>CM052810.1:127642318-127731871 GCA_028533885.1 Nasua narica | reverse complement strand
AAGATGGATGATTACAAAGATGTATCTTTAGAGACAACTAAACATCAATTTAATGTAAGTGTGAAACGTCCACTAGCTGCCATCATGATGACTAAACATTTTGAATAGCTATTTTCTTAAGTAATTTTTTAAAATGTGTGCTTCATTTATGTGTCAGGAAAATGCACCATTTCATTTGATTAGTGTAAATCAAATTGCTACAAACTGCTCTCTGAACCAACACCACGCTGTTTCAGATGTGCATTAAGTAGTAAATCAACTTTATTGGAAATGCTGGGTCTCATCTTTTCAGAGCGAATGCTATGTACTTTTTCCAGAGATGCAATAATTCTTTTACATTTCTGGATTCTCTATTAAATTGCTCCTACTTAGTAAATTATTACTGTTCTAAGTAGCCCAAAGTAATGAAAGTATTAAAAAGTGTCCAAAAGTTACATCCCTGTGGTATTCCTGAGCTTTTAGCTGAATGCATTTAGCCTTCTCTCCTTATCCTTTCAGGGATTTCTCAATACCTTTGGCAAATTTTGACAAAGATTTGCCAGCATCCATTGACTGGGCATAATATTTTATGACCTGCTTCTAGGGAGCTTTTGGACTAAAAGACATTCAATAATTAGAGCATAGCGAGGGGCTCAGCAGAAGAATGTCATGCTGCCTACGAGCAATGAAAGCTATTGTGTGTGGCCAACATCACACTTATGTGCATCTGTTAAATTAATTCATCTTCTGTGGCTTTTCTCATTCTGATAGAAAATTTATCAGCAGCCTAAAAGAGGAAGACTGGTTCAGTTTCACATTTCAATGTGCGGCATTCAAAAGCTGTGAAGTGTGATTTTAAGTACTGCTCAGAAAACAATATCTATAATGCTAAAAAAAAAATCTTCATCAGGTAAAAGAAGGTGCATTTTGGATACAAAATGGTTCCTTGCTGGGCAGCATGAAATATGTGATAGTGAAACCGTCCTCTTAAATTAAAGCAATTTAACCTGGCCTTTTCAACATAAGATGATTACTTACTTCTATTTTACTGAAAATGCACATGCATTGAATCTGCTCAAATATGACAGCTAGTGTTTTCTAATCTCTGGTCAGACACATATTAAGTTAACACATTTTAACTGCCTTGTAGGATAACATTTTAGCCCACATGGTTTTAGAAATAGTCCCTGCTACATGCTTCATCAGTTGCAACTGTGGATTGAATGTTCCTTTGAAAGCACCACCATAAATATTTCCACAAATGAGTGATCTGTTCCCATTACATCTGCTAATGCTATCTTATGGCAGAGCCCAACAAATAGTTCCGACATCACATCACTGCACACGGGAACTGTTAAGGGGCACTCTGGCGGGGTGCAGCGCATCACTGAGAATTGCATCACTGATTGTCTCTGAGGAGCTAACCTGTCTTCCGGAGACATGTTTCTCGACAGCCTGTCACAAGGAGATCTGCGGATGTTCAGGGAACAAAGAATAACACCAACACTGTATATGTTAAAAAGCCGCAAACTTTAATCTCGATAGTGAAGGGGAGCAGAGTGTGCGACCCCAAAACTTGCCTCTTTGGTATGTATTTTATGCTAGTTATTTTTTTCAAGGAAGCAGCAGACATTAAAAAAAAGAAGAAGAAAAGAAAAAGCTCTGAAAACTGAGTATAAGTTACCTTTTGTAACAGACATTTATATTAATAAGGGAAATACCCATTTGTAAGGATGTTCCCCTTTCTGTACCAGGAAAGAGGGAGGATATCTCAATCTCTAGAAACTCTTATCGATGGAGAAGGCAACAACTTAAATCTGTGCAACAACCTTACCCTTGTTTGCTGTGTTTTTCCTGGCAACCTTCCATGATGGACTCCCTACCCCCGATAAACTTTGTCTTTAACTGAAGAAGGTATTTAAGGTGATGGCTTCAGCCACTGTGGAGACTTAACTCAGTTTTCCTGGGTTTCTCTCATGTGTACAGGAGACAGACATGGTGTTACACTTCTGTTTGTTTTTCTCTGGTTGATCTTATATCAATTTAGTTATTAGGCTAGCCAAGGAACTTAAAAGGAAAGAAGAGGAAACTTTTCTGCCCCTATTTTGGTGACCCAGATGGGACCTTTGCAGGCTGGACACTGCTTACTCCAGAGCCATGGCAGCTGAGAAATCTTGGAACATCTGACAAAAAGCCAGCAGAAGGCAAGAATTCTCACTCTATCAGTCCTGGATCTCTGCCTGCAGAGTCTAATGGAAGCAAAAGGGATTAGTCCATTTATTTGTCTAAATTTAGGTTAGCAGGGAAAAATGTTTGGGTGAACTAGTTCATTGGGTATAGTGGCTTTGGTAAAAAATCTGTTATGAGTTCTTTTGTTTCGTATTGATCCCTTTCCTCCCAGAGACAGTAATTGTTTTCTTTTGATCTTTCATCTTGTTCTATGTCTCCAGAAATTGGTTTTGTGACCAGTAAGAATATTCTCCTTAGTCTCTGTCAACTGGAGGATGCAAGTATGGATGTGCCTCTGACGGACCCCTAAATAGGCTGTGGATCTAATAAGCAGTGTTCTCTATGCCAGCTCTCAGGGGAATTTGTCATAGGGGTCTTGGTCCATATGGCGCTTTTATCATTGCAACATTCACTGCCTTAGTGCTAGAAAAGTCCCAGTCTAATAGTACCTATTCAGCGTCGTGGATTAACAGGTCTGTAACTGGAAACATCTCATGTGCTCACGGGAAACCAGAGATACCATTTCCACCGTACCATTCTTACTGCCTATGAAAGGAAGACCTTTGCTTTCTTAGGACGACTCTGAGAGTGAAATTTCTGGATCTTGTGAGGCCTGCAACTTTGCATTCTCCTTTGGAGATACCTCTTGCACCCTTGGTTAAATCATAAAAAGGCTTATCATTTTGACTTGGTATTGAGATTAAAATAAGATTCAACTTGTCAATGGCCAGATGATGGATCCTTTGAATTGGCCAAAGTTTGATATTTGAAATTTTGATGTTTTACCTTCTTTCCTTCCTTCCTTCCTCCCTCCCTCCCTCCCCTCCATCCTTTTCTCTTTTCCTCCTCCTCCTTTCTTCTCTCCCACCTGTCCCTTCTTCTCCTTTTTCTTTCTCCTTTACAGCCCTCATCCTACAACTGTCTTCTTGGTATGTATTCATCCCAGAGCTCTGTAATCAGGCTCTGCCAGTTTCAGGTTTTACTATGCAATGTACTTTGAGGATGTATATTAGACTTCCATCACAAAGAATTCATGTTCCATGGACAGCAGGAGATTTTTAATTTTTTTTAAATTAACTTACATACCAAATTTAAAAAGTGGACACACAGGCACCTGGGTGGCTCAGTCACTTGAGTGTCTGACTTGATATTGGCTCAGGTCATGATCTCTAGGTCATGGGATCGAGTCCCCTGTCAAGCCCTGCATCAGGCTCTGCACTCTGCATGGAATCTGCTAGTACCTCTCCCTTTGCTCCTCTCCTAGTGCATGCACTCTCTCAAATAAATAAATAAATAAACAAGCAAACAAATAAATAAATAAAATCTTTAAAAAAAAAAGTAGACACAAAGAAGTGTAATGGTTAGTTTTAGGGACTCTCTTGATGAGAAAAAAGAATAGAAATTAAACTTAAGACAAAAATCAGTGTCTACATCCAATGTAAATTCCCCTTCTCAAAATCTACTCCATCTGCCTATTTAAGCTTCCTCTTTTCTACAAGATTTACAGGGATCACTCAGCCTAATCTCTAGGCAGAAAGTATACCGGTTACACATGCAAATGCTGAAAGCAAGGGAGTGAATTTAGGAGAAACACCCAAGATGTGGAGTAGGGCTCATTTTGTTGCCCATTATAATACCTCCTACATCCCAGAGCTCTGTAATCAGGCTCTGCCAGTTTCAGGCTTTACTATGCAATGTACTTTGAGGATGTATATTAGACTTCCATCACAAAGAATTCATGTTCCATGGACAGCAGGAGATTTTTAATTTTTTTAAATTAACTTATTTTTAATTTTTATTTATTTATTTAATTATTAAGATTTTATTTATTTATTTGACAGAGAGAGAGGGAGAAGCAGACTCCCTGCTGAGCAGGGGCCACTAATGTGGGACTCGATCCCTAGGACCCCAGGATCATGACCTAAGCCGAAGGCAGATGCTTAAAATGATAGTTTGTATTTATTTATTTGAAAAAGAGAGTGACAGAGAAAAAGAGCATGAGTTGGGGGAGTAGGGGCAGAGGGAGAGGGAGAAGCAGGCTCCCCACTGAGCAGGGAGCCTGATGAGGGGCTTGATCCCAGGACTCTGGGATCATGACCTGAGCTGAAAGCAGATGCTTAACCAAGTCAACAATGCAGGCAACCTTCAGCAGATCTTTTAAATGATAAATCTCTTTAGCTTTCTCTTTCAGAAGATCCTACTAAATGTAGAGATAAATTAGAAAAATTAAGTCATTGACAACCCCCCTCACAGAAGAAGAGATGACCAAAATTGTTCCTAGGCCCTCCTATAAATTATTGGCTGAAGACATGTTCAGGGGTTGATAGAAGCTAAGTTTGAACTGTACACACAGGAACAAGGCTTTTGTTAAAACACTATACACAAACTTTACAAAGACACAAATCTTTTGATCCCTATCTGAGATAGACATCTCCCCGCTATAAAGAAGCAAGTGTATTTGGAAAGGTTGGGTAGCTCCTTGATAGTCCAGCTGCAGTCCGATATTCATTGAATTGGACACAACTGTCCTTGTGTTAGAAATCTCTATGAATCCAGAAATGTGGCTCTAGATGCCACCCAAAGCTCACCTCTCCGTAGCAATCCCCAAACCTCCACTATTGATCTCAAAATGCTTGTAGATAATGAAAAAGATCAAGGTGTTGGAAATAGAATTGTCTTGCACTTAAGGAAAGAAAAAGTAAATAAATAGTGATTATCCTAGACCTCTGAGAAGAGTCGAATATGGTCCCCAAGCTCCTTGGAGAAAACTTGAATTGCTTTTGTGATGTAAATTATCTCTGTCTTCTCTAGGACCTAAGAACCATTCTTTGAAAGGTAAACTTTAGGAGGAGATATTTTTCATCAAAAGAAAAAAAAAAAGTATGGGGAGCAGGAAATATTTGGAAGTTGGACTAATCAAAAATCTTAAGTTTCTTCTCCACAAAAATTAGTAGAAAAACTATCTGAACAGGTGAACTTAACTTATTCCAACTGTCTAAACAAAATTCATATCCAATTGTTCTTTATAAACCAGGGAGTTTTGTGTTGTACCTTACTAATGGCTCAAATTTTAAGGCAACGGCTATGAGGTCGCTGTGTGTGTTTTTATGTTTATGTGTCTCTATATATGTATATTGTAGATAAAATGATATTTTTCTACTTCTAGATGGTAGAATTAATTTGTAAAGAGCTTTTTTGGTAAAAAAATTTTTTTTTGTAAAAAAATTTGCAAAATTAATTTGTAAAGAGCTCTATTTCCTTGGCTTTAAATTACGTGCTTATAAATTAAGTATTCCTAAAGTTCTCAGAAATATAATAAAAACTAACCCAAATGCTTTGTGGGTCACATGATCTGGAAAAATACTCAGTATTAAAGCTAGTTTAAGTTCATTGGTTTAATTAAAATAGATCTGTCTTTAGAGTTATCAAGATTGAATATAATGCAGACATACAACTTTTCTCCTGCCTACGTTTACCAGTCAGATAAGTTCATGTTTTATATCTCTGTTATAGAAAATTGTCAGCAAGAAAAATAGTCAGGGATGATGGCTGATTTTGCCTAATGGGTCATGAAATTTTCATGGGTAGTCTAAACATAATTGTTGGGCAGAAGTAACTTAGAGAGATATAAGTGGGATAAGAGTTTTTAGGTGAACTTTTTAGCTATAATTACACCTTATGGTATGTGTACTTAAAAATAGTTTCCAAAATCTTCTTGGTAACTTGAACCTTTAGAGTTTTGCTAAGTGAAGTTAGATGATGAGAATTCATTCAATATCTATATTATTTCCAAATAAGAAAAAATAGTAAAACATTAATTACTGAATATTGGTTTATCTACGTCTGGCTTTTGGACTACAGAGAAACTAAAGATAAATTTGAGTCTGTTAGTAACACATCTTGTGTTTCATTGAAAGATTGCACTATGAAGTAACACATGCTTCTAGAAATTACAAAATGTATTCATAAATTTGCCAATATAAGGAATACTGGTGTACCAGACTGTTCACAATAACTTAATTTTTAGTTTTCACTAGAAATTAAAATTTTTAAGGGCTAAGAATTTTAGTTAATATTTGTAACTAAAACTACTAGAAATGACAATGGAAACATCTCCATATGCAATTAAAGTATGATATATGTTTTTAGTAAAATAAGGTATAAGGGATGGAAATGCATTTTTGTTGGAGGAAAAAAAAAGTATATTTGTTCCAAAGTAAAACTGCTTATTTCAAAAAGAGGAAAAATGTGTGATAAAATCTGGAAGTTGTAGAAGGTTTTTGGAAAAGAATCTTTAAAATTTTTTTAAGGTTTTATTTATTTATTTATTTACATACTTATGAGAGAGAGAAAGAGAAAGAGAGTGAGTGAGCATGAGCAGAGTGAGGGGCCAAGGAGAAGCTGACTCCAAGCTGAGCATGAAGCCTGATATAGGGCTCCTTCCCAGGATCCTGGGCTCATGACCTGAGCTAAGGGCAGACACTTAAAGGACTGAGCTACTCAGGAACCCTGAAAGGAATATTTAGAAGGGAATTTTATACATACTGGGGACTGGATACTACTGAAATGAATTTAACTGAATAAATGAATTTTAATATCAAAAGTAAGCTGGTACAAAATTAGAATTTGTTTTTTTTTCTGTTAAAAGGATAATTTATCTTGATCTATTAGTCTGCTTCTGTTAAGAGACTGTAAAATGTTTTTCTTTACCTTTTAAAATAATCTGCCTAGAAAGTGAAGATCTTGTACTTTCTCAAAATAATTCCTTATGCTCCATGTTATCTCTATCATCACATCTTTGATTACTTAAGTAAACTAGTCCTCTCAATATTAAAAGAACTAAGTTTTTCTCAGAACTATGTAACCTTCTATATTTGCCCATGAAATCTTTGTCAATTTGGTTAAATAGATACGTATTGTTTCACAGTAACCTATGATCCTATCTAGTCATGAGAACAAAGCACTTGATATTCTCCATGAAGTTTTTTAGATCTATAAGGTCCAAGAGGTCCCTGGAATATATCAAAAGATTTCTTAAACTAATTAGGCTTATATGGTATGTTAAGTTCTATTGGAAGCATTGTCACAAATGATGCTAAACCTTCTTAGATTATATCTGAACAGATAACAGGCTATTAATATATTAATTACTAATAACATTCATATGTTTTAATATAACTTATTAATATAGGCATTCTAGAAATTGTATGAAATTTCTAAAATCTAATATGCCCTGGTAAAATGTTATCACTTGTAATTCTAATTATCTTGTAGTGTTGTGTGTCACAGAAATAACCAAATTTTCTTGTCAACTGCATTGTAATAAATTCTCATCAGTTTTTTTTTAAAGATTTACTTATTTATTTGAGAGAAGGAAAAGAGAGTGCATGCACACATGCATGTTAGTGGGGAGAGGATCAGAGGGAGAGAATCCCTGCCTTCCAGCAGACTCCCTCTGAACTCAGAGCTTGGCGCTCCATCCTCGACCCATGAGATTACTACTGGAGCCAAAACCAAGAGCCAGATGCTCAGCTGATGGAGGCACCCAGGAATCCCCTCTCATTAGATTTTTAACCACGGCCATTTTTAACTCTTTGTCTTATATAGAACTTATATAGAGTTCTTGTTTTACTCTAATGCTTTTGCAAAATTGTTTGCCAAAGTGCTTCATCTTCAAGGAGACTCCTGGAAAGTACTCTAGAATACAGGTTTCTGATAACTTTAGGATCATAAAACTCAACTGAGGAAGAAATGTCCAGAACTAATGGAAAAACTAGATTCAAGCAGTACAAAATTAGTAACATGGGACTGAATGAACTGGTGAGGATGATTACAATTTTTGTGACTTTTTTTGTTTTTAAGATTTTTATTTATTTGAGAGAGAGAGCTAGCAAGAGAGAGTATGAACAGGGGGAGGGGTAGAGGGAGAAGCAGGCTCCCCACTAAGCGGGGAGCCAGATATGGGGCTCCATCCCAGGACTCCTGGATCATGACCTGAGCCGAAGGCAGCCACTTAACCGACTGAGACACCCAGGTGTCCCAATTTTTGCAATTTTCTTCCATCTTTCCACTTGGAATCACTGCACATTTTCCTGAAGCCCTGAAAACTGAAGCTAGATGATTTGATGTAAACTTCAAAGAAAGCACCATAAAGTCATGTTTAGACAATCTTCTCTGTGCCTGTTGCTGTTTGGGTCACTCAAAAAAGTTTACTGGTACACCCAATGACAACACCAGAGTCATTTTAACTGCAAACCAGCACAATCCGTCAGATTGCCACTTCCTGCTCTCACCCCATCTGAAGATGCTTCCAGACTGACATCTAGAAATCTCAATTGTTACTCTCAGGACTCAGATGCTGAGTTTGTAATTTGCTCTGATCTTTAACCTTTGGTTTTGTCTCCATAGAAATGCTTCTTATTAAATACCCAATTGTTTGCTTACAGACTATAGGCCTAATTGGGATCCCGCCTGCATAACCTGCTTTCCGAAATGAGATACAACTGTTTAACTGAACTTACCTACTCTCAAGACTGAGTCTGGTTCAATGAGCTATGGAACAATCTATCAACTTAGCTTCTAGCCTGTGAAACTTCTTATTTGAAGTGTCAAAGGTGGGACTCAAGGGGAACAGATTTTGCCACCCTGAAATATGCCTCTTTGGCATATTGATTATTTTGAGCTTATTTAAAATAAGGTTATTATTATTTTTTAAAGCAACAGGAGGTAGACATGGTATTAAACTTCTGTTTGTTTTACTCCTGTTGTTCTGTCTTACATGAATTTAATTATTAAACCAGTCAAAAAAACTAGAAGGGAGGAAAGAAAAACTTTTCTGCCCCTACAACAACCTCTGCCAAAATGTAAGCATCTTTTTAGGGTCAATAAAACTTAGGAAAAAAACTCACAAGAGATGGGCACTCTGAAAACTGGGGGAAAAAAATACTGCATCTAACCAAAAATATCATCTACAATAAATTTGGAAACAAAAGTTTAAAAATGATGTGTTTTTTTTTAAGATTTACTTATTTATTTATTTGAGAGAGCGAGCACAAGCAGGTGGGGGGGGGGCAGAGAGAGGGAGAAGTATAATCCCCACAGAGTAGGGAGCCCATGAGGGGCTCCATCCCAGGACCCCGAGATCATAACTTGATCTGAAGGCAAACCTTAACTGCCTGAGCCACCCAGGCATGCCCAAAATAATGTGTTTTGTGTGTGTGTGTGTGTGAATTTATTTTATTTCTGAAGTCCAAGCAGGTGTTATCAGTATTACAGTGATAATTTCACTTTTTTTTGGTGAAAATTTTATCAGAAACTGTTATACCTTTTCTCAGTTCAATGATTATTATTTTTATTTGTGTAACAAGTGAAAGTTAAATTACCTTCCACCTTGATAGCAATTTGAGATGTTTCTTCTGCATGAGTGGTTAAAAATGACTAACCTTTTAAGATGGTTTTTTTTTAATAAAAACATTATTTGTTGTCATTTTCAAAGGAAAGAGACTTAAACAAATGGGGGAAAATATCTATATCTTTCAATGCAGCTCAACAGAGTATGGCAACTCATCCAGATAATATTGTTTATGATCAGACATATCATGTCCCATCATCTTCAGTGTGAGGTGATTGGAATAATAGACACAACAGACATAGAGGGATGTTTCTCCTCTCTAGAGTACAGCCAAGCTGTCAATGAAAAGGACACTTAATACCCTTTTATTTCTCAGGGCACCTGGGTGGCTCAGTGGGTTAAAGCCTCTGCCTTCAGCTCAGGTCATGATCTCAGGGTCCTGGGATCGAGCCCCGCATTGGGCTCTCTGCTCAGCAGGGAGCCTGCTTCCCCCTCTCTCTCTGCCTGTCTCTCTGCCTGCTTGTGATCTCTCTCTGTCAAATGAATAAATAAAATCTTAAAAAAAATACCCTTTTATTTCTCTAGGGTGCAAATGCTTCTGCTTGCCAAAATAAAGTAAAATAAAGCTTCACACTGAAAATCAAATAAAGAGCTTCAAGGCCCGCAGCAATTGACAAATTCTAGAAGTCTTCTACCGTGCTAGCCACGGCATGCTGCATTTGCCATGAGCTTGACTAACCTGCTCATCTCCCAGCTCTATTTTTAAGCCTTCTGCCTTTGAGGTTGCTGAGATGTACCATCCAATAGATGAAGACAACAAAAAATTTAAAGAGATTCCTCCATGAGCAGATTTTCTTGTTTTAAGTGTTGCACAGGGAAAAGCTTTACTAGCTACTTCAGTGTTTTGTGAAGAAAAAAATATACTCAGAAAAAATTGTTGTGTGATTAACTAAGAATGTTTTTTAAAAAATGTTTTAAAAGGAGAACACAGAGGCATCGAGAAGTTCTGTGATTTCTCCAAATTGTACTGCTCATTGAAAGTAGGACAGAGATCTTTTGATTTCCAAACTCATGCTTTTTCCGACTCCTGTGTCTTAGCAGCCATACAAACTGTGGCAAAATGAGTTCCCATTGCAATGAACTCCTCGTCTTGGGTGGCCTCTGCTGGAATTTCAGCCACCTCTTTCCTTGCTTTCTCTGACTCCCTAATCCAGTACAAATATACACTACATATTTGATCGGCTTAGAGCATAAAGTGTTACTATTTTTAAACTATTATTCCATTTCAAGGATTTGCTGTGGTATAAAATAAAATTAGCCACATAAAAAATGTTTATAGGAATTTACAGTATGCAGGTGAAGTGCTACCACCATTGCCAAACAGACTTAAGATGAAGCCCTAAGGGAAATTCTATATGTCACAAACCAAATAACAAGGAGAACAAAGCAGCAATGCAGCGGTGTCTTCCCAAGTTCCTAATGTGCACTGAGACAGATTTCCACCGGCAGCTACACAGACCACCCTGTTTACTGGACTTGTACTCAGATTTTTATTTGGTCAAGGTTTTGTTAGTGAATACTGTTTAGGGAGAAAAAAAATTGCGAAAGACACAAGTCACCTAATCCTGGTTATTGTCTTCTGAAAAGCTAACACAGTTATCCCTACAGGTGCATTTGGTAGGCCCTTACTGTATGCAGAACACTGTTGTGGGAGTTAAGGAATAACAACATTTGAGAAAGACATATTTTTTTCTTCCTCAGGGAGTTTTCAGCCCACTTAATCAGGAATGTGTTTCCATAGCCAGTATGGGGTTCCTACAGAAGAAACTAGTCCAACCAATAGTGATTTGGGGCACTCTTGTGACAAATTTATATTCTCAAGCAGTTGAGGGGAAACTCACCCTGAGAATTCCAAATGATCTACTGAAAAGCAGTATCTTTCCTGTGTATTTGCTTCCCCTTAGAATCAGTGAGAAATAAGGGACTGAAATCCAATAAAACTCCATCTAAATGTATTCCCCACAGCTCAGGTGTGCTGACTTAATCCTAGTACCACCCAGGGATTTAGAGAGACTAATAGTGGTTTACTGTTAAGCAGTAACATCATAACAGGGAATACTTTCCTTGGCTATTGGCCCATGTTTCAAAATATATAAACTCCTACAAGCATTACATCCGATGATTTGAAACACAGAAATAATTTTTCCTTACAGACACACAAACGCACACACATACAAACAAAGCAATGGAAGAGAGAAAAGAATGTGTCACAGCAACATCCTGTATCATTTCTGGAAGGCCAGATGATTAAAGCTAACTATGTACAAGCTATGTGAACACCTGTAAACAATCTATGATCCAGGACATTTCCTAGACAATATACTTTTGCAAACAACTCATGTTCAGAATTCCTTTCTGTGTATACTTTGCAGAGAAAGGAGAGAAGAGATGGAAGGAGAGAAGAAGGAAGAGAAAAAAAAACCTTATCTTTTCTTACCAAGTTAAATTTTATCCATAAAGGCAAAGGAGAACCTGAAGATAATACTTTGCTTAGTCTTATAATGTTACAATAAACAAGATTCAATTACATTTTGGCATCAAATAGTGTTGAATGTAACTTTAACATCGACTGAGACCCTTTCCCAATGCCGGTGACTCATACTACAAACCCCCTTGAATCAGTTTTCTGTTTTTTCAATAGTTAAACACAACCACTTAGAGATTTGCAGCATGTAATTTGTATTTTGTCACTAAGTTCCAGGTCCCATCCACACTGTGCACTCAGTGTTTTCCTATGTGAGTCAAAGGCAACTGAGGGAAGAGATTTTTGCAGTGTCCACTACTGGAACTGACTATATTTATTACCTCCACTTAGGCCAGGTGTGGTACATAGTTGTTCAGAACAGAACTTATTACCAGCAAGACCTTTAAATACAGCACAAGACTTAGTAAAAATGCATTATGTCCTAATTAGGTACTTTTTCGTTACCAAGTGGAGGGGTTGGGGACAATTTTAGGTTCCCTTGGACTATTCATTGTACTTGCTTTGAAAAATTTTCAAGCAATAATCATTTTGTCTGTGAAATACTTTGAGACCTTCTTCATAAGCTGAAAATGGAAAAGTGGTTTTCTGAGAAGCTCATTTATGCTCTACAGCATTTTTTGGGCCCATCTCTAGACAGGGAGCCCTTATTCTGGAACCATCTCTGAGGAAGACTCGACACAATCCAGGAGCCAGTTAGAGAAGATAGAGCAAGTGGCAGACTGGACTGCGGTACCTTTAAGAATAACTCGTCTATATTAAAAGGAGGGCAATAAGCTTGACCCACCCCCCACCACCAAGATAGAGTTCAATGAGGTATTTAACAAAAAGATGAAACATTACACAAGAGGGGCTAAACATGTTGTTTGTGATAAAATCAAACTTATATGCATCTATCTAATTTATTTTGTCAACTGTAAGTCTTTTTCTTTTGGTAAAAATTCATAATGCTTAGCACTCTAAAAATTAAAAATATGCTGCAATGATGCTGCTGAGTATTATTTTCAGCAGTACTCAAAGAAATAAAATTAAGATTCTCAGGTTAAAAGTGTGTGTGTGTGTGTGTGTGTGTGTGTGTGTGTGTTTGGAGACTGATTTTGTATAAGGACACTTGTATTGAAAACTATCACTACTTAATTTAGATGAATTTTAACCCACGCATATAAGTTCCTGTATTATTTTTGGACATAAGTCTACTGTTTTGATTAGAACCAAAATTATTATTGTTTTGAGAGACAGAAAGAGAGAGAGAGAGAGGGAGTGAGTGCACAGGGGGAAGGGGCAGAGGGAGAGGGAGAGAGAATCTTAAGCAGGCTCTAAGCCCAGCAAGGAGCCCAACACAGGGCTCAATCTCATGAGCCTGAGATCATGACCTAAGCTGAAATCAAGAGTCAGATTCCAAATCAAATGAGCCACCCAGGAGCCCCAGAACCAAGAGTTTTTAAAGAAATTAAAACTATATAGTCTATAAATATGAACAGAATAGAAAAAATAGGCAAAAATACTGGTAACCTCAGGAAGCTCCGATCCCATGTGCTGCCATCCTACCACTGCTGACAGAGTCACTTTAACTGCCTCAGGTCCTGAACCCAACCCTCCCTCATACCACCATGACTCACCTTCCATGTTATTCTAGACTGAAAGAAAGTATCTGGGAGGTCTGGAGGATCCATACTGTGAACACTCTGTGAAAACTTAAGGGAGGGCATTATTGTGGCTCGTTATAAGACCTGGTAAGAAAACTGTACATTAAATGGAAGAATTCCTTAAAGAATATACAAGCAGAGATAAGATGGTAAGAGCAGTGGTTGAGGTAGATATACCACCATAGCAGTAGTATGAAAGGACTGAGGTAATTTCCTAGACTGAAATAGTAAAAATGGAAAGGGATCTACACCTTCAGTGCTGTAAGGAGGACTAGGCAGAACTTAGGGAACATTTCAAGATGGGAAGGATTAAAAAATAACCCTGAAGGTTTTTTTTGTTTGTTTGTTTTGTTTTTGTTTTTTGTCATACTTGGATAAGACAACAATGGAAAACTGATAACATTAAAAAATGTAAGGAAAAATAAACAATTCTGGATAGTAAGCTATTTTTTTTTAAGATTTTAGTTAATTATTTGACAGAGAGACACAGCAAGAGAGGGAACATAAGCAGGGGGAGTTGAGAGAGGGAGAACAGGCTTCCTGCAGAACAGGGAGCCCGATGTGGGGCTTCATCCCAGGATCCTGGGATTATGACCTAAGCCAAAGGCAAATGATTAATAACTGAGCCACCCAGGCATCCCTGTATGGTAAGCTATTAAATGGGCTTTTAGACTTGTTAAATCTGAGGTAACAATGAAACATCCATATTCAATTTTAAGAGCACATAACAGGGGTGACTGGGTGGCTCAACTGGTTGAGTGTCTGATTCTTGGTTTTGGCTCAGATCATGATCACAGGATCGTGAGATCAAGGTCGCCGATGGGCTCCATGCTCAGAGTGGGATCTGCTTGAGATTCTCTCCCCCTTTGACCCCTCCCTACTACTCAACTCTCTTTCTCTTCCCCTCTCTCTCAAATAAATAAATAAATCTTTTTCAAAAGTACAAAATAAGAGTCTTCACACTTGCATAGAAGATAATGTTTTCAAGGTATTTTCTCATGTTGTTTTCCTGGATCCTCCCAATTTTAGGAGGCCTATATTCAAGTAAGAAATTGAAAGTCAAATAAGTTGAATAAATTATCTGAATTCTTATATCTGCCTAAAGTTGCAGATCTAGGATTCTAACACAAATATTCTGATTCCTAAATTATGCTTATACTCAGTATGGGAGACACAGGATTAGAATTCATCACTGAGATTTTAGAAGTCACTAGATAAAAGAAAATAATAAAAGGAAAACCAGGAATCCAGGAGAAATCTCAGATAGATACAAGACTTACTGTAATTTATTCATCTATCTTTCTTGGATTAAATTATTATCTAGCTTAATTTCTTTTCCTGACTAGCAAAACCACCTTTAAAATAACATGAAATCTGTTCTTTCCCTTAACTGGTTCCCAGGCTACTGTTTCCTCCCTCTGTGTGCCCTTCCTCATGGTGATTTTCTTACCTTCTCTTTCTTTTTCAAGGCCCTGGTAAAGCTTATATTACCTATCCTGCCATCCTTCCCTACACCACCACATCCTACTTCTTAGTTTTTTTTATTTTGCTTTAAGCATCATGCTCAACTGAAAATCTGTGAATTGCAATCTGGTCTCATATCCCATGAGCCTCCTCAACTTTGCTTTAAGAGTAAAACCATAAGCTCAAGCAAATGACTTAAAGTAAAGTTGACCTTCAATCCAGGAAAGGAGGGAATTAGTCAAAGAGACAGTATCTAGTCCAATTAAGTAACATCCCTGAACATGCCTATCATTTCTCTGTTTTCAAACATTTTTCTCACTTAGAAATTTCCAGGAATAGAAATTCAAGTTATCTGGAAATCTTATTTATTTTGAACACATTATTCTATAAATCCAGAAAAAATAATGTATTAAGGAATATTTTTGGGAATATAAAGTAAATCAAAGAATTGTTCCTTTTTCTAGGACATATTCCCTATTTTTGGTGGAAAATGTGTATGTTGTGCATGTGTATGTATGTATGTATGTATGCAAAATAAAATGGAAGAGGTGCAGTAATATAAATAACCATCATAGAAACAAAAATAACAGCATGATAATATTTGGTTGAGAAGGCTCTCTGGAGCTTTGGAAGGTGGAGTTAGGCACTAAAGGAGGGCATATATCTGGTCAGTTGACAAAAGATGGGATTCCAACTGCAGAAAACCAAAAGAGGTAGACATAGGGACTCTCTAGAACATCTACTAACATGTATAGACACTGAAGATGTGGACCTACTTGGGAAAAATAAGTAGAAACAAACTTAAATTTTAAATCAATGTCCCCCACTTAACCCTTGACTTTCTAAGATTAGTATAAATAGTATTTCTACTTATTAGATCCATATTTTTCTCTCATTTGTGTTTTCGTTATAATAGCAAGTGAAGCCTTGACAAAAATTACCCAATTAACGTTTTTCTTCAAAGTGGCATTTAAAAAATTTAATTAAAGAGAGGAAAAAAATTTAATTAAAACAATTTATTTATAGAATTCTCTCCTAATTAGAGGCTACAAAAAATAAAGAAAAACGTTGGTATTAGAAACAAAGATTGATGTAAGCATAATGTGCAATTTTCCTGGCCTGCATAAACATATTTTATGGGCAAATAATTTCAAATGACAATATCATGCCATTTAAAGCCAACTAATGACATTTGTCTAGAAGTCCCTGAATCTGTTCTCAATTTTCTCAAAATTCCTAAAAAGGCAGAGAAAAACACAAGTCACAATGGCACCAGCAACTAGGTCTGACAAATCACCTCTTTCTGATTTAGGGGAGCAACCTTCTAAAGTGTAAGTTGGCAATTGCAATGAGTGAAATAAAGTTCTGTGACTAGTACTCTTAAAAGAAGCAGGAAAGTCCTTCAGTTCCCTCCTTCCCCAACCCCAACTCCATCATAGCTTGATTCCAGACAGAGTTCCAGGCTATTTTCCTTCTGCTGTATTCTATTGCCTTTGGAAGGATTGGATTAGACATTACGCATCTTATCCTACATACATTTGGAGTTTGTAACTCCAAACATCAAGTGCACAGAAAGAGGGTAGACTGGGAAGGGGAACATAAACTGATGTTGCATCCTGAAAAGTGCTGTGAGCTAAAAAATAGTCTGGGTAGGATTCTTTTTGATGTTGACCTGGTAATCTTTGGCTCTACCTCTTGGACACTGGGCTGAAGGCTTTACTATAGACGCTATGGTCTGTGTTCTGTTCTCTGATCTGTGGTTAGAGACTGTATCTTTGTATGTCTTTCCTTCAAATTCCTCAAAGCTGGGAACTAGTTCAGCCACAGTGAGGATTCTCCTTCAACTTGATCTGGGTGCTCTTCAGATTTTCAATTGTTTCCCTGAATTTGGACTACACTGATGGGATGGTGAGAATTTGTATTGCAGAGATACCTCGTGATTCTTTTTTTTTTTTTAAGATTTTATTTATTTATTTATTTATTTATTAGGAAAGAGAGTGAGAGAGAGCATGACAAGGGAGAAGGTCAGAGTGAGAAGCGGACTCCCCATGGAGCCGGGAGCCCGATGCGGGACTCGATCCCGGGACTCTGGGATCATGACCCGAGCCGAAGGCAGTCGCCCAACCAACTGAGCCACCCAGGGACCCTACCTCGTGATTCTTATCTTTGAGTTTATTATTCCTATACAGACACCTGTTATTATTGTTGTTGTGATCCTCAGCAATGACAATGGGAGGAATACCTATCTCTATCTTCAGTCTGCCCTGTTCATCTTCACAATCCAACTGAAGGATATTAGCAAAGTTTTGTTTTGTTTTTTTAATTTGGATTCCTTCCACTTTTCCTTATTTTTCTTCTACTTTCTTGCATTGCTCTGTCAAGAATTGGTGTCATCCTGTAATTTGATTCAAATTGTATTATGCAGTGAGATGAATATTTATATTACCAGACCTACACTCAGAAAAATTGCTGCGAGGACTTGGAAGAAATGTTTGATGAGCAATTTGGGATATGGAAGTGAGAGGACAACCGAGCAGGCTCAAGTAAAAATGGATGAGCAGAGATGGCCCTCCATCGGGGTAGTTTCTGTTAGAGGCAGGCCCATTAACCAGAGCAGTGGAGTATACAAGTTTTTTTTTTTTTTTAAAGATTTTTTATTTATTTATTAGAGAGAGAGAGACTGAGAATGAGAGGTGAGAAGGTCAGAGGGAGAAGCAGACTTTCCCGCAGAGCCGGGAGTCCGATATGGGACTCGATCCCGGGACTCCGGGATCATGACCTGAGCTCAACCAACTGAGCCACCCAGGCGCCCGGAGTATACAAGTTTTTGAAGAGTAGAGAAGAATTTCTGAACTTCTGAGAGAGCCAGCATAGCTGGTCCTCTTCCAGTTGGCCAACTCTTAGCCCTTACAGAGCACAGCCACCCTCTAGGGGCCTCAGGAACTCTCAGCTGTGTTTCCTACCATCCTAGGGTCTTCAGGGTTTATGAAGCTGAGCAGCTCTCAGTGGGCCCATCTGCCTGGTACCTCTCTCTGTCATTACCCATTTACTGTTTGGGACTTCCTTATGAAGCCTCAAGTCTCCAGGATGACATTCAGAGAAGCCAAACGCTGAGGACATTTGAATGTGTTGCAGAAGTGGTAGAGTTGGTGGGTACGAAAATGCATAGTGAAAGTAGAATACCATAAGTTTAAAAACTGTGAGTATTCAATATTCTAGAATTTGGTGGCTTTATATAATTTCTCACAGGCTTTCCTCCTCGATTCTTAAAAAAAAAAAAAAAAGGAAAAAACCCTGAAAAGTCTCATTAGTTTAGTTTGGGTCCATTTTTTCCACTAAACTCAGGATATGAACATGAAGTATGAGAAGCTATTGGACATCACACAGGTAAAGAAGAGATATGCATTGCACCTCACTGGATACTAAATTCAGAATTTGATCAGGTGCTGTGTTAGAAACCTCTGATGGCTCTGCTTATAGAGCTTGCTAGCCTGCGCAGTAGCATTTTAATAAATAACTAAAAATAAAGGGGTTTTTTTTGTATGTGTAGGGGTACAATACAAAGTAAGACAAACCCCCAAAATGTCTATTTTAATCTCTCTCAAGGTTTGAAGTCCCTTTTGACCTGAAGTCAGTTGTTTAAGTCATTGTAAAGTTAAACAAGCTTTGTTTAAACAAGATAATATGATTTTTGCAATCTCACTGACCTTGGCATAAGGTCAAGGATGCAGCAAGTCCTTTCAATGTTATACTGAGGTACTGTTGGTGAAACAAAATGTCCTGGGTTGCCCAGGACCTTCCTGAGATTTAGCTCTGAGAGTCCAATGTCTGGAAAACCCCTCAGTTCTTAGAAAACCAAGATAGGTGGTCAGCCCATATACCCCAAAAATTGTTTTAGTGCCTTAGGAATACACCTTTGTATGACTGTTATTTGCTTTTAAGGACTCAGACTTGGAGAAGTTACATGTTGATTTGTAGATCGTATAGGAATTCAGATAAATTGCCTAGCAGAAAAGGTAACTCCAAAAGTTATTGTTTTGTTTTGTTTTAAACATTTTCTTTATTTATTTGAGAAAGAAAACATGCACACACATGCAAAGGGAGGAGAAGTGGAAGAAGAAGAAGAGGGAGAGGGAGAGAGTCTCAAGCAGAGTCCATGCTGAGCATGGATCCTGAAGGGTGGGGGCTCCATCTCAGGACCTTGAGATCATGACCTGGGCCAAAACCAAGAGTCAGATGTTTAACTGACTGAGCCACCCTTGTGTCCCAAGTTATGGGTTTTTTATTTTTATTTTTTAATTTTTAAATTTTAAAATTTCTCTGTAGCTATCCTAGAAGTCTTTTAAAATTCCTTTTGCATGATGATAAATATCTAGTTGGTTTTTTTTTTAAGGATTTATTATTTATTTATTTATTTATTTGAGAAAGAGAGAGAGAGAGAGTGAGCACATGAGCACAAAGGGAGAGGCAGAAGCAGACTCACTGCTGAGCAGAGAGCCTGATGTGGGGCTGGGTCTCAGGACCCTGAGATCATAACCTTAGCCAAAAGCAGATGCCTAACTGACTGAGCCATCCAGGCGCCCCTAAATATCTAGTTTTTAAAAATGCTTTAGCACTTTATTTTCACCTTAATGACTTAACGAATCTTTGCTGTGTTCATTCGGTATATGTGTAACAGTTGTTAAATTACTTAACATTAGACTGAGGAGGCTTTAATGCCTGAGTAGCCTATGTTAGCAAACCACAACCTAAGGCTCAAATGTCTCAAGAATAAGGAATTAAAACCTAAGGATAACTACCAAACAGCTAACTAAGCTTTCCCAAATGAGGCAACCTCTTAAGACATAGCCAATCAAATAATTTCCTTGCTTTGCTTCCTCCTCTTCTCTATAAATGTCTTTCCCCTAGCTTTGGTTGACAGGGCACTTCTAACTACTTCTGGCTTGACACTGTTCAATCAATCAATTTTTGCTCAAATAAACTCTTAAAAATTTTAATATGCCTCAGTTTATCACAGTTTAGCACAGTCATACTTCAACTGTTAAAAATTTATACTTAAGCTTCACTAAAGAAGAAAAGACCATCATGATTTCAATGCAGTTCTTTTAGATAATTGTATTTTAGCCTGAATTTGTATTTTAGCCAGTACTTTAGCCATGCATTTCTCTAAGCTTTAGTTTACTTATTCCCAAATATGAAGATAATGTAGGGTTTTTGTAATGATCAAATGAGATAAATGCATATTAATTATGAACCAAAATGGCTTATATACGATAAAGCTGTATTTACGCTTTATTGCCATGGTTATCAACTCATTACTGATTTCTTCCCCTGGAGTATCGAACACCTAAGATTAATAATATAATTCTGCTAACTTTTATCAATGTATCCTCATTGGAAAAGTCTACATGATTAGACTCAATATATTATGATTCAAAACATGGTTTGCTGTCCTTCTTAAGTCTTTTTTCATATACTGTTATTCAAAATACAACCTCATTTTATATTTGTGGGGAGAATTAATCAGTTCTCAGTGCACTACCTTGAATTTGTTCTTATTGAATGTCACCATATTTAATTCAGACTCTCAATTTTTGTAGTATAAGTCTGAGCTCTTTCCAAATAACTTGATCTCTGACATTTTTGTTATCTTTTGTGAAGGTAATACATATAACAAGGTAGAAATGCTTCGTGAAAACATTCAGTTTCTTCAGAATTAAAGGATCTCAGAAACATTAATGATACAGTAAAGGACATTTTAATCCAACAGTAATTCAGTCCTATATTACACATTTTGAACATTTCTCTAATTTCTTAAATATAATTAACCAATTAACCTCCAGAGATCCCCATTAATGTAGCATAAGTAAGATAATTCATGAACTTATGTGCTCAAAGCTATCAAAATATTATTAAAATATTCCAGATTTTTTTTCCTAATTCTTAAAATTTCATGATATTTGAAGGTCATTATAAAATCCCTTTAGGTAAGGCATCAGAGTGACAAAGGACACTATCTCTCATTAAGCATGCCGTATAGTGTAGTAGGGAGTAGATTGTCCCTGGGATCATACAGGCCATGCGAAAATCTAAGCACTGCCATTTGCTAGATTTTGAGACAATTGCTTTATCCCTCTAACCTTAGTTTACTCATCTGTAAAGTGGGGATAAGAATACCAATCATGTAAGAGGAAGTCTCTGTGGAGTCAATGAGATAATACACACGAAGTACAGAGCACGGTGGCTGACACATCACATTTAATAAGTTTTATATCATCACTGTAGGATGAATTGCCAGTTCAAAATATGTACTTCCAACAATAAATACATATTTTACAATCATAAAGAAGAATCATAAAGGAGAGTGGAGTGATCAGATATTGGCAGGTGATTAAGATTTCTCTTGCCTTCCTGCTTTCCCAATTATTATATTACTGAACCTTGATTCTGAAAAGATGATTGCTTGATAGAATAGGTGCCCCAGGCAGGTTTGAGGAGCAGGGCATGGACAGACATCAGGGTAGGGCCCTTAACTCTGCCTGATTCCTACAAGGTGATTAAAGGATGGGATGGGAGCCAGGCTGATGCTGATTACTTCCAAAAGATGCAGAGTCACATCCCTCTTCGAGGGTCCTGCATTCTCTAAACCCACAGTGCTGAAATATCAGAGTCTCAAAGATAAAACTGGGTGGAATTACCTTTGAATGGATATACATTATGAAGTGTTGATAAAAATCTCAATTCTTATACCTACTTCAAGTCAGTATAAGATACAGATTAATCCAATGAAGAGGAAAGCCGTTTTATAAACTCATGAGAACAGTAAAATAAAAGCAGAATTTGGGCTACTGTGGCAAAATTTTGTTTGCCAAATGGCTTAGTTTATTGCCTCAGCTGTAACCCAAAACCATAAGCCCTAGTTGAATTCGGTGCCTCTCGAACTGAAAACACTCACTTATTTTTTGCCCATGTGTCAATAGGCAAGAGATAAGGGCTGAGGGTGGAAACTTTCTTTTAGATCAGCAATCAGCAAACTACGGCTGACAGGACAAAACTGCCTGAAGCCTGTTTTGTACTGCACATAAGCTAAGAATAGTTTTACATTTTTAAATCATTGGAAACAAACAAACAAAACAAAGATTATAGAGCAGAGACCATTTGTAGCGTCAAAGTCTGAAATGTTTTCTATCTGGTCCTTTACAGAAAATGTTTAACTGACCTTTGTTTTCAATTTGTGATCACAAGCCCAATTTTAAGAGCCTTCTAGAACACGTGTCAATGAGCTTTCTGTAAAGGTTAGAGAGTAAATACTTGGGCTTTCTTGGCGATGTGGTGTTTGCTGCAACTACTCAACTCTAATGTTGTAATATGAAAGCAACCACAGATATTAAGTAAATAAACAAGTGCGGCTGTATTTCAATAAAGTTTTGTTTGCAAAAATAGCAGGCCAGATTTGACCATACGGTCACAATTTCCCCACCCCTATTCTAGGAGATTGCTCTTCTATCTGAACTCGATCTATATATAGTTGATTTTCTCATTATATTCTTGCTTTGTTCTCTCTGAATTCAATTCATTTGTTATGGCCTTTTTAACCCTTCTCTTGCCAGGTACCATGATTTAGTTCTCTTTATGGACTTTCATTTTCCTAGATTTCCAGCCTTCCTGGCAATGACCTCCTGCTCACCTACAGCCACACTACCTATCAGGTGATACCTCATCTTTCTTAATTTATCTGCACTGGAGCCCAAGTCTCAGAGTAACAATCCCTACTCTCCACCCCCTTTTATTGTTCTGACTTAGATAAAGTTCTTAAAAACAATGCTAGCCTCAAAGTATTCCTTATTTCTACACAGGAGGGAGGTTGACATCCACACAAGGCTTTGGAGTTAGAACTAGGCTCAAATCTTCAGTTACCAACTTTCTGCCAGAAAGAATTTGAAAAAAGTTTTTTTCTGAGCCTTTCTTCCCACAGTCTTACTATATTTCAGGCTTTTTCTGAAGATTACACATGTAAATGTACGTAAAATATCTGGCATGTTACAGGCAACAGCCAGTGTCTGTTTGACGATGATAATCCAAAATCATGATTGCTGTAATTGTCCCCTAGAATGATTCTCCTTTTAGTCTTGTCTCTTTCATCTGTTATGCACACAAATGTTAAATTAATCTTCCTATGATATCTTTTTCAAATTCTGTCTCCTGAATGAAAATACCTAAAATGATTTCCAGTTGTGCTGATGGAATATGATATTCTAATAACCTAAACCCACAGAGAGTGTTGGGATTAAACCTTCTCCATTGGGGTCATCTAGACTAGAAATCCTTCGAGAAAAGGGGGTAAAGGTCACATTGCATGGTAATAAATTTAACTTTTTCACACAAATGTTCTACTAATTTCTACACAACATTCACTCATGCTCTTACATACACACAACCCCAGGTAATGAAAATGATTCAAATATGGCATCACCATCAGAATTTGCACCTATACTTCTGCTTCCTTTTTGACCTAAATTATATGGAAAATATACTTGATTATTGGGTGCTTATTGTTTAACCCTTGTATAATAGATAGATGAAATGGAATGGTAAAGACATGACCCTGTCTTTAAAATATCCTGGACACTAATAGGGGAGTGTCAGTTGGGTCCTTTTGGAAGCAGATGGGACAGTTAGGAATGCAAGAGGCTTATTGTAAATGATGCCTGTGGGTAGTAAAAGGAGGAAGTGGAGGAGGAAGCAGGACTTGGCAGGGAGAGCTCTCAAGTCAGGAGACAAATCTGACAAAATTATGGTCAACACGGGGAGTGCCAAGACAACCAGTGCCTGTTTAAGGAGTCTTGCATTGGGCAGAAATGGCCAGGCGCCACCCAGTACCTCTGTCGAACTAGATCACTAGGTGTTGCTTAGGCAAGGGTTGGCCTCCATCCCAAAGGTTTAATGGCTGGAGACTGTCAGCTCACTACATTCCTAACAGCTGAATAATTTTTCCTTGAAGGAACAACTGAGTAGCATGCTTCCATAGCTTGCACTGTGAGATAAAGGCAAAAAAAAAAAAAAGTACAATTTCTGTGACATACGAAATAACAAAAACATATATAAACTAAAGGAGTTAAATTAATGTATCAATGCTAAGAGATGTAATGTGAGCACAAGTCCATTTGAACCTCATTAGAATTTAGAAGAGTGAAAAGTATTTCAAGAGATATGTTTCAATGATCAACATTTTTTTAGACAATATTTGTTTTTAAATTATTGTTTATAAAACTTCGTTAAAACTTTTGATTCCATAATTACAGTTTACAAGAGTGGCTGGATATTTGATTTAATATATAGTGTCTTATTAAAAAATAGACCCTTAGATTATAAATTCATTCATAATTTCTCAAGAGGAAATTCTATCGGTTGCTGTGCCACAGAATATTAACCTATATGTTTTAAAAATATTTCCATGCTCAAGCTAATTTTAGGGTAAGAAAAGATAAAGAAGAGAGACATGGATCTTTATTGCACAACTGCTCAGGGGCTTCAATGTGCAAATATACACTGCAATCTCAAAAGGTAGAAGGGGCAAGGTAAATGGAGCATACCAAATTTCTCACATTTAACATAGAACCAAAACTATTTGGGAATTGCTGAGCTAACAAACTTGAAGTTTACCCATATGAAGTTATAGAGTCAATTGTTCCCATTTTTTTAAATATCCAAAAAATAGACTGATTACTTTTTCAGTTTTTATAGATAGACAAAGCCCAATTTTCTGTTTCTTTGTTGAAGGAAAATGTTCTTTCTGAAATAAATTTCATATTTTGAAACCATTAGTTAATAACACTAACTACAGGCTAAAGGCCGCTATAATTATTTGCATCATCATCCGGAATTGGCTTTCCTTTTAATAGAGCCCATTTGCACTATAATAAAAAGCATGATAGGAACTGATTAAAGCTGGCTGGAGCAGTTTTCATTTAAGAATTTCTCTTCCTGTGTCAGCCAATGTTTCTCTCTTAATGTTATTTTAATGCAGTCATTTTATGTTTGAAAATGAAGGCAATCATGTCAGTCCACGAGCTGGCAAAAGACAGTTATTGATTTTTACAAATCAGTCACCTTTAAAAATCCATATGAGATGAATATTTATTATTTTGCAAATACAAATCAGTTTCTGTAGAAACAAGAATGGACGCATGATAAAGCAATGCATTTCAAAGAATGGAAATGTGACAAGAAATGGCTTGCCTTAATGTGTTCCTTATATTGTGTCATTGTAATAAACATCCCTCATTGATTATTTCTTCCCAAGTATCAGCAATTTTCATTGTTTACAGTGTGCCAGATCCAAAGGCTGACAAACTTTAAAAATCACATACCCTGGAACCACCTTTTTGCTCAATGAGTAATTGCAACTCACATGTAACAATACAAATTTGTCAAACTTGAACAGAAGTTTTTCTTATAACCCGATGCCGAAATGATTTTGGTAAACTGAATCATATTATACATGTAATCAGGGCAATCGTTTTTGAACTGTGTTCTATAGGACCTTTGGGGGAGGAATGCAGAAAAGAATTGCCTTCGAGGTTACCCCAGAGATGAGGATACAAAGAAAGAGCACTGGATGAATGCCCAGCCTCTCCCACACCCCTCCTACCAGGAAAGGTACACATTTAGGGTTCTATGTAATAATTCATTTATGGCTTAAACAAACAAAACAAATCAAAACTTGAAATGGACAAACTTTGTTAGGGGAATTTTCATTTTTAAATGTTTATCAGCATGAACCCTTCAAAAATAAATACTAGCAACCAATTACATAAAACCATGTAAAAACAAATGTTCACACAGAATTCCTTGAAAAAAATAAACCTGTGTAGTGTATAAAGATGATGAAATATCCTTGGATAACAAAAGGTGCTTAATAGGATTTGAAAGCTTCGTTCTTTGCTCTCATTTTCTTTCATATCCTTCATGTTAGAAGGGAGCTAGGAGTAGAAGATGGTTCCAAAGAGCCTCTGCTAAAGGCTAATGTATGACGAAAAGGATTATTTTTTACTAAGCTCAAAATAGTCCACCTAAGGCAGCAAGGCAAACTATTATTCAATCAATGGTGTTGACTTCCATGTTAGAAATACATATAAAGTTTCCTCCAGATTCAATCCTTTCACTATATTTCATCCCTAGAGGAAAGCAACTTTTTTACTTCTCACTGGACCCAGGTCATGTCCTACTGTAACTGTTGCCAATCTTGGCTTTTAGCTCCCCAGAAATAATTAACTTGAGAGAACAAATAAAGGTTAAAAGATCTTCAAAATGTGAGCAGGCATTCAAACAGGGAGCATGCACTTTGACAACAGGTTATGGACAAGTTAAGGCAAATCACATCCAATTTAGCGGAGACCGGAATCCCAACTAGAGAAAGAGATTCCTGTTACATGAACTGAGGAATTTGGAGCAGGTTCCCTGAAGGCTGACAGAGAAAGGTGTGGCCCATTCACCCTTTTCTTAGCAAAAATGTCTTTTTAGGGCTACAACAACAACAAAAGTCTGTAATGTTGAACACAAGGAAATGAATTTGCAGAATGCAGATCTCTTTCAGACATATCTAAAAGGCTCATTCACCCTGCACACTGACTTTTGAATGATTTTAACCTACCATATTCTAGAGAAGACATCTCAGTCATTCAGAAATAAAAGAATACAGCCAAAGGATTGAACAGTGGGGGGGGGGGGCGGGGGGCGGGGCACATGTATGTGCACGCGCGCGCTCTGGCTGAGTAGTTCATCCTAAATCTCCCAACCATTTCAACCACCACTAAGTGAGGAATGCTCAGCCACCTCCTAAGAGCAAGGAGTCTGCTGGCTTCTAGCATCAAGACTCTCTTAGAGCCTGGGAGAGGAGTTCACTAATAAATCAGCAGAATAAGAATAATTACGGACCATTCCCAGGGAAAGTAGGGTTGGACTATGGCCAAAGGAGCTCCAGGAGCAAAAGTGAAGCCATGTCCATGGGTGGAAGGTAAGAGCAGATGAGTTAGGGCAGGGTCTTCAGGTTCAGGTGCAGGGAGAACTCTATAAAAGTTTGGGATCAACCTCATGGCCTCAGGCCTACAAGTCAATGAAAGGCTCCTACAGTGATTTTCATTGCCTCAGTTCTCTTTCAAAGAGGTGGAAAATCCCAGCTTTGGCTGCTGCCCTGTGTACCTAGGTTTGTCTCAGATAAAACAAAGGGACCAAAATTGACCAAATATTATGATGCTTTTTTTTTTCTTTTTTAATGGAGAAAGGTTAGGGGGTGGGGAAGTTAGGCTTTTATGGTCCTTAGGTTTTTGAAGTCCACATAATAAGCATCCTGGCAAATGAGGGGAAAAGTCAGAAAAGCCATGAGCTGAGCCCATTAAAAAAAAAATACTTTTAGGGGCACCTGGGTGGCTCAGTGGGTTAAAGCCTCTGCCTTCAGCTTAGGTCATGATCTCGGGGTCCTGGTATCGAGCCCCCGCATCGGGGCTCTCTGCTCAGCGGGGAGCCTGCTTCCCCCTCTCTCTCTGCCTGTCTCTCTGCCTACTTGTGATCTATCTCTCTCTGTCAAATAAATAAAAATAAAATCTTTAAAAGAAAAAAAATTGTTGAAAAAAATACTTTTAGACTGGTAATGTTTATTAGCTGTCAGGAGATGTGGGAGACAAAAGAAAAGAAAGGCAAGAGGACTTTATTTTAGGGTATTTTGAATCTTGAACTGTATGGATACATAAAGTGTTCTGCCAACATACAAAAATGAAACGAAAACATCAGTGAGCTTCCTAGGGGAGCACTGGTTTTAGCTGTAAGGAAATAGCAAACACAGTGTTTCCTTCTTGAATTGCTTGTATTTAGTAAGTACTTTAATCTTCACAACCCTCCTAGGATGCAATACCATCACCGTAACCCCACTTTACAGAACAGGAAGCGAAGGCAGAGAGAGGTTAAGGACCTTGCCCAAGGACAGGCATCTAATAAACGACAGAGCTGGAAGTCTGACCCATCTCCATCTGTCAGTTCCCAAAATCTGAGCTGTGAACACTTCAGCTTTGCCTTCACCGGGAAGCGTTTTGTTTTAGAGAGGCAGATTCTCCTGCCCAACCCCAGGAGTTGAATCGGAGTCTGCAGGGCAGGGAGACCCCAGATGATTCCTGCGTGGGCTGACGGCTGGTTACACTGAAGCCTGGCCCGCTACGCCCGTGACCACTGACCCCACTGTGAGGACAGCAAGTCTGCTCTCTGTCGGAAGGGAGCTCTTGAACTCACTGCTCCACATTATGGGTCAAATTCAGTTAAGGGGAAGAATATTTAGAGAAAACCCTACTGGAAAAATTGCTGTTCCTTCACTGGAGGGCATTGGGATTTTGTCAGCACTTCCAAGGTTATTTTATATGTGTCCAGGGTTTATAAGCATGACTCCAGATACTTTATATTTTGTTTTTGATTAAAGCTCCCTATTCCTGACAATTTGTTTCATGAAAAGCACCTCATTTCAGGATTTAAAACGTCCAATCTATACCACTAAGCAGAGCTCCAAACTTCATTTATTTATTTATTTATCTATCTATTTATTTTTAAGATTTTATTTATTTATTTGACAGAGAGGAGAGAGATCACAAGTAGGCACAGAGAGAGGAGGAAGCAGACTCCCTGCTGAGCAGAGAGCCCGATGCGGGGTTCGATCCCAGGACCCCGAGATCATGACCTGAGCCGAAGGCAGAGGCTTTAACCCACTGAGCCACCCAGGCGGTGGAAGAACTTGGTCTTGGCCTTCAGGACTTCCGCTTATCTTACTGTTCCACTGTAACACCCCCACACATAACAGACCATCTAAATATCTATACCCTCCTAGACTGTGAGAGATAACTTATCTAAGTATCTCCCATCAAGACAACACCATGCCCTTATTCATCATTGTATCTCTAGTGCCCAAATAGGTTTTCAATGTGTAAGATCTGAACCTTTTCTTTACCTTCTCTAACCTGTCAAATTCCTATTTATCCTTCAAGGCTGACTTTAAACATCATTCCTTTCCAAGTCTTCCCTATCCCATTCTGCAGCATCAAGCGTTTTCTCTGTCTTCATAACTCCTATATAACTTTACTTGTACCTCTGTTATATTGCTTATCCCCAGCCATGCTTTTACAGAAAATTAGCATGTCACTTGTCTCCTTTAATGCTAAATGCAGGCAGAAAAGAGTAATATGTCCCTGATGCCCTCTTCTGTCTCTGCATCTAGCCTACTGCCTCATACACACTAGTATAAAAATAATCTCTCCACCCATGTTTCTTTCTTTCTTTCTTTTCAATTTCACTTTGCCAGTAAGAGATCATCAACAAGTTATTATGTTGAGTGTTACTGGGTGAGAGTTTTCTGTGTCATGAGAAGGAATGAAAAACTTATCCTAAAGGGGATTTAAGGGCCTAGAACTCTTCCATTAAAGAAAACAAAAGCTTCCATTCCATCTGAACAGGGTGACCCCTGAATGCTATGTATTTATTGCACATCCTAAAGGAATTTCTGCTGTATCATGCAACCAGCATGCAACGAAGTTCACAGGAATCAGAATGACCTGGCTTACACTTAATTGGTTTTCAGCTGCTCCATTTCTCTGAAACTCAATTTACTCATTTATAAACAGGGATGTAAGAGTGTATATCAAGAAATTCATAAAAACCACATTTGTGCACATTACCTGACTTATAGCAAGTACAAAAGTAATAGCTATTATTATTAAAATTAATATTGCCAACTCATTTGGTGCCATCTATGTGTCGGACCTGCTGACAAGGGACCTACATGTCCTCTTATTACAGAGAATTAGGAACCACTGCCCTTCGTTGAAATGCATCAGAAAGAGGAGTGTGTACTTTAGCTAGTGAGCTTAATGATGTTTGCAGCTGATGTTAACTAGGTTAAGGAATATCAAACGTGACTCAAAGACCAGTTTTGCTAAACTGTTATGTTTAACACTTAACAAGTGATAGAATCCTAGTTTCTTTGTGATTTTTTTTAAGAAGAAAAAACACAAACAGACGCCACGAGAAATCTACTTATGTAAGAAAGATCACTCATTCTGAAAACAAAAATTGTGCCCTTATTAAGACTTCTATCCCTTATTGACCCAGCTGCTCTGTGGACCCAAGAACCTTTCCTGGGTGATTTGTATCTTCTCCCAAAGTAATGGAGTCATGTATTCTAACACCTGGTACCACCTGCTCCTGATAAGCTGAATGGCTTTGCAGCCTCCTTGACTTTCAATGAGAAGATAAAATGATTCTGTGTAGCCAGGAGAGCATATTATGGGGATGGCAGCAAAAGAGGAATAAATTAAAGCAGTCCCTCTCAATGCCCTTAGGTAAAAAGAGACTTAAGAGATTTAAATGCTGAACTTTGGGTCAGCTGGGCAATCAAATAAGCAGCTGAAAGGATCTAGAGGAAATGTGATGATGGATATTCGAGGCTCAACTGTCAAGATGGTCTAGATACTTTACCATAAGGCCAGGGTTGGAATTGTTTACAGTAAATGTTCCTGATAACCCACAGGTTCTTTTAATTTATCAGTAAAAAGTAAATAAAATCTAAGAATTAGGCCTATTTCCCTCTTCACTTAGTTTTTATTTAAATATATATCTTAGGATACAAAAACCAAACACTAATATTAAAATGCCCTCTTACAGAATACTTCTTACTTCTTTGGCTAAAATACTAATTTTAATTAGTATTTTAAAGACCCAGGCATTGAGGTCAAGGGAAAATATCAAATATACAGTAGAAAAATGAGACGCATGAACTTTATGAGCATTCTAGCCTTTGAGGCATTCTTTTAAAGTAGAAGACGCTTTCAAGTAGGGATGCCTGCAACTTAAACCCTCTTCCCAGTGTCACTAAGTATTTTGATGCCCCCAAAGACAGGGAGCTGCTTGACAGGAGGCAACTGGTTGTTGGAAGGGCTACCTGAGATTAAATACTGGTTCTATCATTTTTTAATTTTTAAAATTTTTTTAATTTCTTAATTTTTTTAGCTTTCCACTTTTTTTTAAAGTAAGCTCTACACCTGACATGAGACTTGAACTCGTGACCCCCTCCCCCACCCCGCCCTAAGATCAAGGGCTGGATGCTCTACTGACTCAATCAGCCAGGCACCCCTCTATCATATATATTAGATGTATGACTTCTGTGCCTCATTTTCCCCATCTTTAAAATGAAAATAATAGGGCACCTGGGTGGCTCAGTTGGTTGAGCAACTGCCTTCGGCTCAGGTCATGATACTGGAGTTCCGGGATCGAATCTCGCATCGGGCTCCCAGCTCCATGGGGAGTCTGCTTCTTCCTCTAACCTTCTCTCCTCTCATGCTCTCTTTCTCTGTCTCTCTAATAAATAAATAAAATCTTAAAAAAAATGAAAATAATAACAGTATCCTGCTCATAAGACTCTTGAGAGGACCGAAATAGCTCATTCACATAAAGAACTTTAGAACAATGCACGGCATCACAGGTGCTCAGCATGAATTTATCGACTGAACTTCTAAAAACATACACAGCTACTTCTGTTTTGACTCCTCGTTGGAAATACAGAATTGACCATAGTAACTACATCAGTGATACCAACAGCTTTGCCTACTGGGCTTTTTCAACTCACAACATTTGCCTCCATCATCTCCTTTATTGCTTGACTGGAATAGACTGCAGAATTCCTAACATGCCATCACAGCACCTTCATGATTTTCTCTTCTCTCTCATTTATGTCAGACTTGCGTCGTCAGAACAACCCAGGTGATTTCCAGTGGCGTAGGATTTGCTCTGACTGGAACGCAGAAACTGCCACTGCCCACTGACTAATGCGTATTTGTACTTGAAGACTCAAGTCAATTATCTGCTATTTCAAAATTCTGTCTGCTATCCACAGGTGGGCTGGCTTTTTTGTAGCAGTTATTATGGTGCTATGCAAAATCGAGGATCAGTGCAATCATCTCCGAGTTTTATTGTGCGCTCGAACTTCCCTTTCCTCTTTTTATGACTCCCTCGCTCTTCTTCTGTAAACCTATCATAAGTACGGTACAAACTAATCTACGTTGGCTGTGCCACGATTATCATTAGATAAGTTTTCTTGCGGGGCGCCTGGGTGGCTCAGTCGGTTAAGCCTCTGACTTTGGCTCAGGTTATGATCCCAGCATCCTGGGATCGAGCCTTGAGTTGGGCTCCCCGCTCAGTGGGGAGTCTGCTTCTCCCAGCTCTTGTGCTTTTGCTATCTCTCGCTCTTTCAAATAAATGAATAAAATCTTAAAAAACAAAACAAAACAAAACTCTCTCTTGCTGCAGTATCTCATGGGGATGAAGACCTCGGTCTCTGGCTACAGGTCCCAGCGCCAGCACTGTGTAACCTTGGACGCTAGCTTGATCTAAACCTCATCTAAGTTTTCTTATCTTAAAAATGGGGTAATAATATTAACTTTTTTATAACATTTTCTGACAGATTAGATGAGACTATTTTAAAACTGCTTACGACTGTGCTCAGCTTCCTATAGGTGCTCAATATGCTCTATAAATGTTGTCTATGGTTAACTGAGAAATAAAATAGCAAAGGCCAAACACCTCCCTTTCATTCTCTTTCTAGGCGTGTGCACACACACAGAGAAGACACGACTGTCAAAGGGATTACCACACACGTTATCTGACTGCATACATTATAGGCATTTATTTAATAAATATTTGTTGAAGGAATACTCTTGCCATGAACACTATGTTTTAAAAACACAAAAGCATCTCTCTCAAACATGGCATGCCTAAATAAAGGGATTATTTCTACAAATCTCTCATTAATGAAACAGAGAAACATGAGAATACAAAGAAAATTGCAGTTCCTTGGGAATCCCTAACATCTTTTTGCTCTGTTTCTTCATTCATTAGACAGTTATTGAATGCCTACTGCACAACTAGCAACAAATCCTTTACTAGATGAGCTGTACGATAGCCTTTGGCTAAAAGCAATAGAATTCTAACCAGTCAATTCAATTGTCTGTGTGTAGTTGAATTTTACCATTTTTCCTTTTGTAATCCTTACCTTTAGTGTAGATGCCACGGCCAGTATCCTAAGTTCAGTTACGAAGAAGTAAATGGTTTTGCATATTACTTTTTAAAATATGCGTAACTGGAAGCTAGAGAATGGGGAGGTCCAAATGTTTTCTGTGCCACTCCTTACTATTTCATGGCTTCGTGTAGGTGAGTGTATGCATGCTTACCAGGAAATCTGTGATTTAAACTGACATATCTTCCCCGCCCCCACATGCTTCAAAAGGAACAGACACTAAACTTTTCAGTGTTAAGGTAAGCAAAATACCAGCTCATTCTATTTACATATGTCTTAATAACTAAGTTGCTAACATCTTTAGATTATTTTAGTCAGTTTTCCTTCCCTTTCATTAACTTGTTTTCACAGTATACTATTTTTTTCTGAAGGATAAATCTGTGTACTATTATAGCCAGAGGGGCATTTAAGATACTGCTTTGCACCTGGGAAACCCGTTTAATTACTCGAGCTGTCAAAATGTTTTATTGTAAACAGCTTTTCTGATAGATTCTGTTTCCCTCCTATGAACTATCTTCCCCAGAAGACCATCCTCTTTTCAGAGGAGCTTAAAGTACAGGTGTCATAATTTAGAGGAATGAAGCTTTTATGTTTGAAAATACTCCATCCTTCTTCTTGTCTGATTAGGAAATATTGTATGTTCATTTTTCTAGTTTATGTGCATCAAAAAACACTATCATACTAAGATTTTAAAACTTGAAATTGAAAAAACTGTCTATAAACTACAGGTAAAAGTAAGATTTTATTTGAGGTAAAAAATAAGATATTTAAAGTTGTTCATATCTAATAAATCTATTTAGGATGTAATCTAATAACATAAAAAAGAAGCCTCAATGTTATAAAATTTTAGAATTCACTTAAATAAACTGAGTAGCACTTAAATAAACTCAAGAACCAAAACAAGCTTTTGTGATAAACAAATGTCTTTTCACACAACACAGTTGAGGTGAAGGAGCTTTTGTCCTATCAGAACTTGATTGGGCCTAACATTCCAAATCTGTTAAATCCCTTCTTTTTTGGAACCCATACTCTCATTCCAGGGCCTGCCCTGGCTTGGACTACCAAGAGCATTAACAACTAAGGAAAGTTTTCCTCCTTCATGCACAGAGGCAGAGTTCCAGGGATCATTGGCCATGGAGAAGAACAAGAGGAAGATGATTATCATAGCTTTATCATTACTCCTGGGGAAGAGAAAAACCACTCTCAGCCATCTCCGGCCTGAGAGAAAGTCACCTTGGTTTTAGAGAGTTCCAGGGAAAAAGAGACTGTGTTATCTGATGCTCACTTACAGTTTTCTCCAGGATGTCACTGCTTCTTTTGTCTGGATGAGTTTTAAACTTGGCCTGCTTGGGGTTAAAACTGTTGCTTACTCTTTTCCCCCTCTTTCTTACTTCCCCCTAACTCAAAACCTGGATTTTTAAGCTGATTTCATTCCTCACAGAGTTTCTAAGATTTTTCTTTAAAGGCCCAACAATAGTTGTCAGTTCGTATGACAAACTGAGAAGGCTTTTCGCCCTTCACTGGGTAGTCCCTTTGCTTCTGAGCAAACGGTTCTTGGAGCCAAAGTGTTCCAGCCATGGATCTTTTGCTTTCCTACTAAATCTTGGAGTACGAGATAATTCCACTGAGTTCTATTTCCATTTCCACCCAACTTGATGACTCATACTCAGTGTAATAAGGGCCTTATCCCTCTTTATTTGTTTAGTATTTAACTCTGCCACACTTTAGGTTTCTGAACCCCACAAATACAATAAAGGATTTAGCTTATGGTCTCTGAGGGCCCTGACCAGGAAATAAACCGACAGAAGACCCTGGCTTCTGGCTTTTGCCGATCTGTGTGTGGATGTGTGTGCATGTGTGTTTCGTCTTTTGTTTTGGTTTCACTCAACTCTCCTACGTTCAACTCTCTCCAAACCATGATTTATATAATGAATAAATTGAGAGCACATGGCTGGAATGACTCAGATTGGCTGGAGAAAAATCTGTGGGAGTCCCCTGGGGTGATTTTGGCATGGTTGCCTCTGACCTAAGATGGTATCACAGCCAAGAGCAAGGTAAAGAATCACAGAATCTAGGGCAACCAACCAGGTAGTAACTTCTAATGCTTGACACTAGCCTTCCAAAACCAAAACAGAACAAAACGTGAACTTGCACAAGACAGCTGTGCTGGCTTTGTGGTCAGCTTCACCTGGCTAGTGAGGAACTTTGCATTTCTTGTATTTTGCCTAGACTATAAGGTCAGCTGTGCTGGCATCCAGGGTCTTCCTGTAAACTAGCAGGTTCCAACTGCATAGTCTGTGGGCCAGCAGTATCATCTGAGTGCTTGTTAGAAATACTCATCCCTGTGCCCATCCGGGGCCCACTGAGTAGAAGCTTTCGCAGCGGAGCCAAGCAACCTCTTTTTAATAAAGCCTGCAGGTGATTCCTATGTATAAGAACCCCTGCCCTAAACACTGAGGATCTGTTCTAGGGTTATCCCTTCCAGGGTTATGAATTGGGCCCCAATTCTGCCATTCACTTCTGCTATATTTCTTCTTATCCCAGAGAGAAATGTTGGCCCCTCAGTGCAGAAAAACATCAGCCCCATCACTGGCTAGGGTTTTCACTGCAAACCCCTGGGTCTCTTTCTGTTGTCTCTGTCTGACTGGGAGGAGTCACAAGAGACTTGGTGGGGTGGCCAAGATGACTTCGGAGATGGTAGTCTGAGCCCTCTTGTTACTCTCATAAGAGGAAAACATTTAATATAATATAATATAATATAATAATACACACACTTACCTCTAGTAGCTTATAACACTACAGAGAACACCATCCTGCCCAGAAGAACGTCCTGGGTTTTGTCTAATACTTGATGAGTATTTCCTACCCTTGGGTAACTGAGAGGAAAACAAAGAGCTTGACTCCCCTCAGAGCAGCGATTCTCTGGCTTTGGTTTGCACAGGGATCCACGGGGTCACAAAAAATACAGATATTCAAGCCTGAGAGATTCTTGTGTGGATGATCTAACGTGTAGAACCTAGGAATCAACGTTTCAATAAGAATCCCCAAGTGATCCTGCGGTTGCTTCCATAAGAAATTTCAAGAACTCCTGCCTTCCACAACAATAGATCCATTTTTAGCTTGTAGATTATATCCATCTTCCAATCTTCTTAGGCGGAGATTTCAAAGTCTTCCCTCCGTTAAAAATGTAAACAGATACTTTATAACGATAATGTTCCAATATGTTCGCAGGGCACTTGAACACTTTTAAAAGTTCTTTCACATGCACCATTTCCAAAGAGGGAGGGCCCACAATGGTATAGCTTTGAGAATGTTGCTTCCTCAATCCCAGCAGTTACTTATGAATTTCAGAATATATATTTGTAGACATATACAATGTATAGGGATTCATGCCATGGATGAAATCAGGCATTATGGAGAACAAGCTTCCAAGGGAAATCCAAAAGAAGATATCTTTTTTTTTTCTTTGAATAAAAATTAAATTAAGGTGATTTTTAATGCAATTTCCCTAGAGTTCCAGCTGTTTTCAAGGCTGTGGTTTAAGTATTGGATTAAGTACTTTTTCTATACTTGAAAAACTAGCGGTGCAACTTCCAACACATACTGCCAAATAAATACTATGTCCAAGTTTATTCATTTGGAACAGACATAAAAATCAACCAACAACTCTTTATTTAGGACTGGAGGCAGACCCCTAAAGGACACATTTTCATTTTGTAATCATAAAGGATCAGGACATCTCTCAGGAATTTCTCAGTGGGCTCTAGCTCTAACCAGTTACTTTTGTTAGAGAAGAATGCAAATGCAGCCAAGGTTGCAAGTGTGCTGCCCACAGAAGAGAAAAACTGTTCTCTGGCCACAGACTGCACCCTGACCTCCAGCCAGCTGCCCTGCAACTGCGGGGCCACTGATCAGGAAAGACTTCGAGAAAATTCGAGGAGTTGTTAATACTCCCATACATGAAATCAAAGCTCCTTTCATACTAGTACATGCAGCTGGGGCTTCAGCTCAATTGTATCTATCATTTAATTGGATTTCAGGCATCTACTGCTTTGAGAGCATCATCAGTTTTTTGTATACAGGTCTTACCATGCAACACATTAGGGAAATCCAAGACTGACTCTCCAGTATTTAAGTAGATAACACTATACAGAACAATACTGGAGATTAATCCTGACATTTGTATCTAATTACTTTTATTTTTAGGCATGTTACTTCCTGGTTTTCTTACCAGCTTTTTAACACTTGTTACATTGGCATATGACTTGATATTGTTACAACTTCATTTGGTTCTGCTTAAGTTTTTTACTTGCAGATTTAGCTTATAGGTAAATATGCACTAATTCTATCTTGAAAAGTTCATTCTAACTAAAATAACTGCTGGAAAATTATACACAGCTTCATTCTGTGTGGAACTTAGAGCGAATGTATGAAACATACAGCATTAAACACACATCTGCACCTCTTTGTCAAATTTCTCCAAAGAGAAAAAAATCAAAAACCATAAAGCTAAGGAAGGGTACATTTGATATACCTTTCTTAGTTTTCACTTTCTGTTCTGATTTTTCTTCTTTTAAACAACAATAAGGAGGGTAAAAAGAGTAAAAATCTTTGTCTAAGATGGATTTTATTAAAGTAAGCTTTAAGGACTGGAGTCAAAGGCCTTTTCCCATGGGCTTCCAGAGCAAAACAAAAATTGAAACAGAAGTCTGCAGATAACAAGCTGTTGTGGTCCCTGGGGCCGAGTTTCTCAGACCGCAGTGGAGTTCTATTCCACCACCACTGGGCACCATTAATGCTTTGGGCCTATGTTCAAGGCCTAGTGAGGGGGACAGCACATCTGTGCTCTGAACGCTATCGGCTCTGCAAGTGATCTCAGTGAATTTAAACCACAAGCATCACTAAATGAGTTTGTATTTGAATAAAACTCTCAGTTAATGTAAGCTATAATGATGTTATCCTGTAGTTGAAGGGCACCTTAGAAATCACCTGGTAAGATGCAAATCTCTCACATTCCAGATAAGGTAATGACCACTTAAGCTAAAAAGACTTGTCCAAGGACACATAGTTGGTTAGCAGAATATCCCTCAGCTATTAGAGCAAATTATCACATTTTGACGGCAGGGACATTTTGACTGCCTTAAAAACAGTTAGAAAATGAGGCAAGTAATGCCTACAACATCACTTGCTCTGACTCCTATCCAATCCCTTATTTCCCTTATTATCCCCCCTCATTTCCTCTCTAACTATCTCACCTTCCTCTCTTCTCCATGAGCTTCCCCTCTTCCTTCATTTCTAAACCATTCCTGGTCCTCTTCCTCACACTTTATCCCTCAGCCTCTCCCCACTTTCAACTCATATGGTAGTTCAGACTCAGCAGGAGGGACGGGAATCAAGAATATATGTTGCTTAGACCATCTGGCAGTTTTTGTTAAAGGCTTTGTATCTTCAGAGGACATTTCAGATGACCCTATTAAAAGTATCTGCATCAAAACATCCAGCTTTGCAGTAAAGAATCACCATTTAAAACCCAGGAAGACCAGGTGAGAAATTTTACATTTTAACTTCTGACAGTACCATTATCTATAGATGTATCAGGCACTTGTTTATGTATCTTTCTGATTCTCTCAGACGCAACTATCAGCCGCTCTGGACACCACTGCAGAGTTTGGGTCTGAGCGGCCACCAGCCCAGCCTCACACAGGTGTGATCTGACAGCATCACGTGGCACAGGCTAACGTCCTCTCTCTCTCTCTACCGCTCCCGTGCGTCCCTCCTGCTGCAGATGGAAGAGCCCCAAAGAACCATACGTGGTACCCAAGCATGAACAACTCGGGAGTGGGAAATGGGGATTAATGGAAAATTATTCACCTGCCTTCCTCCCCTGCCCACAGGAAAGGTCCCAGGATACAGTTTATATGGCTCTGTGGGGGTGAGGTCTCTGGATCAGGTGATCCGGCCAGCTTGTCTAAACATCTCCATATTGGCTCTTGCTCCTTCCTGGGTCACCACCCTTGTATCTCACTTCTGTTCTCTGGATTTGTGTTCTCTAAGAAAGTAACAGCACCACCTACTTTTGAGGTGACACAGGCTAAGAGAGTATGCTTTGATTTGAACTTTACATTCCATTCAAATCTCAAAATGACATTGGCCTATATTTTACAGTATATGATTTAGCATTTATCAATTATGTGACTACATTGAATGTATACAAAAATGTTAATCCCAAAATAACCAAGAAATTTGGTTACTAATAACTTCCCCAGACTCTGTTTTAAAAAGGATTCCACTCTATATTTACACTTTGCTTGCTTTCGTATAATAGGGATGTGTGTGACTTTCTAAGGAAAGAAAAAAAAAATCATTAAAACTGCATTATAAATTTATGTTCCCTATGTTGTCCATGCAATTCAAAGTGTTGAGTTCATTTGTGATAAGAGCAAACTATTGATGTTTTAAATTAAAAATAAGCCTATGTTTGGTCAAACAGCTCTGGGAAATTTCTAGTTAAATACAATTAAACATTTATTTTTCCTTAGTGTATAACTTCTTAGAGCCTTTGATATGTACAACTACAGATTATTCATTGATATGTGTCAGTAGGTCAACATATTACAAGTATATTAACATACTACATGTTGGAGATCCAATGGTGGACAAAACCAGAAAAAATCCTTACTCTCATGTAGCTTTCAGCCCATTGAAAGGAGACCAACATCCAATTAATGATCATGTAAATTAACATAAATTTTCAAATATGAGAAATGCAAAGTACATGTGAGTTTGTAACAAAATTCAAATGAGAACTGTGAATATCTAAAGAGGCTAAAATATGTATATATTTACAAACATAATTTAATCACCAGTCATTTTTCAGGGGAAAATTTTTTGAGTGTGTGCATGCAATGCTGGATTAAAAATGAGTGCAGGAAAAAAAAATGAGTGCAGGTTTAGAAGCTGAGATTCCAACAATGTTCAAAGATTTTGTCCTTGAGAAAGATTCTTAACCTCTGTCTCCTCATCTGAAAATGAAAAGTTGGAACTCACTGATATCCTGTGGCTTTTCTAGCTGTATATTATATGACTGATTATTCTAGCTAAAATATTGAAAATGTGAGTATATTGTTTGCGATCTCTCCAGGACCCAAATCTTTACCACTAATCTAATTGCTGATTACCCTCTCCATCTGAATGATATTATGGGAAATGGAAGCCATAATAACCTACGTTAGGAAATTTTGCTACTTATCGACAGCTTTGACCAGCTTTTGATTGAAACTGTACTCTTTAGCCTACAGTTGTGGCATAATCAAACAAAAGGCATCTTCTTTGCTCAAAGAATAAGATTCAATGTAAAAAAAAAAGTTGAGATAGAAAACTGGTCCACATTTTCTTTGGTGAGCACAATGGATGATAATTGTGTTGAATTTTATACAGAAAAAGTGACATATTTGGAATTAAAATAATCTTAAAATATTAAAATGATTTTTAAAAAATCAATTAAAATTAACATATACGTCTGCTTTAAATGCCATTTTCTAGCTAATCTCTTTAAGAAGTCAGAGTTCTGTTTCCCATTTGTCTCCTCTTAAAAAAAAAAGCTTTACTATGTGCCATGTATGTCTAATCTGTCTTGGATAATATGGATTTAATAAGACATATTTCCTTACGTGTAGCACTTGGAAAGCCCTTGCCACAATCTGCCATTTCAGGTCGCACACATCTGGTGCTATTTTGACCCGGCAATTACATATAGTTCCTTCCTTAATTTCAGTGGAAAAAAAAATAATGTGACAAATTAGGACTATGTTCAAATTAGCTTTTAAGTTTCTCCTAGTTGGGTGAACTTTGCAAGGACTTCTATACGCATTTCCTTCTTAGAGCTACATAAAACTTTCTCACCCATTTTTCATTGTCACAAAATGTTCTTTTAAATGTCCACAAGTCAAGTTTAATGGCAGCATTATAACATTAGTTCAATAAGCCACGCTACAAACTGGGGCTAAATATACTTTTCTGGATTATCATGTGCCAGAAGTCCTAGCATTCAGTCCTGGCTTTACCGCGTACAAATTTTGGAACTTTTGTCAATTCATCTGATCACTATTAGCTTCTGTGTGTATTTCATACACAGAAATTAAATTATCTGGTCTGCATACTTCACAAGATTGCTTTAAGAACCAAATGGAAAAAATATACATAAATGTTTTGAAATATAAAAGGAATTTTACAAATATGAGATACTGTTCTTGTTGCTCTCCAAAGATTCAATTTATTAAGCTCAACGTGTAGAAATTAATAAGACCTTATTAGATACAAGGAAGATATGAAACCTGTATAATGCGGTTTCTCAATTATAAAAGATAACCTTAGGACACTTCAAGCAATTAAGAATATACTAATTAAATACCATGTATTATAAGCATGAAGTACAATAGCTGCTAAAAGAAGTAAATAATCAGTATAAACTGGAAGAATGAGGGAGAGCTTCATAGACTTATGCCAGGCAATGAGAAATCCATACTATATGAGTTATTGGAGAGGATTTGAGTAAGTGGAAAGCAAAAGATCAAGACAGAAAATATTCAGCCAGGGTAATCACAAGCACAAAGACCTGAAATGTCCAAAGGAATGAATTACTTCTCAGGTGACATGGCCAGATCCTTAAACAAAAACATCTGTAGCATTCTAGTCTTTTGTATAAATTTGAATCCTTGTGTTCTTCTATCCAAAAGGAACATGTGGAAGAATTCAGGCCCAACGAATCATTGAAATTGCTCTGTTCTCAAACACTTAACATGTCCTCTTATTGCTCTTCTTCCACCAAAAGCAATGTAGACCTCTTTTGGCAGGCTATCAACATGCAACCTGTCACCACACTGATTAACATGTCTATAGCTAGAAAAGCAATGATAAAAAAGACAATGTGATGTTTCAAATTTAATCTCTGACGGCCACTTTCCCAAATACAACCCATGGAATTTATAAATCAAGAGAAACTTTTCATGTTTTTAAATCCAAGGCAATAAGGTGATTCCTAATTTACCCCATTCATACAGCATTAGTGTGATTGGCCAGAGTGACTCTGCCCTAAGAAGAAGGGAAGTAAAAACCTAGGAAGAAGAGAAACAAAACAAATATGTTTTGTTATGGCGATGCTCAGGATTATCACATAACTAGAGGCAATCATGGAATCATGTTTTGTCTATAAAATTTGTCATGGTTATCTCAGAAACCTAGAAAGAATATGCATATGGCATGGCAAAGCCCCTCAATACGTGCTCAATTGGGCACATTTTTTTCCCAAGGGAGGAAGGCTCACACATGGTCCCCTCTCTCACCCAGAAGTGTTCAATGATTCCTGTGAGGTATTTCTTCATTGCAGGACAAATCACAAAGTAGTGTTGTGACGTCATTAAATCACTTTTGTACTTCCTCTCTCTGTTTCTTTACTAGTTTAAGCTACAACGAAGTTACTTATTAAGCAAAAACTTTATCTTGAGCTAATTTCACCTTCATAATCTCTCTACCCCAGAACCCAATGATATGTTCACTTAACAAAAATTCATGTGGTTCCCATGATGTTATGGGTGCTTTGGGGGGGACTGATGATCCACAGACATATCATGTCCGGTCCTGAACATTATTTATTGAGGTCACTGTGCACTTGTAATATTCTTTAATCCCTCACTATGTCAAGATACCTTGTTTTATTCTTGCCTCTTCCTTAATATCCGAAAGCAGTCAATTTTGCTTAGAGATTCTATTTCACTGACGGTACAGTCAGGAAAATCTACCAAATAACTTCTATGGACCTTATGCCAAATTTTGGCATGGAATTGGTGGATGGTTATGGAGATGGAGGATGCAGGACCTAGTCCATTCTCCCTATCACACTGCCTTCCTCACTCACACTTTGGTAAAAACACAAGCTCATCACAAAGAGATTTTGCCTTTGAATGCAGTTGGGACAGATTTCTAAGTTATGATATTAAAATATTTAATCTTTGCTAAATGCAATTTACTCCTTGATAATGGCCTCATGGAAGAGCACTACTGAAAGAAGGAAATTATTCCAATTTTAAAAGATATTTGCCTGAGCTGAAAAAATTGGTTGAATCTCAGTCAAGTCATGAACTTCTTTCCTGTATTTATACATGCTGTGGTCTTTATTTGGAAATATAACTTCTCTCTGCTTGGAGAACCCAGCTTAAGTGTTACCTTCTGGGTGAAGTTTCTTCTGATCTTTCTGAGGTGGAGAATAATGCTGCCTCTTTTGTTATTTCATTATATATCTTCACTGAACTTACGTCCATTGGAACACTGATTATTTGTTTCGATGTTCATCTCAACACAGCTCTAAACTCTTTCAGAACAAAGACATCAGGGACGACTGGGTGGCTCAGTTGGTTAAGCAACTGCCTTTGGCTCAGGTCATGATCCCGGCGTCTTGGGATCGAGTCCCGGCTCAGGTCATGATCCCGGCGTCTTGGGATCGAGTCCCGTATCGGGCTCCTTGCTCCGCAGGGAGTCTGCTCCTCTCTCTGCCTCTGCCTGCCTCTCTGCCTGCTTGTGTTCTCTCTCTGTTAAATGAATAAATAAAATCTTTAAAAAAAAAAAAGAACAAAGACATCTTTATATTTGTTTCCTTAGTGCCAGGCTAATCACAGTGACTCAGTACTTGTCTGTGAAATAAAGCATTGTCATGGTCACATGAAGTAAGTGCTAACATTAAATGGACAAGGGACAGGGACCCATAACCATTTGTCTATGTCCCCAGTGACTGCCCTGGCTGTGAAAAGGTGGGAGTAACCCTCACTATTTATACTATTTATATTGATAATATCAATTCTGGATAAAATGGATGTCAAGGGCAGCCTTAAAATAAAAAGGTATCCATTCATTCCGAGAGGAATTCTGTAAACATTTACTGATTAATAACCATGTGCCATAGAAGGCAAGATAAATGATACAGTCTCTGCTCTTAAGGAGACAAGAAAATAAATCTTCACAATACAGGTATTAAGTGTTGAGCATTGGGATAAGAAAGACACCTAATAATCCACACTAGGCAAGTCAGGGAAGGATTCTCCAAGGGGGTTATGTACGATGTCCTTGAAAGACCAATGGACTTAACTGTGAAGAAAGTATAGAAAGCATTCTAACTTAACAGGAAAGCCATGTGAATGTTCACTGTTGGGGAAGAGGCTATCATGTCTCTGGATCGCAAGTACTTCGGTATAGCCAGATTTGGGGTCTGAGGGGTAAAGAAAGAATAAGGAAAAGGGGAGTTCTACATGGTTACAAGCCAGTGAGAGAAAAGTGTGAATGCATATAAATTAGTATCAGGTCTTTAAAGGTACAATTTAGTGGATTCTGATCACTCATTCCAGTCAAGTCCTTCCTGATAGGGCAGTGTTGCCCAAGTTACAGATAATCAGACAAATTTGATATACCTGGGGCATTTGGGGGAAGATTTAAGACAGCTATACTAATCCTACCTATTAACATTTTTAAAAAGCTGATTATGTTAAAAATTCACAAGGCAGATACACCAACCTTTTTCCTTTTTTAACACAGATGTTTAAAAATATTTTTAAAATTTCCTTTAAGTCTAGAAGAAGGATGAAGAACCAACAGATTCTAATATATCAGCACAACTAGTCTAGAGAAAAACATTTTGGTGAAATGGACGATATATTGTAATTTTGAGTACTTTATATTGACCAGATATGGCTATATATAGTATAAGAAAGTTTTTATCCTCATGGATGAGAGACTGATTTAGTACAAGATTAATGTTTCCATAAGAATCTTCAATAGTAATTTCCCGGACTGAACCTAATCCAAATTCAACTTTGTATAAGAAATGCTACATTTCTGCTAACTATAATTCTAATATTTATCTTTCAATACCTAAATCGGCATTACCTCCCTCTAGTGTATAGTTGTCATTTTATTAAGTACATATATAGAAGACCTACTTGTTTCTCTGAGAAAATCATGAAACAGGATAGTCTTATTACCAAAACAATATCTAAAGAGCAGAATCTAGAATTTCGAAGGGATATTACAACCTTTAAGAGGCAGAAAAGAGCCATAAATCAGTTCCAGTGGTAGAACAATCATCTACAATCATCTACAATCTATACACACAAATAGATTCATTTGAATAGATTCATTCAAAACCATATTTGAAAAATATTAATGGAACATCAAAGAAAGCAAAGTATTTTACATGCATTTGTTTAAATAAGGTGAATTCAAGCATTTTAAGTCTCTCCTAGTAGAGAAGTCTATGCTAGGGGTCAATTAGTATACAGAGAGGACCCCAGCACAGCTCCAGTCCCAAAGGGTGCTTCAGTGTGGGATGGCTGATGGATCCCCTCCTCTCTGAGTATCTCTCCATATTCAATGTAAAATTTAATATAAAATAAACATTCCCCCACCCCATGTCAACTTACAAATATTTTAAGGCCTTTTGGGAAGACGACAACTAACTGGGGTGAACTAGGATTAAGATATGCCGACCAGGTGCTTGTGAAGTTCATTAGAATGTGAGTTTTCAGGAATTTTCCTGACAGGCCAAAAAAAAAAAAAAAAGGATAAAAAGAGCTAACAGGTCCATGGATACATAAAGATTGTTGGAAATAAAAGGGAAAATAGTTTCTTTGTAAATTAGCAACACAAGGAAGCAATCAGTGCAGGAGAAGAAAAAGAAAACACACAAAAAGTAATTTTTTTTATGTCTAAAGATTTCTGACTGGGAAGTCTAAGGTTAATAAATATATGAAAAAATATTTTACAGGGAAACATTATGCACGTCTAGATCTCAAGACATATCCAAGGTATTAACTCTCACCACACATCTGAGATCAGTGGGCATCATTTCTGCTATTGGTGAAGGAAAGTGCCAACTTGCCTGGGGCTATGCAGCTTGTCACGGTGTGAACCAGAACTAAAATAGGATTCCTGGCTCTCTGGATTTCTGATATCCAATTCAGCAGACTTTGACTTTCCACTAGATACTCTGCAAGTTAAGCAGTTCTCATATCAGCTTGTGCCAACTAGTTAAATACCCTGTCAACTCTTCAAGCATTGTAAGTGTCAAGTGCCTAGGGACCTAGTATGTCCTCAAGGACTACTACCTACCTTGCAGTATTGTTTGAATTTAGTTAATAGTAAGAGTTCAAGAAGCCATCATTTCTAAAGTCCTGCATATTAAAATTCTGACATTAATATCTTATTGAAAGAAGACTTCACTGGATACAGGCTGAGGAGCCCCAATTATTTCCTTAGATAGGAAAAAAAAATTCCAGTGTTGATAAAGTGAATCAATATTCACACAATATCAACACTGTTTGCTTAAAAAAAAGTAGAAGAAGAAAATCAAATAACTGGAAGGGAGTAGGCATGTATTCAATATGTGCTTATGTTGGAGCAGAATTTTTCTACAATATGCCACATAATCAATTCACTTTCATTCAACTGATTGGTTGGTTGACAGTGAGTACAGACAAGCTATAGAAGTGCCTCATATTCAGATTTTTTTGGTATTAAGTGAAAAATACTTAGAAATGTTTAGAAATGCTTAGAAATGTTTCTTGTTGGCATGATTGAAAAATCTGGAAGTTAATGGTTGAAAATAGAATGTAAGGAAAGTAAAAAAAGAAAGTAGAGGGATGGGAGATAGAGAGTGAAATAATGAGAAAGATGAGGTAAAAATGTATTATTAAAAAAAGTACCATTCATTTAACAACTATTTTTAAATTTTTATCTTATTTTTATTTTTTTATTACATTCAGTTAGCCAACATATTATTAGTTTTTACTGAAAAATTACTATTCCTAGACACTGAACAAAATATCATACAACTGGAATTCTAGTGAGCAGAGAAAGATAATAAATAGTTATCAAATGTATAATGTGTCAAGAGAGGATAAAAGTTATGGTTATATAGATGTTTTAAGTAGAATTGGCTTAAATTTTAAATGATATTAGATTAATATTAAAGATACTTTTTAGGACAGCTTAAAATAGGAATTATTCACCTTTGGTCATATATCTATATGGTAGTATATAGTTCATAATAGAAAGGATTTTCACTAGGTGTTCTTTCAAGCATCATGCCCTTACATCCCAAGAAACAACCTAAAGCAATGCTTCATTTATAATGAAACTGCTACCAAGATAACCCACTGACTTTATAGGAAGACCTTTCTCCGTATAATCTTTGAAGTAGTAACTCTAACCTTCCCCTCTCATCTCCAAATCCCTATTTTCAAAGCCTGGTTGCTTTGGGACTTAACAGCAGTGTGAAGAAGGGGTCTACGTGGATAGGATCAGACCCCAGAATTAGTTTGATAGCTTTATATTCACTCCACAGAGCCCTGGAGCTCTGTGACAATTGATTAAAGAGTGAACAGGTAAAGGTAATGAAATGACACCACAAAGGGACCTCACCAGGGGAAGATGACATACAACTCAGCAGACCATTAAATTACCTCTCTTGATTTTTTCCAATAAGATACATACAGTCTTAGTCCACAAAATAAATTTTGTATTACTAACATGTATCTGAGCTCACTCATGATTCTTCTTTTTTTTTTTAATCTCCAACTTTGCTTTTAAAACTCTCTACAAGCAAAATAATGTGCATAGGGGAGGAGTCTTTTGCAGGATCAGATCCTTTCACACTCTAAACAAAAACTTTCTCCAAATTAACATAGCATTTTGAATTCCCAGTGTTTGGGTTGACAGATAGAACCACTGCATGTTCCTATTATTGGTTCACTGAGTCTTTTGGTCATGTAACAATATGTATCGAGGCTTCAGAATAATATCGAGGCACGCTGCTAATATATTGAGAGGGATATAGAGATAAAAGACCCATTCTCTGTAAATCTTGAAGAAAGACAGGCAAGCTTGAAGACAATTATAGTACAACTAAATGCTATTACAGAAACAGGCATAGAAAAGCAAGGTGTCACCTAACTCGCTGTCGGTATAGGATACTAGCCAAGAATTCCTAGAGGAGATGACAATTGTCTTGAGACTTGAAGAGTAAGTCATATGTAAATAGCAAGGAGGTTGGGATATAGAGAAGAACATTCTAAGCAGCCTTTCTTGTTCTCAAAAGAATTAAAGATCCTTACCAGGAACCTAGGCCCTAACTCTCAGGTCAGTCATAGTTATTTCTCCATCATAAATTCTGCCTTTCTGCTCCCATGTCTAGAATCATCTGTTAATGGGTGTATTTACATGGGATCAGAAATACAGAACTGGTAATTGGAGTCTAGTCAGTGTAAGAGAAAAAAAACGAGTTTTGCAAAAGTGGGCTAGTATATGGGCATCCAGTCAGGTAGCCAGGTCAGCACCTGTAATTGACAACTCCAGCCTTTTGATATATTCTCATTGTGCAGCTTGACAAGGGAGGTCTCAATGCGTTATGAGGCTTTAGATCAGCATTCCTCTGCAAGCTAGACAAGGTAAAAAGCTGGATTTGTCAGAGTAGCTGTTGGTTCTTCAAAGCCATCCGAGACCTCGTGTAGGATGACAAACTCAAGATCTGCTTTTCTATTGGAAAGCAGGCCGTCCTCCCACTCCTTTCCTCTTGGAAGTCTAGAGGATTAACATGAGTGCAAGGCTGGGTGGATGCCCACTTTGCTGTGGAGCCAATGATTCTGGTCTAGGGTGAAAGCTGTGTCTCTAAATGCTGATACTTATGGACAAAGTGCATTACCATGGTACAAGCCCAACTCTCAGGGGGCCATTAGTTGGTCCAAGGCAATATTCTCCAGGGCACAAAGCTCGGGGGGATTCACTAAACTTCTCAGCCCTTGTGCAGCCCATTACAAAGCACTTCTGAATTCCTGTAGGCCACACACACCAGGCAGAGCCAGAGGTGCTGTCTCAGGCTTGCTATTCACTGAATTCAATGCCACTGTGATGCTGTTTTTCAGATGCTAAGAGGCCATTGGTAGACTTTCTTTGGTAAAACAATGAAGTACTCCACCAGCCAAGTCCCCTCCCTCTAGAGTAGTGTGGGAAGGGGAAAAAGGAGGGAGTAGATTCTTCTTTTTAGTTTTATCTGATTCCATTGAAACAGTGGGTGAAAGCAAGGGTACTTGCAGATACTACCTTTAACTGGGCTGCCTCCTTTGTACCTTCCCTAAAGAAAAAAGGAGAGGCTTTCCACTTCCTCTTATTTGGCTGAGTCTTTGCTTAGATAAAACTCAATCACCAAGTCCTCCAGGTCCAGCATTTGTTATACAAAAGGAAGAGCTTTGAAATTCAGAAATCACTTTTCTAATTCCACAAAGCTAAGCTTTTTTCAAGACTATTGGCTTGTTATGTTTGACAGTAAGTAATTTCTTGGTTCTGTGGGTACTTGTTGCTGTCCTTCCTGGAGTTCATATCATATCTCGGCGATGGAGGTCAAAGGCAACAAGGGAGCGTGATATACAGCAGAAATAAATGCCTTAGTTTAACACTTGCAAAATACTATCCCCATATCATTGGGAAAGACTGAGGCCCCTCAAATTAAAATGTATGCTAATTCAATAGAAAATGAAAAGAAGCCTAGATATGTAGGTTTTTAAATAAAGAGCTACTGTATACCCAGGCTTAATAGATCAGGTAATCTTTGATTGGGGTCCATACCACAAGGATATTCCGATAGTATGGAGAAGAACCAAGTATCACAAAGCTTTAGGAATAGATTATCAGCAAGTAAGGAAAGGGCCCTGTAAGCTGTGTATAATTAATTAGCTTGTTGCAAGGGTGGAAGTTAGGTATTATGCTGGCAGGAGAAGATGTGTATGCGAAGGTGTGTAAGTTCAGCTAGATGTAGAAAGAGCGTTATTTTAACCTCCAAAAGAGAAACAGCTTGATACATAATGTCCTTTTGACCGAAAAAGTGAGACTTGTTGGATGTTAATAAAGGACTTTTCTAAAATAAATGAAGAAACAATTGTTTTTTTTTTTAAATGCTTAATGGTTTCTTCCAATCTTTCCAACAATCATGGAATATTTGAATTTAATTCGAAGTCAAGGAGTCAAATGCACACTGTTTTTAGTCAGACGCTTGTTACAAATTTGGAGGTCATAGGAAAATTGAGTATAATAAAAAAGGGAATGTTGCCATTCTGGAAACTAGTGATTCGTTGCCTTAAGTGTAAGGTTTTTTGAAATCAATGGTACTGAATTAATTATAAAGCCTTATGGGTTTAAGAGTTCAGAATATACATTGACAGTGTTCTTGATGATCTTACTTCATGTTTTAAGATTAAAGAAAAATAAATACTGTGAGTATGAAAACGATAATAGGTCTAATTTTTGCTCATGACCTCATCTAGAAGAGATGTAGGTAAAGTAAAAGGTATACAGAGAATTTCTCACAAATATGACTATTACTGCTATTACTAGCCTTACTGTGTTCTGTGAAATACATGTATTTCCTGGAGCAAAACTGAAAGACTCTTGTCTCTACCTTCAGATTTCTTCAAACTGGGAGGAAGTTTGCTTCAGGGTCCTCTTTCCTCCCTTAAAAGTGGATGGATGGATCTATTTGTTCATTTGTTCATTCATTCATTCATTCAAGGGAGAGGAAACTTGCTCCTTTGCTCCTACTTCTGACAGTGACTTTATTTTGTCTTATCCTTAAATTTTTCCTTTCTTCTGGGCTTAGGCTGGGGAACTCCCTGTACATCTGATCTCTACTGACACCATCGTCCGTGAAGGCAACTGGGTTAGAGCCACAGTTGCTAATGTGGGAAAGGGAAATGGGAAGAGGAGGGGCTCACTATAAACTGAATGTGTCCCCCCAAATTTATATGTTGAAATACCAATGCCCCATGTGATGGTATTTGAAAATGAGGCTTTTGGAGGTGATTAGGTCATGAGGGTAGAGCCCCTAGGAATGGGATTAGTGCCCTTATAAAAGAGACCCTAGGGAACTCTGTTCCTCTGGCCCTGTGAGGACACAGTGAAATAACAGCTATCTATGAACCAAGAAGTAGATCCCCCCCAGACATCAAATCTGGATCTTGGATTTTTCAGCCTCTAAAACTAAGAGAAGTCAAATGAAGGTATTAATATTCCAACAATATTCCATGTTATGGCAGATGGACTATTTATAGGGATGACAGGGAGAAGAAAGACCTTTAAAAAAGAGATACCACATGGGATTGAAAAGGAAAGGGGAAGCGGCCCCTGGGTAGCACAATTAAGGATCTGACTCTTGATTTCAACTCAGGTCATGATCTCAGGGTCGTGGAGATTGAGTGCTGCACCCAGCCCTGAACCCAGTGCGGAGTCTGCTTGAGATTCTCTCTCTTCCTGTCGTCCCTCCCCCACTCATACTCTCTCTTTCTCAAGTAAATACATGAAACAGAGAAAGAAAAAAAATAAAGAAAAAAGGGAACGGAGAGAATAAGAGGATACCATAGACAATGATAATTACAAAATGTCAAATTTTTCTCACCCTCTCCCTTTCTGTTATGTCCCAGCTAGTCTATCTCCTGTGGGTTGTGTAATTAGAGCTGCCATCATTTGCCATTTGTAGCACCACACTCTCCAGTGTACATGTACTCAACAGAATGTCAGATTTGGTCTACACACATTGCCAAAAAAAGGGGGAGAAGAAACACCTTAGAAAAACACAGTGGCACATGTTATGATGTGTGTGTGTGTGTGTGTGTGTGTGTTTCTTTTTGGTCAATAGAGTTGTTTGGGTCTGCCACACTTTGGCATGAAAGCTTATTTTTGTGCCACATGAGTCCATTAAGATGAGAATAATAAATTGTTTAAGCAGACATGGGAATGCATTGCTTTGGATGCAAGGTGTCTATCCACGTATCAGAGCGTGCCATTCAAACAAAACAACGTGAACGTTTACCAACAGAAGGAATGTATATGTTGGCCTGATGAGTTGAGATAGAAGCTTTTTCTGGTGTCTGTTCCAAATCCTATGTGAAAGGGGGAGGAGCGCGAAGGAGGGAGGGAGAAGAGACAAAAAGAAGGACCTAACAGTCCTGTCGTGGAGTGAGTGTGACGAGAAGGTAGGACACAGGTCAACATCTGCATGAGACCAGTAGTCAGGGCGTTAGTGACCGAGCCACTGAGTTCCCTGCCAGCAGCCAGTCAACACTGTTAGCAGCACCAGCTGAAAGATCTAGACACGTTACAGTCCAAGCAGGAGACAGTGCATGAGATCTTCAAAAGTCACAGAGCTACTGACAGTCTCAACATTTACTGACTAAGATTACAGATCTGAACAGAAAAGTCTCATGAAAGAATTCACATTAAAGAGGCAACCCACTCATCATAAAGCTTAAAAAGGGGAGACGGAGTCAAGATTTCTGAAATTTAGAAAGAAAAAATTCTTCCAAAAGAAAAAAAAAAACCTTTACCTCTGGAAGTCAGAAAACAGGTTTTGTTTTGGTTTTTTTATAAATTCTTTTTTTTAAGATTTTATTTATTCATTTAACAGAGAGAGAACACAAGCAGGCAGAGAGGCAGGCAGAGGCAGAGAGAGAAGCAGGCTTCCTGCGGAGCAAGGAGCCCGATCCGGGACTTGATCCCAAGACGCTGGGATCATGACCTGAGCCAAAGGCAGTTGCTCAACCAACTGAGCCACCCAGGCATCCCCAGGTTTTGTTTTTGATTAAAAAAAAAAATCTTTTTCTCTGTCAGCATCTGGCCTCATAAATAAAAGCTGTTCAGTGAGACTTTGGGGTTTAAAGGTTTCATGGAGCACCCTGCAGCCTTCTGCTCAGAACTAGGTAATGTAGTTACTAAGCTGATACTAGGAAGGATCACCGTACACAAACAAACAGATAACCCCCGACTTTGGTAGTCACACTATTGCCCTCATAGCCTGGCGATGCCCATCAAGACTTTCCAAATATATTCAAAAGTATCTTCCCCCCATTTGCTTTAATACTGGGAAGTAGAAGGAAAGACCGCCTTGAGAGTTGAAGGGACTTAGTCTTCAGATTCCAAGATATTCAAAGTGTCTTTGTTTTCTTTTCCAAGAAGAATCTCAGTTACTGCTTCACAGTTCTGCCTGACCATGATGGATGAGGCCAGCCGTCCACTGCTCTGCACATGCAATGGATTTAAAACCCAAGCAGCAGAAGCATCCCAGGATATTCCTCCAAATTCTCTTTCTGCTGCTCTCCGCAGCTCCTGCTTCCAGCCCTTGCTTCCTGTCCCCTTCTCCCACCTTTGATTTTCATCTTAGGTTTTAATTTTTTCCCCTGGAATCTCAGTTGGAGACACATGATACTACTATGTCCTTCGGCTTCCTGTTCAAATCTTAATACCATACACTCTTGATTTTGGAATTGAAGCAATTTGGGATTAAAGACATCCCTATCACTGGTCAAGCCAGGCAGAATCTGCAGCTTTGACAGGGATGAGGGGTTAAAAAATATGGAAAACAAAGTAGTACATGTACGTATATCCTTTTGATGAGAGCACCTGTGAGGCTAATGAAAAACTTAATAAGTCAAATGAAATACATTTTTCCTAAAAACAAATACAGAATTTTACTTTCATGACTGTTAAAATAATTTTGATAATGCTCTACTTGTTGTTAAGTGTGTATTCTTTTCTCCTCTGCAGCCAGAGAGTCACTAGAATAAATGCAAGTAGCTGTCATATCCCTTCCTAGAAGGGTAGGTCTAGAAATCCTGAAATTTATTGAGGACTTTGCCTAAGAAAGCAAATCTCCTTAGATCCATGGGTAATACACTCCGAGGATTGATGAGAGGGCTCCCAGAATTACTGAAGGTCACTTACTTTAGGAGGAATTAAAGGGGGTATCATTACAGCCTAAGTGTTTTGAGGATTTAAAAGGAAATTTGTCCTAGGTGGAATCCAAAGGAAGACAGAAGGATGATGGTTTTAGGTCTATGAGATGGAGGATAACAGAATGCCCTACTTAATGTTCCTGAAGCCATTTGGTGCCCATGAGAGTGACAGTGTATAAGAACCAAAAGACATGCAAGCTGAAGTGGACAAATTTGGAAACCAGAACGTTGGCACAAAGAGACAAACTGGTTCCTGGAGGGAGGGGTCTCTGCAGCAGTCTGCCAGCAGGTTCTGGGGCAAAACCGTGCAACACTAAGCAGAATGGTACAGGGATCAACTCCCTTTTGTTGTTCCACCTGGGCATGGAAGCTAGATAGACCCTCCACCCTTTGGATTGTAAAAGCCTCCCATTCTCATTAGTATAAAAGGTTTCTTTCTTCATTTTTTCAATAAAATATTTTGAACATATAGAGAAGAAGAATATAAGGAATAACTCCTACTCATGACCCAGCTTTATCAAACTGCAACATATATAACATTTTGATACAATATTTATGAACTAAATCTTTACTGATAGATTTCAAGACCCCTTTGTAACCTAACCACCCTTAATTTCATTCCCTTCTCTTCATTCCCACACATATTTCCACAATGTTACTGCACATGTATGTCTTCATAAACAATATACAGTATGGGTTTTTATGTTTTTAAAATATGTATTTTTGCTGGAAAAACCACCTTTATCTATGTATATATCATCCATCAACAAATTCTTCAAATCTTCAAGGATTCTTCAAATCTTTTGTCTGTTTGCCCTTGGTTTTTATACTCATCCATGTTAATATATACACAAAGTTGTAGTAATTTTTAAATAGTCCATTTGTAGTAAAAAGTCAGACTTCATTTTTGAGGTTTCACTACTGACAGTTTTCAAGCTCCACCCTTTTCCCCTACCCTTCTGCCCATGTTTGGGCAAGGGAATAAGAAAGTCCAGTGCTCACTCATCTATTGTTGGGAAGTTCAAAGAATCTAAGCCCTCTTCATTGATATTTGGGTTGTTTCCAGGTTTAACACCGTTATAAACAATCTTGTGCCAAATATCCATATATAGATATTTTCTTTTGGATTTATCAGGAATCTCTTTAGAATAAATTGCTAGACTCATCATGAACTACTTTACTAGCTCACGGCACAATAATGGCCATCTGTCCTTAAATTTTTCAAAGTAATCACTCAAAGCTCCACCACATTATTAGAAGGAAATCTAGTGTATTTATTTTGAGAACTTGCCCTCTTTTTTTCCCACAAGTCTAAGAACTTGGAGATCTGCTCAGTTCTGCTTTATACAAGCTAGAAAATTTGATATGATCACTAGAACCTTTGCTATCATTAGCTGCCTCAGAACATTCAAGACTGGCCCTGCCCAACTATCATTAATGCTGCTCTCTGTGCACCACTCACTGGTCTTCTTTCAGGTCTCTGAACGAACTATGAGCTCTCCTGCCACAGGGCATTTGGTGTTGCCTCTGTTTAAGTTGTTCTTTTCCACCCACCTACCTCTTTACATTGTTAACTCTTAGCTAATCTTCACGAATCCGTCTTAACTTCACCCTTCTAAGGGAAGATTTCGCACTCATTCGCTGGCCTTACTATGCTTAGACACAAAGAAGAGGGCCCCTGCTCTAGTCTCTTCCTTGACAGAGCCCTTTCCATCAGCTGCACACAAATACATGCTCAGACTTATTAAACTACTGGGCACCCTCGGACTCAAGAGCTTGCCTTGTACGAAGCGTCAGTATAACGGGAGAACGTCCTCTAAGCATAAATATCAGGTCTGATCAACAGACAGTGATCAGGAACCAGGTAACGCTCCTCCACATATCTTGCTCTCTGTTCCTGAAAGGAAAGATTTCATTCATACCACGAGGGTTTGTGGGTTGTACTGTTTCTTACACTGGAGATGGAAATGGTTAGGAAACACGGGGAGAATGTGAACCATAAAAACGCCTAGGTAAAAGAAAAGTCAAATTAATTAACTTGTCAAATCCTTCCTCTCAGATAGCATGAATACAATACATTCTTACATAATGAAGTATCATTTCCCAGTCATGCACAGCATCTGTTTCTTTTTATTTTGTTTTTCTTTGTGTTATAATTTATGATTTAGAGGTACTTGAATTAGAATTATATATGCAAAAGTAGCAAATGGTGGCTGAAGAACACTTTGCAGTGTTAAATAATTCTTATTTTGCATAGATGTAGATCTAGATGTACAGAAAGTGCAAGAAAATATAGGTTCTTTTTATGCAGCTAATTAGATGGACATTGAATATGAGAACTGCAAGTTTTTCATTTTTATGTTATTTAATATGATTTAACAAATTTAAAATTAAATTTTAGCTTTATTTAAATATCTTATTTAAGTATTTGATATTTAATCCTTTAAGAATACAATTTAATCATTGATGGAATTTTGTATCAGGTTGGAAAGGATGATAAAAAGATTATATATAGAGAGAGACTGTGGTGCCATTCTCTAAGCAGGAAACACTGATTTGGGAGGTGCTCAATAAGTAATGATCAGATGTTGAATAAAGCAAGAGGAAGACCAAAAAGTACCTTTTGGATTAAACAATGTAGAGGTTATCAGTGTATTTGGAGATGACTATTTGGGTGGAGTGATAGGGGAATTGAAGTGGAGTGGTTGAGGACAGTGTGGGGTATGAGGAAATGGAAAAAATGTCATGAATGTAGATAACTCTCTAAGGAAGGTTGGCTGTGATGGTGGAAAAGGGAATATGGGGTCAACAGAGGGTTTGGCTTTTGCTTAGCTGTTTTTTGTTTTTGTTTTTAATAGGAAATGTCTAAAAGCTTGAAGAGAAGGATCAAGCTGAGAGTGGGGATTGAATCTTCCATAGACGGAGGGGAAAACCAATAGTGTAAACTCTCGAAAAAGCAGGAGTGGTAGAGATCTAAATACAGAAAGAGTCATTGGCCTTAGGTAACCTGAGGGAAATGTCCTCAACTGCAACAGCTGGAGAGGAAATAAAAGAGATACTGACAGGGGTAGATTGTATATTTGAAAATGAAGGAAGGCCCATCAAGTGGCTCAAGATTTTCTTTGTAAAATAAGTGATGAGCTTATTTGCTAGGATAATCCATAAAGAAAGGCTGAGGCAGAGAGAGGCAGAGTGAGACAGAGAGAGAGGCTGGTTGTTTGAGGAAAGGGCAATCGGTTAAAACAGTTGTCACAAAAAGGGGAAAAAGGTGACTAGTACATTAGAACTGAATAGTACTGAGAGTCCATTTCAGATTGGTCATTATTAATTTATAGAAAAATATATCTGCTCTGTTGGTGAGGCAACAGTGTTGGAGTGGGCAGTTAGGTTCTACCAGGATACCCGAAGTCCAGCAAGGAGGAAACCACTGTCAGCACTTCACAAGAGCCAGATCAAACCAAACAGGCCCAAGATGGCAGGTACCATGACAGGAACTCCATGACCAAATCCCCACCCCAGGTAATAAATATTCTGCCCCCTTGTTGACTGTCAATAAGACAGAAATCCAACCTGCAGGTGTGCCGCTCCTTGAGCTCTCATGCCTACATGTGTGCAAGCTCTCTCTTTTCTCTCACTCTCCCCAGAGATAGCCTGCTCTCATACCTCGAAAGTATACTTTCACTTTTAATAAACCTTCCCATTTGTGTTACTAATCCCCCTGTGCTGTGTGTCTGTCCTTGACTTCACTCCTGTGATGAGACAGAGAACCTTTTTTGGAGACTTCTTTGCTTCTGGCTGGGTTGAGGGCCTGGGGACTCCCCAGTTCACTTGCCAATAATAAAACCATTTAAAAAATTTTTGCTGCACAGCTACATAAACAGAACGAATTAGAAAATCCCAGTTCAGCCTTTTATGCTGGGCACAAACTGCACACCTCTGTTTGCCTACATTTCCCTAGAGACTTAATACACTTCCTGAGGCAAAAATGGTAACTTATTCAATTTGAAAATGAATTTTAAATGCTCAAAATTCTCTTAAAGAATTTATTTACAGTACATTGATTTAAATACATATTCATTGTCATTGTGATATTTGATAAATTATGTTTGTATTTGACCATATGTTTATGTAGGTTCAAATTCACTGATGCTAAAAATGTATATGGATTTGAAGCAACTAAATAATTTTGTTCTTGTCAATATGACCATTCCTTAAATGTACATACTCCAATATATTCGAGTTAATTGGATTCGAAAACTGACTTGTTAATGATTAAATTATTACTAAATCCATTTTTGACATTTAACAAAATTTAGAGCTCTAGTGGACATAAAATCACAGGTAGAGCAAATTAAGAGAAACTACACATAGTATCATGCAAATGAGTCAGGATGCTTGAAAATTGATACTCATTATTCATTTTTTGATAGGTGATAATCAGCTAAATTACCATGCCACCTTATACTTTTAAACATGATAATTTGACCAAATCCAGCTACATTTACAAAACAAAGGTAGAATAATGTCACATGTGGTCAATTCAGATTTTTATTACATTATTTGTGCACTGTATTCTTTGCACAAAACACATCCTCTAGTACATGTAATATTTTGATTATACATCAAAATGAAGGATTAAAAATATAACCATATTGTAACCATCTTTCTTTTGTAGAGTTAATTGTAAGATTTTGCATTTTAAAATTGGCCAATTTGAATTCTTCACAGATATAATGTTAAGAAGTTTATTATGTCTGTGTTTTTATAATTTTTTTTAAAGATTTACTTATTTATTTGACAGAGAGAGAGAGAGATCACAAGTAGGCAGAGAGGCAGGCAGAGAGAGGGGGGGGGAAGCAGGCTCCCTGCTGAGCAGACAGCCCAATGTGGGGCTCTATCCCAGGTCCCTGAGATCATGACCTGAGCCGAAAGCAGAGGCTTTAACCCACTGAGCCACCCAGGCGCCACTATGTTTGTATTTTTAGAAAAAGGAAATTGCATATAAACTATGTTTATTTTTCTTCAAGGAAATATCTTTTTTAGGGTATTTATTTTCCAATGATGAAGATAATTATCAAATATTTGTTAACTAAATCAATTTTAGGACTTTACATTTTCACCAAAAAGTTAGGTCACTAGAGTTTTATGAGACTCTTTGAATTCCATAGACTCTTTGAATTTCCATAATGGCTTGTGTTTCATTTCTCATTTAAGAAGATACTGTCTATATGAAAATCATGAACACGGTCTTCTGTATTTTCTTTCAATATCTTTATCATTTTTGTTTTCAGTCTTCTTAAACTAACACAACTTCTTTGTGTTATAATTTTGATAATTATAAGCACCATAGACTACAGAATATAGACTTTAGGAAACAGCCCAGTAATTTAATCCAATGAAAATCTGGATCGAGACATAATTTGCTATGTTTATGGAGGACTTAAATACTTAATTTGTCGTTAAACACTTAAGATTAGATCTCACAAAGTAACCGTGTGGAAGTTAATCATGGTGAAATTTAACTTTAGAAAACATGGCGCTACAAGAGAGGAGGAGGCGGTGGTGACAGTTTAACAAACTCCTCTGGATAGTAACCAACAACCCAGTCTGCTTCTCTGAGGTCTACTTATCAGATAGGATGACTCATTCTGAAAACAAAATGCAGAAAATCTTTCTATAATTGCCATTCCTCTTGTGTTTCCAATGCAGTTTGTTGTGGTTATGTAGACACATTTTAAGAAAACACCCTAGAAATTGCTGTGACTTGTCAAAAGAATTACCTACCCTGCCAAAGATGTTGAATTCCCAAGATCTGGGAAGTAGCCTAGTGTTTGAGACCTCATTTATGAAAACAGGGCTGGAGCTGAAGGCTTAAGGAGAGATGGCATGGGTCAGGACTCAAGGAAAAAGAAATATAACATCAGAAGTAACAGGTTAATAACCTGAAGTTATATCAGAAATGAATCCTCATCAATCTAAGGCCTGCGTGGGTCTACCCGTGACAGGAATATTCTAAGCTAGAGCCCAGCTGCCACCTTTTCACCATTGGTGGTGGCACACAACAGAGAATACCCATACTCCTATACCCAGGATAAGAAAATGTGCTTTGTTTGGGAGTAGAAAGCATTTTTGAATCTATGCATGTTTTCCCCTCCAAACATCCCCAAACACTTAATATTTTACAAGTAATTCCATCCATCTGAAATGTCTTTCCTTAATTCATATATTATTGCCTTGCTCCAGACTCCAACTTTTTGTCTGCCTAGTTTCTTCTGCCTTTACTTTTGGGAGAGTGCTGACTGCCTTCTTTTCAGTGCATCACTGCCCCATACCTTTTGTTTTCTTCTCCACATCACAACTCACTGACTTCAATTCAGATTAGGCCCTCCCACTTCTATATACCCATAAACATTTGTTCCCAACCTCATTATAATAGTTTACTTTGTCTTATACCTGTTGATTCAAACATTCCACCATGGATTATCTGCCTCTGGATGACAATAATTCTGTCTTATTTTTCTTTGTATTCCTGAGGCCTAACACATTATTTCTCTGAATATTATATCTTGTCTACAAAAGCTGCATCTGATATGGAGAATTGAGAGTCCCATAATTCATTTATTAGAATTCTTGGTGTACATTGCAAATATTCTCTGCTGACCTTTCATTTGTCTTTTAACTTTGTTCAAGGTGCTTTTTTACTGCATCGAAAATGTTAATATTCGTGATGCCAAATCTGCCAATATTTTCCATAATGGCTTGTGTTTCATTTCTCATTTAAGAAGATACTGCCTATATGAAAATCGTGAACACGGTCTTCTGTATTTTCTTTCAATATATTTATCATTTTTGTTTTCAGTCTTCTTAAGAATCGTATGTTTAGTCAAGGACCATTTTCATTAAACTAACCCTGGAGAATTTTATAATCATTACTGTGTGGGGAAAAGAAGCTGGAAACTCTGACCATTATATCAACAACTTCAGTTTTCTGTGTCTCAGAACTTCCGGAAGAATGAAAGCCTAGTGAATTGATGAAGATATCTATCTTATAGCCCACTCCTAGAATTATAAAATATCCCTCAAAAAGTAAGATTCAAGGGAGTAGTTTTTGGCTATGAGGTAGAGTACATACATAGGAAAGAACGGTTTAATTAGTATATTCCTAGGTTTTAATGATCTTTGGTGTTTCTGAAATTATTGCTTTAAAATTTACAATTTTTATTCAGTTGCTGGCATATAGAACGTATTCGTTTGCTGGTATCGTCATAGTAAAGCTGCATGGACTGGGTGGTTTATATAATAAAAATTTATTCTCACAATTCAGGAGTCTAGACTTATGTGATCAAGGTGTCACAGGGATGGTTCCTTCTTCTAAACCGCTGGCTTCTCACTATGACTTCATATGGTTTTCCCTCTGTGTGCCTCTGTGTTCTAATCTCTTCTTATAAGAGTACCAGTTGTATTGTATTAGGACTCATCCTAATGACCTCATTTGAACTTAATTACCTCTTTGAAGACTCTGTCTCCAAATACAGAAGCATTCTGAGGTATTAGGGGTCAGCACTTCAACACCGGATTTGGTACACAATTCACCTCATAATATAGGAATTCATTGATAAACCTTGTATCCAGTGAGTTTGTAAATTTTATTATTTCGGAATCCACTCTGCTTTTCAGTGGGGTTCTACTTGGCTTCTTAGCTACTTTCCCTGAAAAGCTTAAAAATAGGGGAAAAAGTGGTGCTTGGGTGGCTCAGTGGGTTAAAGCCTCCGCCTTCAGCTCGGGTCCTGATCTCCGGGTCCTGGGATCGAGCCTCGCATCGGGCTCTCTGCTTAGCAGGGAGCCTGCTTCTCCCTCTCTCTCTGCCTGCCTCTCTGCCTACTTGTGATCTCTCTCTCTGTGTCAAATAAGTAAATAAAAAAAAATTTTAAAAAATAGGGCAAATGTCTAGAGGGGAAAACCACTAAGATCTGGAGTTACTTTGTGACTCCCATCTTACCAGGATTGTGGACCCTCTCATCCCAGCACCCTGACCTCCCAACATTTGTCTCTCTCTCTTCATCTTGTGAGATTGTGCTCTACTGGTGTTCCACTTTACCATGGCTTTCCGCCTGGACTCAGTCTCTAAATCAAAGCCAAGATACACAGATGCTCACAGAAAAAAATGTGACTCACCTTTCTATTCTCCTTCCTCTATTTTCCTTCCTCTTACTCTTTCAAGTGTTGGTTGCCTCAGCAGCACTGTGATGCTTTCAATGTATATATTTAAATAAATGTTATATATTTGTATGATATTGATAATATATCAATATATTTTATTTATATATAAATATATGTTTATGTTTATCTTCATATATATTTATAGATACATAAATCCAGATTTTCTGGTGATTTCTGGTAGATGTCTTGTTTACCCTATGCTAGTTTCTCCAGCTTGAAGCAGTAGTCTTCTATGAATGAATCTATTTGACACTGGAAGTCTGCCACCATTTAAAATATCAACTCTCAGTTAACCTAAAAACATCAGCTTCCCGATGTACATCGGACATGAAACTATGATAATTTCCTTAACTGCCAAGTTAAATGTCAGTTCAATTATATTATTCTTAAGAGATTTAATTGATAGCACCATTATAGAACATATGAACATTTTATTCTATTTAAAAGGAAATCAAAGGTTCCTCTGTGTGTGTGTGTGTGTGTGTGTGTGTGTGTGTTTACCCAATTAAGTAATTTAGCTTTTAGTACAATGCACTAAGAAAAAAAAAAAAGAAAGATTTTTTTTCTTTTGCAAATAGTAAAATGTCTAAAATGCAATGAAACAATTTCTCTTAAGGGACTCTGAGTGGCTCAGTGGGTAAGAGTCTGCCTTTGGCTCAGGTCATGATCCCAGGGTCCTGGGATCCAACCAGCACAGGTCTTCCTTCTCCCTCTGCCCCTCTCCCACGCTCCTCTGTTCCTCTCCCTGCTTGTGTTCTCTCTCTCAAATAAATATCTTTAAAAACAATTTCTCTTAAATAATACCCCTAGTTACATGTCCCATAAATTTTTACAGCAGAGTATTTACTACATTCAGCACATATTTTGTTATATTGTCAGCCCTTTTATCATTATATGTGGAAACCAGTAAGATGTAAAACTATGTATGTTATGATCCAAAGAGTTTTTGCAACTTAATGTTTAACATAATCTTTGTTCAGTAATAGAAAATACCAGTTTTGTTTACTTATTAATAGAACTCACCAATTTTATTCCACTTGCCATTGTTGATACTGATTAATGACCATTATTAACACAATTGAATTTATACATGAAACTAATTTTCCATGGATCATTTAGGACCTTGACCAGTCACCTTGCATAATTCTGAGATTAACCAGTTATATTTATATTAGTAAGTCACCACACATGAATAGTATTGTTTTTCTCTTAGGAATGGCCTATTCTAAAAGAAAAAAAAAAGAATGGCCTGTTCTATATTAGGGATACAAGTTCTTTTAATTTTTTTCTTTAAAAAGTGGTTTAAAAATGGTTTTAATTGTATTCAATTTTCTTCATTTGGTGTTGTTTCAAAGATGTGTTAGAAGTCAGAAAATATTATTATATAACCTTAGCAATTATAATGCATAAGGCATCAAAACTGACTACTCATATTAGGGTTGATTAAATATGTAAGTTCTAGAACCAGAATACCTGTGTTTGAATCCCAGTTCTACAACTTATTAGATGTCTGACATGTGTGAGTTCGATCTATCAACATTTCTAACCCAGGCACCTGATCTATGAATTGGAGATGTAAATACTATCCAATATTATTCACAAGATTGCATAAGTGAATACATTCATGGCACTTAGAACAGTGACTGGTACACAGTAAGCACTCAATAAATGCCAGCTAATTATTTTTTTTAAAGATTTTATTTATTTGTTTGACAGAGAGAGAGAGAGAGGAGGAAGTGGGCTCTCCACTGAACAGAGACCCCGATGCGGGGCTCGATCCCAGGACCCTGGGACCATGACCTGAGTCGAAGGCAGAGGTTTAACCCACTGAGCCACCCAGGCACCCCAGCTAATATCATTTTTAAAAAAGATTTTATATATTTGTTCATAGAGACAGAGAGAGAGGCAGAGGCAGAGGGACAGGCTGGCTTCCCGCAGAGCAGGGAGCCTGATGATGTGGGACTTGATCCTAGGACCCTGAAATCACAACCTGAGTTGAAGGCAGATGCCTAGCTGACTGAACCACCCAGGCACCCGCTATATCATTTTTATACAGTGAAATTAAATTAAAATAGACAGACCTTCCAGAAAGGTAAATTAATTCTTGAGAGAGTATACCAGAATTTAGGAGCTGAATATAGGAGTGAGTCCCACCTGTTTTGGTGATAATTTGACTAAATATTTGCATTCCATAATCACTTTACTGAGTTACTATATTTTCAGCAAACTTTTGTGTGTTCTCTTCTATCTCTCTCCTTCCTTCTTACTGTTTGTGCTTCCTGTCATCTTCTCACCCTATTTCTCCACTTACTTCTTTTAACATGCTAACAATCTTAATTATGTCTTCTTTGTCTTAAAATTTAACCAACTTAGCAAAAAAGATCTTTCTAGTATCATCTTAGACACTCTCCCCAATTCTGTTTCACCACCAAAATTCTTGCAAATGCTGCCTCAACTGACTGATTCGCCTCCCTTTCCCTGCCTCCTCCCCCTTTCCCACACACTTAACACAGACTAATGAGTTTATGGTGAAAAACTTTAAGCTAGAAAGGCAGGAAGCATGAAAAACAACAGAAGAGATAAGTGCATATTTCTGGAGCATCAGTTTCACTCAGTGGCAGGTAATTAACAGTGATAGGGCTCTGTCAAAACAAGTGCATATATTATGGAGTAGAATGTACTAGTTACGTCAAAATTTTAAGATGCATAAAAGTTTTAAAATTTGAATTTAAGTTTCAATTTTGGCTTTTATCTCCAGACCTCCAGAAGCATATAATGTCTGGATAAGACCTGATCCTCCCAGTCCTAGGAGGTGCTATGATGCAAACTTGGATGTAAGGGATGACACCCTAAATCTCTCCACTGTAAAATTCAATGCGCAACCTTCTAATGGTTTCGTGCAGTGATGATTTTAGCCTGAATTATTTCTCGAAGAATTACAACACAGTGATTCAGTTATCTGCCCTGCATTTTTAATCATAGTTGTTCCGTGAAGAGTGACATCTCCAACTTAATTTTTGTCATTTAATAATACATCTAGCAGATCTTCCTTATTTTTCTACAGCTGCATATTTCATTGTGCTAATGTCTCATCATTTATTGAATGAATTCTTTATTGAAGAACAATTGAATCATATCCATTTTTTTTGCTATTTAAATAATGTCAGAGTAAATAACCTTAAGCATAAGTCATTAAAATTTTTTTGCAAGTTGTATTTTTGGAAAGAGATTTCTAGAGATGATATTTCAGGATCAAAGGATAAATGTTATTTTAGAAGAATTTGGCCTTCTACACTTTATGATCTTTTGCCCATTACCCCAATGTTTATAATATCATGAGAGTATCAATAATATTGACTGCTTAGTGAAATGACATGATTACATTTCCTTTTTGTACTTTGTTTTACTCTTAGTGAAATTGAAACTGTCTTTTAAATATTTTCAGTTGTATTATTTTCTACAAGGCCAAATTAATTAGCTGATCAATTAGTTCTGTTTTATTTCCAGATCCTTCTGTCCTCACACCAGAATCTTTGCACAGCTCTTGTCTTAAGGTTTTCCCTTGACTTTTCCTGGAAAATCCCTTTGGCTCTTTGCTATGTAGGATCCCCGGTTATCTAGATCCTGAAACTTGTTTCTTGATAGAGTATATCCTTCAGCATCCTGAGAAAGGATTCATGCAAGATAAAATTTTTGAGGACTCATATGTCTGAAAGTGTCTTTATTCTACTTTCAGACTTTATTGCCTATCACACTGGTTATAAAGCCTGGGTAAGAAGTGAATCTCCCTTAGAATTTTGAAGGTTTTGCTTTAATTCCTTTTTCTTCTCAGTATTGTTTTGAGATGTATGATGCTATTCTAGTGCCTGTGCCTACATTTACTTGGAAGGTCATGGTCAGACCAGATGTTGACTTAACGAGGAAATGTGGGATTATGTCATAGCAAGACTTCCATCATGTGTTATCAGTTATTAATTCTGGGCCCTAGAGTGATTAAGTGGCCCTATTCTAGCCCAATGTTGCAACGTCAGTGAGCCTATACTTCTGAACTCTTCTCACCTGGTTCTCCTCCCTCTCATGGGCTGCCTTGCCCACAGAACTTTGTGTTTTTCTGAGCCAGGTGAGCCATATTTGTTTATTTGTATCCTTGTCTTGTATGGATTTTTGCATCATTTGTTTATTGCTTAGTTCAAGAAATAAAGTGAAGGTAACTTTAAATCATTAGTCATCATTCTTGCCAATATCTGAAGCTGTACCAATTCTCTGTGATCTTGCTTTTATGAACTTCTCTTCTTCCAGCATTTTAAAATTACAGAGTACTGTATTTTATTTTATTTTTTAACAGTGTGATTCCTTGTTATATAAGTTTTAAAACAAAACTTAGGCAAAGGATTTTTAAGAGAATCATACATTAGGTGGGAAATTATAAGCAAAAGCAAGGAAATAACATAAGATCAGGACTGTGATCACTGCTGGGAAAGGGAGGTGCTATAGAGAGACAAAGTACTTTATTTTAAAGGTTACCCCCATCCCCACTCCCAACCATCTGGTGAACCATTTTGACTTGGAAGCTCAGGTTGTTTAGTTTGGAAAAACAGTTTTATAGTCTTGAATTATTTCTTTTATAATTTCTCCCCTTCCAATTTCTCTTTTCTCTCTGAAACTTCTCTTAGCCAAATGTCAGTCTTCCTGGATGAATTCTCCAATTTAATTTTTTCTCATGTATTCTCCACAGATTTGTTTTTTTTTATTCTAGAGATTTCATTGGCGATTTTCCAAACCTTCTATTGAATTTTTCAGTGTGGGTATCATTTTTTTCATTACCCAATACATTGTTGTTCCCAAAATGTTCCTTGAGTTCTTTTATTTCTCATATGCAATATCATATTCTTCGTTGAAGTAATTAGAGGATTTTCTAAAACACTTTCTTCTGTTGCCTCCTTTGTTTGTTTCCTATGAATGTCTTTTTTTGTTCTTTGTCGTTCATGTTATAGACATTCCTTAATTATTTGATTTTCTTAATTATCCATCAAATTTAAGAGTAAGGCATCAAAAAGCTGATTAGAAGCTATATATTCATGGATGTGTCTTGGCTGGTGAGCTTTCGGCTGTGTGATTGTTTAGAAACAAAGTTCTTTTATTCAGGAATTCACAAACATCAGTATCTGTAAGCTTTCTATCTGGAGCTGATCAGTTTCTTTAGAATAGGATACTCCCATCTTTTGCCTGATAAGTATTCTATTCTATCCATTTCTTCCTGCACTCTGGGAGCTGACTATAACAAGAAGACATGAGGTTCTCAAAATTTCATGTGCAGATTATTACTTACTCTTTCATATTATCAGTGCAGCACCTTATCTCTGTAATTTGGGTCTGTGGTGTTTCTGAATCTAGAGATTTTCTGGTTCACCTCGAAATAATACTTCTCTGGCTTCATCTGAAGGTAGAGAGTGACTTCATCATCTGGTAATGGGGGTAAAGAAGTGGTACCTTTTTGTCCAACGCCTTTCAGGCAGACTTTCAAGAAATCTCACTCTTCAGCCACACCTCACCTTACTCTGTTCCCATGATACTTGGTGTCTTCTAGTTCTTGAGACTTTCTAGATTTCTGTGGGTACAAATTAGCATATCTTTCTTTAGTATTCGTCTTAAAAATATTTTAGATGAATAGTCAAAAGATGTTTTCTGCCCTGCTTGAAAACGGATTCTCTCATTCAGTTCATTTCAGTTCAACCAATTAATCACTAATTAAGTGGTTTAATGCTCTAGTCTACTATTGATTCTTGTTCTATTCTCTTTATTCCTGTGTGTTTATACATTTTGAATGAGAAGTTGGGGGCTGGAGAAGAGATAAATGCATATGCTTTTCACCATATTAAACTATAAATCCATCTTCATATTATTTAACATTAATTCTCACTTGAATTTTCTTTTTCTGTGTGTAGGTAAAAAAAAAAAGACAGATAACAAAAAATGCTGTGGCGATAGACAGTTTTCTTAATGGAGCAGTATTTGAACTGAGATCTGATAAATAAGTAGAAGTTAAATCAATTGAAAGTAAGGCAATGGACATGGTAGAAAGCAACACTGGTCAGGAAGAAGCATATGCAGAGAATCCACAGAGAAAGAGGGAGAATGGTACACTGGAAAACCCAAATGAAGGCTTCACTCAAGACAGCAAGGACAGTTCACTTTTGAGAACAGTTGGAGAACTAGACAGGGGTCAGATCATCAAAGAGTTTGGACACTTATTTAGAAATGTTGTCTTCATTCTGATGGCCTTTGGAAGGCTTAAGCAAGGAAGATACATGATGAGATCTGCTTTACAAAAATCTCCCCAGTTGCAGAGTGGGGGATGAATTGGAAGGAAACAAAAATTGATGTAGGGAAATAATGTATTCTTTTGTTTAATTTAAATTTTATTTTTTCAGTGTTCCAAGATTCATTGTTTATGTATTCTAATGATAGTCCATATGAAAGAAAATGGTAGTGAGCATCTGCATATTGTGGGACAACATGAGGAGAACTGGATAAATTTTAGAGATTTTTAACAGTAAGTTGGAATATTGGAATTCATTGGTTAGTTTAGTGTGGCATATAGTGAGAGGTAGCAGCTGAGATGATCCCTAGGTTTTAGATTTGCATAACTAGATGGATATTGGTGTCACCTACTGAGATAGAAAATACAGGGGGAAAGCCAAGTTTGGGAGAAAACCAGGTTTGGGGGAAAGATAATAAATGTTGTTTTTATTTGGTGCATGAGATATCAATTAGGCAAATGATACATGGCTGGGAACTCTAAAGCAAGCTCTAGGTTGGAGAAATGAATTCACGAGCTTTATGGATGGTAATAAAAATCATGAGTCTGAATTGGATCACATCAGAAGAGAGGAGAGAGTGAAGAGAGAAAATGCCCATGTTCTTCAAGAGAAAGACTCACAGGTATGAAACTTGTAATTTGATAAAGGTTAGCTTTGTATAAGGATAAAATGGCTTATAAACTTCCTGCCTCTATTTTAGAGCCTGGCATAAAGTAAAAACACATATGACTGAATTGAACAATAACAAAAAAGACAATGATTAATTATAAAGCTCTTTAAATTCATCACTCTCACTTGATTTGCAAAGAATTATCTTCATCAACCTTCTTTTCCTATCCAAATCTTATCCACGACTCATGAGCCTCAAATAGCACAATTGTTATAAAATCTCCTGATATATCATTTCTAAGAAGTGGTTATTTCCTCCTTGAAACCACAGCAGTTTGTTGGAATCTTTGTTATGATACCTGTATTTTCTTTTTATTTTAGTAATTTATACATAGATCTTACCTCTCCTTTTATTGCATCAATTTCTTGAGGTCAAGAGCTAAGTCTTTTTCAACTTTGTATTCTACACATCAGTCTAGTGTAATGGCTGACATGTAGTAGACGGCCAATAAATATTTATTTAATAAATGCAGGAATGTGTCATTATGCTCAGACATCAGTTGCTCTAACAACTCAGTTGCAAAATCCCAGGTCCCAGGATAATTGCCTTGTCATATGCTGGGAGCAGTGAACCACAAACTTTTGAGAAAGCTCACATTCTTTTGGATTTCTGTGGTCATATAGTCTATCATGTTTTTTACCTAGAAGAAGGTGGGCTCATGCACTTGTATTTCAAATTGGATTTATCCCTAAATGAATCCACCATAAACCAAATAGAAATGTTTATTTTCTTGAAATTATTTTCTTAAAAATTAAAAATTTCTATGGATTTTTTTTCTTTAAATTATCAAGCAACACTAGAAGGGAGAGACATTTAGGGCTATTATTCATATTCATGTGTGCATACACATGTATATGTATATACATACACATACTATTTTTAAAGCTATCCAGAGATAAAAGTTCCATAGTTTTCTGCAGGAACCTATGTAACACTAACCATCTTTATGATTAGTAAGTTCTTTATGTTAAACCAATGTTTTTAATGTACTTTTGTTCAGATGCAGGATGAATAGTCAAAACTGCTTGTCAGCAGTTTTCTTATTTCCTTATTTCTACCTTTCATTTATTTGAAGAGAGTTATTAATTTGTCCCTAGTTAAATTAATGTGGATATTACATAGCTTCAATTTTTCTTATTATGTGCACCTTATTTTCCATCTTATTATTTAATAAGTCCACTGTTGGCCATTTCCAGTTTCTATACATCCTTCTTAATTTGTTTTAGGAAGATTTTATTATAGTGCTTTAAATAATTATCCAGCGCCAGTATTATAATTTTCTTTCACATTTTCTAGGAATACTTAATAATTAACATAATTTATAAATGTTAAAGGCCAATTTTTCTTTGCTAAAATGATTTTCCATTTTTTTAGTTGCTCCATTCCTAAATCAAAGTATTAGAAGAGAATAGCATTTATTTTGTAAAAAAAAAATTTTGAGTTAAAAAAATGCCTTTAAAAACCAATCCATAATGAAGGTTAATTAAAACTGTATATTTTTCCCTTAGCTATCAACAACTAGTTTTGGCATAGATTATTGGATTTATAATTAGATGTAATTTGACTTAATTAGTTGGCTATAGCTCTTAATTACGGTATACCTTTTCCCATTATGGCCACTGTAACAGCAGCTTAGAATAAACATTGATGATCCCCCTTGCCAGTGGGACTAGCTCTATCCCTTGGGTTATTTGTGTGATAATGAGAATGAGATTTCAGGAGCGTGACAGACGGTCTAGGCATGAAATACTGTTTTGGCACAGCTCCCTTCACTGCCTTTCAAATGGCAGCATATTCCACCAAAAAAAAAAAAAGTTTCATGTGGATTGTTATCGTTTTGGTGAGGTTTTCTATTGGGAAGAGTCAAAAGGAGACTTATACAAATACTATAAAAAAACAAAAGAAAACTGGGAAAGTCAAGTGTTCTTAGAAATGTCCTGAGATCTAAAATATTAAAATGAGTTAACTAAATGTGTTTTGCTCAATAAAATAAGTCACATGTATGCTCTGAATCCCTTTGTTTAAGAATTCCATGATGTTATTTCAGCCTCACCCCAAAAATCTATCTTAAAAGGGATACTAGGAAAGAGTGTGGTACATCAGAAAGCTAAAATAAAGCAAGTTTGTATGTTTCCTGTGAATAAAGTTGAGGTGATAGTAATAGTCAAAGAAAACATTTTCAAAGGAGTTAGAGAAGGTCCTCAGCTGTTGAATACTCACACATGTTAGATATGGAAGCACAGATCCGATGAGCCACAAAAATAGTTTGGTGTTGAAAATAAAAGATATCCACACAGATTATATGGTAATTTGGTACCACTTCTCTTATTTGCAGACCAAATCATTCTTAGTCCATTTCATAATAGCCAATTACAGGTTACTCAAGGGACATGGATCATGCAAATCAGCTCATATTTCACTGAGTGACTGTTTCTCGTGTGTTTTGAGCTATTATCTTCATTATAGTGCAGCACATGAATCCAACTCATCTGTACTGTAATTGCTATAAATCAAGCATTCGTTTGCCATTATTTATTGCCTACTATAAAGAGTTTTAATAATATTTAGAGGGCACTGCAATAAAAGCAATCATTTATTGTGTCTGCTTACAGGGTCACTCAAGGTTTTCAACAAAAGCCAATGTCATTTCCTAATCTTTTAATATTCATAAGGTAACATCACTTGCAAATGGTACATTATGATTTATAAACATTTCCTGGCCGGCAACATAAAAGCATCATTATAATTCCTTCCCAGGAAAAACAGATTCTGTGAGGCAAATAGTAACATAGGGTACCAGAACCCCGTGTTCTTACCTGGATCTTGTTTCTCTTTGTCCACTGCTCTTGATCATACCACTTAAACCCAGGCTAACTATAAATTACAGAGGGCTTGACAAGAGTCCTTCTGTAAGGGAAGATCTGTGTTTGTATTTAAAAAGGAGGTTCTGATTTTCCTCTCTCATCTCAGTCATAACAGAAGTGGTATGGTGTGGTATACAACTCTGAAGAAGAAGCCACGGAGACCTGGGCTCAAGTTCTACTTACATCAATTACTACATGTGTGACCTTGGACAAATGAGTTTTGGAAATAATTTGGAAATAATACTTGGTCTATCTATTCAAAGAATCTCTGCAAGGATTATATGAAAGTCACTTGTAAAATATAAAGCAATACAATTATTAGGTGTAAGCACAACCTTCTTGTGAGAAAGGTAGAGATAATTTTCCTCTGGAACACCTTTTGTAAAGTTATAAAGGACTGAAGAAATATATTACTTTGTACTTATCTAGAAAAACTATGGAATCTCAGTTCTCAGGCACTTATATTGACTGTACGTATCAGTGTTAAATTTTGTCTACCACATCCCCAGACTTTGCTTGGGCATCTCCAATGATGAGCAACACATTGCTCTTATCAGTAATGTACTAAATCTGATAGTTCTCCTTAATTCAGTGCTACAATCTATTTTGAGGGGGGGGGGGACAGACATAACAAGCCTATTGTCTCTCTTATCAGTCTCTCCTATATTTGAAGATAAGCACATGTCCTTCATGAGTCTTGTCTTTTTTATATAAAATATTTCCGATTCTTGCAAGAATTCTTTATGAAACTTGATTTCAAGTTACTGGTATATATGGGTCAATGTATTCTGGACAATAACTTGATCTGATTAAACTTAATTCAACTCTGTTAAAAATTACTATTTACTATGTGCCAGAGATGCATTCGATTTCAGAGATTTCAGAGATATAAAACTGAACAAGGTATGATGAGTGCCCTCAAGTGGTTCCTACTCTATCTCAGCCAACCTTCATATTTATGGTTATCTATAGTACAACACAGTCAACTGAAATATACTGAACACATACTCTTTGCCAAGCTCTTTGGCATGGCCTGGGAATTCAGCAGGTGAATTCTGCTTTTGCCATGCTTTCATTGTTGTGGGGGTATAAAGACAAGTAAATGGTCATTTGTAAACAAGTTCATTAGGTGAGAGACGAAAGAATGTTTTAGAAAGAAGACTGTCGGGGCACCTGGGTGGCTCAGTGAGTTAAGCCTCTGCCTTCGGCTCAGGTCATGATCTCAGGGTCCTGAGATCGAGCCCCACATCGGGCTCTCTGCTCAGCAGGGGGTCCACTTCCCCTCTCTTTCTGCCTGCCTCTCTGCCTACTTGTGATCTCTCTCTCTCTGTCAAATAAATAAATACAATCTTTAAAAGGAAGGAAGGAAGGAAGAAAGGAAGGAAGACTTATGTTATGTCCTTGAGCACACAGACCATTTCTGTCTTGTTCCCTTGTAATCCCAAGTGCCTAGCACATAGTAGGCATTCTGTAAATACCTGAATAATGAAAGCAAACAAGCAGGAAAAAATTCTTAAAGTGTGTGGCATAAGAAGGATGGAACATAAGAAGGGACCTCCAGCAGATACCATGAGAGCTACCCACATCCTTAGGCACATACTTGGCCTGTCTCTGAAGTAGACCAAAAGTGCTGGAAAATTAACTCCTCCCCTACCCCACCACTTCAGCAACTTTCAACCAAACACTAATGAGACATGTGACATAATAATACCTGTCCCTTTGGTGGGACAATTCTGCAGCACAGATTTTATCATGATCCTAGAGTTTTCTTCAGTGGATTAAGCTTTAGTTATCTTCAGTGGTAACAGCCTTGACAAGACACAACTTATTGTCTGACTTCTCTTCTGCATCTCATTTCCCCATTCTCTACCAGTGTTCCCTTTATGGTGCTCAAATCCTTATTCCCGTGTCTACTTCTGGGGAACCCATCCTGAGACAGGGCTGTGTAATGCAAGTCTCATAAACCATATTAGAGTCTAAAGTCTATCAGATACAATTTAAAGGGATATATTAGCAGTATAATTAGAGTATTAAAAAGATTTTGTTCATGCCATTTTCAGGACTCTTACTTAGTCTAGTATGAGCTCTGGGTGGAATCTCACTTCCTATCCCCATAATAAAAACCGGAAAGGGGATATGAGCCTACTTCTAGTATCCTTCCCTGGTTAGCAGCTGCATTCCTAACTGGAAATTGGTCTTCATATAAAACTAGAAGATGGTTTGGGAATAAAGAAAAGATATGGGTGATACCCTGACTTTTCAGAGAGTTCTCCCAACTTGATGGCTGGGATATACTGAGCACTTTAGAGGCATTTAGAGCTCGTCCTGGGTCTCCTGAAGAGTCTCATGCACATTAACTAAGACTAATACACTGGCCACGAAAACAAGCAGGCTACTCTGAACACTGATGTTCAGAAGGAGGATGTGTCTGAACACCAATACGGTGACTACTCTAACCACACACTCTAAACATAACTGATTGCTCCAGACCTTCCTAATAGGGTGGTCACAATCACAACTCCTAACATACCAACTCTCTCAGACATATAACACTATTTCAGAGCCTCCACCCTGGAGGGCAAACAGACCACCATGGTCCGTAGATCACCTGTTCTTACCAACTAGTCCCAGTACTCCAGGCATCCCAGGGAGGTCAGGATAAGATCATTTGCAAGGAAGGCCCAAAGTACTATCTTCTATCTGGCCATGTAATATAGTTTTATCTCATAAAACACTGACTCTCTAAGGATCCACAGAATATTATTTCCAAGTTATTAACTACAGCCACTGAATGTACCAGCACCTAATGATTGTGTGACACAATCGCAACTCTTAATTTATAATTAACATCAATGACCCAAGACCTTTTGATTATGACTGCTAATAAGAATGCTATGTTTCTTAGTATTTCTTTACCTATCCTTTCTAAAATTTCAGCATGAAGACAAGGTGTAACATTAAAAAAATTCTATTTTTAACATTATTAAACATAAATACACATATCAGAATTCTAATTACTTTTGAGACTGTCACAAAGACAGACTTTTAGACAAAAGTGATTTTTATTTTCTGATATCTGTATTTAGTTGAGGTCAACTATAAATTGTTTTCTCAAGAGTATGATAATTAGATTCTTCCCTCCCTCCCTCCCTCCCCCCTCCCCCCTCCCTCGCTTCCTTCCTTCCTTCCTTCCTTCCTTCCATGTGGAACACTTCACAAATTTGCGTGTCATCCTTGTGCAAGGGGCTATGCTAATCTTCTCTGCATCATTTCAGTTTTAGTATACATGCTTCTAATTTAATACACATGTAAACACTGATCACTGGATTTCTTGAGTGCTATACATAAGAACACTTTTCCTGAGGTTAAAATGAAAATTGAAATATATGGATAAATACCTAAATATGCTAGGTGATAGGAAAAAGTTATGCAACACTGGTATAGCCATGAGATAGAATTTTCACCACAAAAATGTGACCAATATTTATAATTTGGTAACATAGAGCCCTACCCGATATACCCTAGAGAGACTGAGTGCAACAGTTTTTACAGCTCTATACCGAACCACCAACTCAATATTTGTAAATTCATACTAAAAGTTATAAAGACATATGCAACGATTTGGCTAAGAGAATATATATAACCTTCTTGCTTATAGTATCAAAAACTTGGGAAAAACCTAAATACTTATTTGTATAGATTGGTAAAATCAATGTTGGGAGTCTCTATCAACATTCTTTTCAGCCCTTAAGAATATTATAGATGAATATTTATTGACATTAGAAAATAATTTATTGTTCATTTCTTAAGAACAGATTATAAGAAAGAATATAAAGTTTAAATTTTTATAAAATAAAGTTACATGTATCTACATACATAAGATGTAATTCTAAGGCTAGACACTGAAAAAGTAACATGGTTTATCTTTGGGAGGTCAGTACTATGGGCTGTTTTTAAAAATTTTGCCTTGACTTTATTTTTCACTTTTTTAATGCTAATGAAAGTCATAGTAGAAAAATAGCTAAGGTGCAGATTACAAAGGTCTTTATTGCTCTACGAAGGATCTAAAATTTTATTCTGGATGTAACAAAAATATTCCAGGTTTTAAAGAAGAGAAGCAAAATGGTCAGATGAGTAGCTGGGAAGCAATCCAACAGCTGGTATCAAAGTTTCTCTCACCTGAGAAACTGTTTTAATTTTTGTATAAATAAGGATTTAAATAACCATTTCAAAATGGCAGATAAAGTCCCGAATATAGGCCCGAAAAGTGATAAGTAAACAAGGTAGAAGCAAAACCACTCCACATAAGAAATCATCAGGAAGGTAAAGATGAGGGATATCAGAGAAGACAGGAGGCACAGTGAGACTAGAGAAGAGAGAGAAAACAAGATATATTAGAGAATATCACAGAAGGCCAGGATTGCATAAAGTTGTCTGGTGAGAAGTTTCCAGTGGTGGGGAGGCTGAAGTAATTTTTTAGCACAGAAATACCAAACAGTGCGTTCTTAGTTGTTTCCAGTGCTATGATATAAACCTGCTCCATCACCTACACCTTCAGTAGAGTCCACGTTCACACAGGTCAGGATGGAGGTGTTTAGAGAATCAAGTGTTGGAGCCATAAAGGCCAGTGGGTATTATTCAGGGAGACCCGAATCAATGCTCCATTTTTCAATTTCTATAGGACATGGGAAAAATGTCTTAATGAGATGTTGTTTTCAGAGTTAACATTTCATAACTGCTCTACAAAAATGCCAGCAATTACTATTTATTGACTGCTAACCATGTGCCAAGAAGTGTTCTAAGGGGTGTTAAACAGGCATTTCTTCACTTCGTCTTCAAGATAACCCCATAAAGGTATAATCTATTTTATTTACACCCTCAATGTGCCTTCGGTGAGAAAACGAAGGCACATTGGAGTTAAATGACTTATTTGAGGTCATTTAACTGAGGAGCTTGACAGTGAAGAAGCTGGAATTTAAACCAGTTATTCTAGTTCCAGAGTGTCTAGTTTCATCCACCCATATTCTATTGCTCCTTGGAGGCTGGTCACAAGGTAGGGAGAACTAAGTAAGATGACATATGCTAATGCCAAGCACTGTGACTGCTACTGATAAAGATGCTTGGCAAATTTTAATTATATTCCTTTTCTCTTGAATCCACTCTATTTATAAAACTTGTTCACAAAGAAGTCAAAGGGTTTCTGTCAAATATCTTTAAGCTTATAGACCTATTTTTTTCTATTTTCCTGACCAAGAAATAAAAGTATTCGATGAAACAAAGAAAAAGAAGATTAGATATATCTTATTCCCTTCAAGTAAACTCTACTTTCTTTTCTGTTCTGTTTTAGGACTTAATTTAAAATGGAGCCCATTGAGTATATCTCTCTGTAGCCCATTGAGTTCTGATTCGTATATTTATTGAAGTAGAGTAACATACCTCTTCCATTTGCTCCCCATAGCAAGATCAATAAGACAGACATTTTTCACTTCTTTTTTGTAAATGGGGAAACTGAGACTCAGAGAAGTAAATGCCTTCATCAAGATGATGTGCGTGGCAAGGCAAGGAGTTTTATTAAAAGATGGGATAATATCTGGTTCAAGTCCAGGGCTTAACTGCCAGGATCAATATATATATATATATATATATATATATTTGCAATTGCCATAGTCAGCTAAATATATATATGGAGAGAGAGAGAGAGACAAAATACAGTATGCAATCAAAAATTTTTGTTCTAGACATGCAGTATATGTGTACAAAAAATCAGGCAAATTTTCTAAGTATAACACAATATGTATCAAAAATAACATACTTTTGGGACGCCTAGGTGGCTCAGTCAGTTAAGTGTCTGCCTTCGGCTCAGGTCATGATCCCAGGGTCCTGGGATCCAGTCCCGCATTGGGCTCCTTGTTCAGCCAGGAACCTGCTTCTCTCTCTGCCTCCCACTCCCCCTGTTTGTGTCCGCTCTCTCTCTCACTGACAAATTAATAAATAAAACCTTTAAAAAAATAAATATTTTTAGACTGTTTTTATCCAGTTACTGGTTATCCAATTATTTTTTTTTTTTTAAAGATTTTTTCATTTATTCATTTAACAGAGAGAGAACACAAGCAGGCAGAGAGGCAGGCAGAAGCAGAGAGAGGAGCAGGCTCCCCGCGGAGCAAGGAGCCCGATGCGGGACTCGATCCCAAGACACCGGGATCATGACCTGAGCCAAAGGCAGTTGCCCAACCAACTGCGCCACCCAGGCGTCCCTGGTTATCCAATTATTGATGATATTGTTTCCATTCATTAGGTTAAATAATTAAGACTGCATTTAGAATTTCTACATAAAATAACTATAGATAAAATAACTGAATCTTAAAGCAGAAAGAAAACCAAAGCTGTAGGAATAAAAAAAATCAAAGACCTAGATATTAATTAAATCTATTAAATTTAATGATAGTAATTTTTTTCTCCTAACCACTAACAGTTCTGTTGAGCTGAAGTCTGAAAATATTTAGAATTCTTACTTAAATACAGTTAAAACCATGAACAAATCTCTGTAGCAAATAGACTTTCCACGTCTGCAGTTACTTAATAGCTGATGAATAGTTTCTATTAGAGTCTATCTTAATTGGTACTTGAACTTTTTGCCTTAAGTTGATTTGGCTTCTGTCATCCTTCCTGTCTTATCAACTGAAATGTCCAACTCCCTTAAAGCTTACTGTACTTTGCACATGTTTTACATGTTTATGTTATAGGGTCTGGACATTTCCTGCCTTGTTCTTGATCAAGGCATTGACTGTGTGATTTATCACAAATAAATTAGCTCTGAAATTTGCATGTACCAAGATATTTAGTTTATTCAGTCTTAAAGTCTGCCCAATTTCATAAAACCCAATGCACACATTCCACAACCTGACAAACAAAGAGAGTATGGTACTTATATACATAATCATTCTGTTATGGCAGATGCCAGAGAGTGGTCTTTGATCAGCCCTTAAAATTAAACATTCACTTTACCCAGGTGGCAATAGAAGTATGGTGACTTATTCCTTTGCCTTCCCAAGCATCTCTAGCTGGGAAGTTATTTAGATGTATGTACTAGGATTCTATAGAGTAGAGAGCCACTAAACTACCTCCAGGATTGTTCCCCTCCACTTCTTGCTTCAGCTAGAGCTCCTCTGCTTCCCAGCACAGAGGAGTCTGTCCTGCTTTCCATTCCTTTCTCTTGTCCAGCTCAAGGACAGCTCCTGATTTTCCTTGCTGGGGAGGGATCCAGTAGGCATCCATTATCTCTTCCGACATATTTACATGCTGTGTGGGCTCAGCTAATTGAGACTTTGCCAACAGTTCACAAGGCACTTGGCCTCCAACTTAGAGCTGGGTAATGTGGTGATATATCAGGATAAGGAAGTGAGAAGCACATGCTAGAATTATTAAAGACTGAGTACAACAGTAGACATGACATTAAACTGGATGCCAGAGAAACTTTAGACTCCTGGGATGTAACTGTAGGAATCACCCTGTCCCTCAGAACTGGCCACTTCAGCCAGTTTTCCTCAGCCCAGAAAATAAGCAAAGGGTTGCTGATATTTTTTCTTTAAATCTGTACAGAAGGAAAATGCTCAGCTGATTGGATGACTCTACTCAGTTAAAAACACATTCAATTTAGTGAAATGGCATTCTGTTTTAAGTCATTTAAAAAACCATCATTGGAAAATAGATACAATTACATATATATGTGTGGTATATACACACATACATATATTTCTATATTTTATATACTTATATATAACTTATGAGAATCCTCCAGTTTTTATTTTTATTTACTTTTTAAAAAAGGTTTTATTTATATGAGAGAGAGTGAGATAGTGTAAGAGCACAAGCAGGGGTGAGAGGGAGAAGCAGGCTCCCCACTGAGCAGGGAGCCTGACGTGAGGCTCAATCCTGAGACCCTGAGATCATGACCTGAGCAGACACTTAACCAAATGAGCCACCCAGGTGCCCTCAGGATCCTTCAGTTTTAAAAATGGTTTAATTTCTCTGGTTATGGAAATTCTAATATTCAAAAATTACATTAAAATCATAAAAATCCAGGCATTCTCTCTCGTCAGGTGCAGCAACAAAAAAGCTTTGACATACTCTGTTTTTCAAATGTTTGAAATAATAACAACACATTATCATTTAATACTCAAGTAGAATCATGCTACTTTTCCAAAATAGGCCCTTTCATACTTTATGTATTTGTATGTATTTTCCAATTAGTAAATTAAAAATAATAAAAATAACTAAAATGGGTTATGAAGTAATTCCAGTCTATGAAGTAGAAATATATTTGAATGAGTTAAATAATCTGGTGAAACCTGTAGTGAGTCTCCTGTGTGAAGAAGTGTATTTATTTTTCGCAAGTCTGTTTTATATTCTGTACTCACTAACATTTATAATACATGACTTCCCCATGCAACAATAATTTAATGATACCTTATTCTTTCCTTGAAAAACAAAAGAAATATTATCAGGCAGTATTACAATAAGCTAAACCAATTACCTTCTAAAACGATTTTAATGCAGGCAAAATACAAGAGTCATCATTTTAGCATAGTGAGATTTATTAAGACTGCAATTTGAAGCAGTACACCATGCTTCTTACATGCTACATCGCTTCCCATTGAGTTTCAATTAATATTTTGAAAGTTTGTATTTTATACTGTAAAATTCCAAAATGTCATCTCCTAGCAGATTTTATGTAAAGAAACAAATAATATCTGATAGGCCACTTGGTTGCAGCTGTCATATCCACACATTCAAATTCAAGACGCACACTGCAAATGCTACCACGAACAGTGACAGGCCCACCAAAGAGTTTAAAACATGGCTCCCATGTCCATAATTCAAAAGACGTGAGAAAAAAGTTATAGAAAAACTACTATGAACCTCAGACCTCTTGACAAATCCCGACTCTCAAGTTATTAATATGCTATGCAAAGGCTGGCAGCATTACATTAGACATTCTTCTAAGGAGATAAGTAGATATATAAATCAGATACTTCCCCCCCCAAAGATAGAGAGAGAGTGAGGTCCTGCCCTTGAATTCTGCATACAAAGATCCACTGTAATAAAATGATTATTTTCTTTTGTCATTGCCTGGCACATATATAAGTAGTAGTTGCATTACTTTATTTGAGGAATAAGTGAGAGTTACAGCATACATTTCTTCTCAAACCACTTTTATCTGTTCTCCAGTGAAGTAAGCATCATTTTGTTTTTCACTGTAATTTTGAGGTTAAGTACCTCTTTTTTTTTTTTTTTTTCAGAAAAATCTCAAAGAACTAGAAAAAAGATGTTTTTTAAATAAACAAATCCATCCCCAAAGTCTTTTAAAAATGACTCTTCTTGGGGCACCTTGGTGGCTCAGTCAATGGAATGTCTGCCTTAGGCTCAGATCATGATGTCAGGGTCCTGGGTTCAAGCCCCAAAGTAGGCTCCCTGGTTCTCCCTTTCCCTCTGCCTGCTGCTCCCCCTGCTTATTCTCTCTCTGTCAAACAAATAAAATCTTAAAAAAATAATTAAAATGACCTTTCTTCCTCCCCACAGTATTATTTATCTGTGTAATTCAAGTGTTATAGACAACATACAACCTAGCAGTTGAAAAGGAAAAATGTACCTACATGCTACCATACTGAGTGAAGTACAACGTTAATGGGTTAATAATCACTCAGTAATAAGACACCAAGAGATGTCCACAATTTAACATTTGAGGGAGATTTATTTTGGTTATAAAATTGTAAGGCCTTTAATTTTGTTTTTGGCCCATTGCATGAGTGCTATTTTCTGTATGTCCACAATTGCGACTGAGTAGCTTCAAACTGGCTAGAAATCATCGTTCTTAGGGAAAAGAGTATAGCACCAAACACAGAAAGGCAGATGCCTCCCAGAGGTGGAAGGAGATTCCACACCTTTGGAATAACCTCTCCATCATCATAAAAGTTCATTTTTATTATGTGCATTTTATATGCACTGCCTCATTGAAACTCCACAAAAATTTTGTCAAGTAAATAATACTCTTAATCCATTTTATATGAAGAACCTGAGAAGTACACTTATGACTTGTACAAAGTCATGCATCCATAATTACAAAGGTGGTGCTCCAAATCTTATTCTGCCCCTTTGTCTTCCCTACTGTATATGATAAATGAATTGGCTACTGTAGTACCTATGAGCAGCAATACACAATAATTAAGATTATAGGTTCTGAAGCAGGTTGTCTGGGTTTGCACACTGGTTCCATTTCTGAGATGGCCAGGAAGTAAGTATGTACCCTCACCTTTCTTTAGGCAAAATAGCAGTCCTTATCTCATAGGGTTGTGGCAAAGATGAGATGCGATAGCATGTGCAAAGTGCCTAAAACACTGCTTCGCATACTGAATGTCCTCAGCAAACTAGGTGATTGGACATAGATTAATTCACCTATTATTTATTAGCCTTTCACTACATGCAAGGTACTTGGGGGTTGGGAAAATGAGTGACAGTCTATGTTTTCAAAGATAATAGAATCTAACAGGGAAACCTGCACATCATTAAACAAATGTCAATAATGGCTATACATCTACTGCTAAAAGAGTTTAAAGAACAGAAAACACGAGTGTAGATGAAAATCTGCTTCATGGATGAGGTATATTTACACATAACTTGGAAGAATGACTAGATTTTGGAGAGGCAGGGGAAAGGTAGCAAGAACTAATCTGTTGACCTGGGTAGATGAAACAGTTGGATCATCTTAAAATCTCTTCCAAAAAATTGAAGGTCTTTCATTCTTTTGGGGTAGTTACACTACCCCTTCTCTGGACAAAAGTACAGACTGTGCTTCTAGTCACAAAACAGAGGTATTTCTTCTTAAAGAAGAAAATTGAGGTCAGTCATTTCAATGCCCTAATCTTCCACAAATAGCAGCTTATATGTTTAATTTTTATAAAGCAATAAAATGATTTCATTTTTTAATGAGGGAAGTCTTTTGGTCATCTTAGAACATTTCCAATGTGTGTGGTGGGGGGCTTCCCTACACATCACCAAGCTATCCTCAGATGCCAGCAAAGTGTCTAAAAACTCAGCTCAGTTCTGAAACAATCTAATCTATCCCAGGGGAATAGAGGCAGAAGCCACAGGCAAAGGGCTCAGTCCTCCAAGACAACCCCTCCAACTTCTCATGCCAGTTGAAAGCCCACGTTGTCACCTGTGCCACTGACTAACCTGGGAGTTTCAATGACCCCCTTCTTGTACTTCAGATGCTAGTTGCAAGTCCAGGTTGCTATCCATACTTCTGACTGACTGCCTGTAAGTCAGAGGTTCCCATGACCCTTCCCTCCCCAGGGTTTTGATTAATTTGCTAGAGTAGCTCACAGAACTCAGAGGAATATTTTACTTACTAGATTACCAGTTTGTCTGATTTTTTTTTTTCCCAATAAAAGGATATAACTTAGGAACAGACAGATGGAAGAGATGCACAGGGCAAGGTATGGGGAAAGGCTGTGGAACTTCCATGTTCTTTTGAGTACGCTACTCTTTCCAGGATCCACGTGTTCACCAACCCAGAAGTCTTCCAAACCCTGCACCCTGTCCTTCTGGTTTTTATGGAGGCTTCATCACACAGGCATGATTGGTTAAGTCATCTCCAACTCTTCTCCACTCCCTGGAGGTTTGGGGGATGAGAATGAAAGTTCCAACCTTCTAATTATAGGAATGGCTCAACTGGTAACCAGTCTTCATTTTTAGATGGGGTCCAAAAGCCACTCATTAACATAACATAAGACATCTTTATTACTCTCAACATTTCTTAAATTCCAAGGGTTTGGGGAACTCTGTGCCAGAAACAGGGAGAAAGGTCAAATACATATATTTCTTATGGTAAATCACAATATCACAGAAAGAAGAAAACAGCAACAATCTGAAATTGGTCTGTATGGAAATCTGTTAGAACAGGCTAAGTCTTATCTAGAGAGGAAGAGTTTCAATGTCATGGATCATCTTATCTCTAGAATGTCATATCTCTGCCTCTCCTCCTCAATCCCTCTTTTCACTTCAGTTTGGCTTTTAGGTCAGCACTCTAGAGAGGATAATGGATAGACTGTCAGATTTAGTTTGTCTAAAACACAATGTGTTCCCCATAAGCCAGCTGCATACTCACCCTCATATTCCTCACACTGGCCAGATCGGAAACTTATCGTGTGTCATCATCATTTTCCACTTTTTTTGTCTCAAAGATCTGGGCCTTGAGATTAAGATTCTAAAATGTCACTAAGATTGGTAGCTTCAACCCTTATTATTTTCCCACTGGCCTGTTAGAATTATTTTGCAATTGGCCTGTTCCCCATCCATTTCCTGTACAATTCATCTTAAATATTTTGTGAGAAAAAAAAATCCGAAGAATAATAAGTTCTTGACTCAAAAAATTTCAGTCTTCCTATTTTCCAAAGAATTAGGATGATACTTAGCTGCCACTCAAAGCTTTTGGACACCACACCCCAGCTTGCCTTATCTTACAGTCTGGCCCTCTTACTGTCCTTTTTGGAGACTTCAACTTAAAAACAGATGCAGTGATCATTATTTTGAACAGGTTCCCTCTCTCAAATGCCTACCCCCTCAGAGATCTTCCTATGGAAAGTCTATGCATTCTTGAAAACCAACCTCAGAAATCACATCTCTGAATGTCACCAGGAGTCCCTCCTTTCTCTAAGTTTCTTATCACTTTGTATTTATCTTATGAGGCATTCAGCATATTCTAAATCATGTTATAATCATATATGTAACATTTTCAATGAAGATCCACTTATATTAAAAAAATACACTCCACAGCACTAAGCTTAATATCTTAAATAAAAAGCTCTATAGATGTATATTGAATGAATGAACGAATGAACAAATGAATCATGGAGAGTGCAAGGATGAGGATAAGAAAGACAGGAACTTGCCCATTTGCAAAAACTAGATTCCGAAATAGTTTCATTTGCTTCGTGCTGATCTGAACTCAGTCTGTTGATAATTACATACAAAGACTTCTGCTCTATATAGTAGGAGTGGAATATGTAGGCCAGCTTTTGTTAAAACAGGGAAATTCAGGAATCAGCATTTTCCAATAAAAGAATAGGTTTTTGGATATTGTTGATATATAATTCATCATCATTAAATTTATCTACCATGATAAAATATTTCCATGTTGAAGCATTTTTAAATTTATAATATAAAATACTTTGGTAATAGGCTGTGAGGGATAAAAAAGACAGATGTAAGAATATTTCTAAATCTATACAGCTTGTAAAGGATGTTTCTTGCCTGTCCATGGGGAGGTACCTGTAATTATGTCCAGCAGTTAGGGAAGGCTTATTGTTAGCATGTAAAGATTCTCTGGACTCTTGTGCTCCCAGATTCTTTAGCTTATAAAATTTCCAAGTCATCATGAACTTGAATACACTGTATAAATTTGAAAGAAAAGTAATACAAGATTCATGATATTCGTGTACTGACAAACACTCACACTTTATGTCACCCGATGCCACGCACCCACCAGATTCCAAGGTTACTGAAAGGAAGGGACGAAGCTTTGGAATCAGATAGTTTCATTCCATTTTAACCATTTCATGAGCTTAAAGTATCACTTGGAATTTAAACCAAAGCCTGCTCTAATAAACTAAACCAACCCTGGATGAAAATGCTTCATTTCACATCAAATCTCAAAACTGATTCTGTATGTATGCTGCTTGCAAAGGTGACATTTGATTGGCTCACACACTGAAAGCTCTGTGGGAAGTTAGTATTATAGCCACTTACAGCTCAGATGAAATGAGGCGTTAGTTTGCCTGATAAAATGAACAGGCTGCAGTGAAAAGAACACTACCACAAACAATTTTTTGCTAACAAGATTTGGCTGTGACTTAGTTATTCATTATATACTCATTGGATTCAGGACTCAGACTCTGAAAGATAAAAGGCGCTATGTTTTAAAGTACCAGAGCAAAGAGGTCCCTGCCTTTGCCCAGGTGGCTCAGCTAGATCATGACCTACAGGGTTCTGTATGATCTGGCCCCTGCCTCCCCTTCAAACCTCCTCTTGCCCACTCTCCCACTTCCTCAATCTGCTCTAGGCCCCATGGAGTACAAAGCCCTTTCCCCACTTGGAGCCTCTGCACTAAGCCCTTCTCACAGGCTCATGCTTATTCTGTAGATTTGCTCCATGCAGTGCAGTAACCCCTAGCCATGCATGCTATGGAACACTTAAAATGTGGCCAGTATGAAGTAAGCTGTGCTGCTGAATTCACACTGGACTATGAAAATCTAGGATATAAAAAAGAATGACCTCATTAATAATTTTTTGTATTGGGCACAAGTTGAAGTGATAATATTTTAGATATTTGGGCTCAATAAAACATATTATTAAAATTGACTTGACCTGTTTCTTTTCATAATGTGGCTACTAGAAAATTTTAAATTACACATGTGGTTTGCATTTGTGGCTTGCGTTATATTTCAAATGAACCATGTTGCTTTCTACATTAATTCAGACGTCACCACAGAGAGTTAAATTTGTCAGAAGGCATATGTTTATTTTCTCTATTTTATATGCTACTATATCAAGGCCACCATTTATTTCATATGAGGCATGAAATAAATGTTTGTGGAATGAATGAATGCATTATACATGCACTAATGAAGAGCTTGGGCTCTGGAATCAAGCAACCTGAATTTCAGTCTCAGTTTTGTTATTTATTAACTGTATGAGCTGGGACAAGGGCTTATTCTCTCAAGGAGTAGTTAAGATGAATTCTTACATCTAAAGTGTTTAAATCAGTGTCTGATATGTAGTAAGTGCTCAATAAATATTAGCTATGGATAAGTATTATTATTCCATTCCATAGAAAGAAATATAGGCACGATAATGCTAAACTTTGGTTACTGAGATGGTAAATGGGAGTCATGAGTTAACTCTTGAAATCCATGAATCCAAGATACATTTTCTGTCCATTATATGAATGCAAATCAACAGTCAATATAAATCAAAAATAAGTCAATTTTTTGAGAAGGATTTTATTTATTATTTGTCAGAGACAGAACAAGCACAAGCAGGCAGAGCAGCAGGCAGAGGAGAAGCAGGCTCATCGCTGAGCACGGAGCCCATTGAGGGACTGGATCCCAGGACCCTAGGATCATGACCTGAGCCAAAGACAGACACTTAACCGACTGAGCCACCCAGGTGTCCCTTAAGTTACTTCAATAGTGTTAATGGAAGTTATATGATTTATATCTGCTCATCTAAATGATATTGGACTTTGGCCTCTAATTGAGTATTATCTATTAACAATGTGACACGTAATAACAATTATCATACTGGCAAATATTTTTATGCAGTCTTATTAACAGCAGGCACTATTCTTACCTATTGTAACGCTAAAATACTCAAATAGTTTACCAATTTTGCAAGTGGACATTGTCCATCATCATCCCTATTTTCCAGATGAGGATACTGAAGTACAGAGAGGTTAAGTACCTTGTCAAAGTCACGCAGCTTAAACACCGAAGGAGGTAGAATTCTAACTCAGCTGGTGTGGTCCCAGAACATGTGGTTTCCCCTGTTTCTGCAAGAGCACATCCTCCTCTCACATTTTATGCTTGTGGAACAGTAAAAAATGGCTGAGCATTCAGCCTTACAGTTGCTGGGATTAACTCAAAGATAGGTACTGACTTCTGGTATTTATAAGTAACAGTACATTTTCTAAGAAAAATTGTTATTCTGACTCAAGCTGTGGAATGGACTGTCTAAGAGTAAATTTTCCTTCCAAAAGACACCTTTGCAATCCATACAAACCTAGGCCATCAAAACCTCTGCTGTCCTGGGGACTGTTTCCCTGGAATTAGACTTCAAGCGAAGAATAAATTACCCTACATGTCATAGCACAACACATCAGGCCCAATCAAGCTCAGTAAGTGACTATTTGCTTCTCTTTTCAGAAGCCCAGTACAATAGATCCTATGCTGATGACACTTGCAATATTTAAATAAAGCCAGACTAGGTTTATGATTGAAGAAGCCATCATCTTTCATTAGAATGAGAAAATAAATTTTCAATAGTAGGCCACTAACATGTTTGAATGGCTCAATTCATTTTCTAGTAGGTCATGGCCAATATCCACTACACAGCAGCCTTGTTGAAAACAATCCTCTCAAAGAATCCACTTTGTCTTAATGACAAAGAGGTGTGTTCTTCCTCAGACAAGAAATGGGGGAAAAAAAATAGCTAAACCCTCTAAATGTTTTTACATTTCAGTGATTTGGTTCTGTGACATTCTATCCTGTGTGAGGGGAAAGAAGAAACAATGGATAAGGAAAAAGATAGATCATTATCAGTGAGCACTCCTAGGTATATGGCAGAAGCAACAGAAACTTGGAAGCCCATCCTGAAACAGAAGGAAACAGGAGTCAGAAAGGCCAGGTTCTGCTTCAACCTTGTCGCTCACTATCTCTGTGTATTTGAGCATCTTGCAGACATTTTCCAAGTCATGATTTATGAAATGAGAGGGTTCAATTAGATTACAAGATCACTTTCAGTCTTTATTTCTGACTGTACATATGTCAGAGAATTCCAAAGTCTAGAATCTTGTTAAAATGTGCTGGTCACAGGGAGGTATTCTCCTCTACAGAACTTGAAGTAGAAGGACATGATGCTCTCTGGTAGATAAAAGTAGCAAAATTCACACACTAAGGGTGTGACCAGTTATCATGGGGACTAAACTGGGAAAATGGATGTGACTCTGTGATCAAAGGGTTTGGGAACGCTCACAACTCAGAAGCACAGAAATAACATATGAAGACAGCTCGGTGTGTTACAGTCTAAACAAATATGTTGTCCCTTTTTTGATGAAGGATAACGTGAACAAAGAAGGCATACTCACCCTGGAAAATAAATCAGGAAAGACCACACAGATTTGTATCCCAGTTCTGAGTCTGGGAGCGTGTGTGAGAGGCATTTCCCTCTGTGAAAATGGGTAGATCAGTCCCTAATGCTTGAAACCGAGTGTTCCAGTCAGTTAATACTCACTTGCTTTGTTCTGATCCTGCACGTAGCAGGCATCCTCAGGCTTCCAGAGAGAGAAGGCAATGGGGAGATTGGCATCAATATCCAATTTCCCTAGGGTTACATGCTTTTTGGAAATAAGTAAACCTGCATTCTGGTGGGCTTCCTATAAGAAATGGGTCACAGGGAGTATATGCACCAACTGGCCAACTTAATATTTTAGTCTACCTAATATTGTATTTCTAATTCTAAGTAATTGACATTGTGGTTGAAATATACCCTTCTAAGTGAGGTTTTTTTTTTTTT
>CM052810.1:127630095-127642218 GCA_028533885.1 Nasua narica | reverse complement strand
CCCCCCCCCCCCCCCCCCAGTGAGCTTTATTAAAAAGAATCTGTCTCTGAAAGATGGATCTTTCCCAAGGATTCTGGCAAGATGATGTTTAAAACTGCATATCCTCAAGTATTCCAGACCTTGGATTTACTTTTCCTTTCAAAATGCAAACAACAGTCTCAGTCTTTATGCTGCTTGATTAGTAGGGAATCTCATCATTTTCACTTCTATTTCTTAGTTTCTTAGTAACACCTACAAGTCATAAAACCCGTCCCGGTTGTCACTTAACATCTCCGTCAGTGGTCTTGCTCCCCACCAGCAGTTTCTTTGCCAGTTGCTTTTTGTATGTCCTAACCAGGACTACCATGCTTCTGAGGAAGTGTTCCTATACAGCATCACTGCAGGCCCAGCACAGGCTTGAAAACAAACCTCATTTATTTCATTGAACATGTGGACTGACACAAAGGAACAACCAAAAAAAGAAAATAGAAAGAATTCTTAAAATTCAGGAAGTATTGTTATAAGATGAAGATACTGTTACGATTTATTGAAGACCTGGCCCCCAGGACCTCAGAATGTAACTGTGTTTGGAAATGAGGTTGTTGCTGATGTAATTAAGTTAAAATGAAGCTGTCTATTTGGAGACTGGGTCCCTAATCCAGTATTACAGGTGGCCTCATAAAAAGCGGAACTTTGAACAAAGAGACAAACACAATGGGGGAATGCCATGGGAAGACTGGGGTTAGATGTTCACAGGCCAAGGGAATCACCAGAAGCTGGGAAAGAGACCTGCCACAGATCCTAGCACTTCCAGAGGGAACATGGCCCCGCTGACACTTAGACCTGTAGCCTACAGAACTGTAAGATAATAAATTTCTCTGGTTTAAACCACTTGGTTTGCAGTGCTTTGTTATGGCAGCCTTAGCAAACTAGTACTGGTATTATGGCTCCTCCGAACTTCAGACTGGGCCTCTCCATAAGTCCTGCTGCATGCTGGGCCCCAGCCTGCTGCCGCCCTGCAGAAAACAGGTCACCTATAGATAAATCTGAACTCTCTGTAGCAGCGATGTTGGGCTCTCCTTACCTACTCTCTAGGCCCGTCCACCAATTTTCTTGTGTCCCCTATGATAAATTAGAAGAAAAAAATATTCTTTCTCTATAGCTAGTATAAAGTCTACTACGATCAGCTAAGATCAAAAGGAGTTCTGCTAAGATGTAATTCTGATTATAATGAGAGAAGTGGTCTCAAACCCCATCATTATAAGATAAGGTTTGGCTTTATCTTTGTATAACCAAAGAGGTCCACAAAGCATTTGTCCCCAAACAAAAAAGTTTTCTTCTCAAGGTGGAGTACTGCATATCATTTCAGAAAAGAGCTGGGAAGTAGTAGCTTGTCTTCTCTCTAGTCATTTGGGTTTCAGGATGTAAGGTACTCCATGCCCTTGTTTAGCTACTATGAGATTGATGAACTCACTGTGCACACAGTGTGAATTTTTTGGTGAATGTTACCTCTGGAGGCTCACTGGCTGATATTTTTCCATGTGCAGTGGGTAGTGTCCACACTCCACCCACATCCTGATATCCCCTCAGCACTCACTATTCTCATACATACTAATGGCTGTCAGTAAGCTCTACCTGAGTTTTCTCGGGCTTCAATGTGCTTGGAACACTCAAAAGGCAAGCTGAATTACCAGAGCTGATAGCCTTGGGGGTGGTCCTCTGGCAACGCAAAGCCCAAGATGGTGGAGAAATGTCTGTTTTGATGGGCTGAATTGTGTCTCTTCAAAAGATATGTTGAAGTCCTAATCTTTGGTACCTGTGAATATGACCTTATCTGGAAATAGGGTCTTTGCAGATCTAACCAGGTGAAAATGAAGTCATACTGGATTAGGGTGGGCTCTAATCTAACATAACTGGTATCCTTATATGATGAGGAAGATTGGGACAGACACAGAGAGAAGGTGGCTATGTGAAGACAGAGGCAGAGACTGGAGTTAGGTTACCAGAAATCAAAGAATGCCTAAGGCTACCAGATACTGGATGAAGCAAGGAAGAATCCTCCCCTAGAGGCTTTGGAGGGAATATGGTCTCATTAAGAGACCATATTGAAGACTGTATTGAAGAGACCATTATGAAACCTTGATTTCAGCCTGCAGAACTGTGATAGAATAAATTTTAGTTGTTTTAAACCATCTAGCTAGTGGTACTTTGTTAGGGCAGCTCTAGCAAACGAACATAACCATTTTGGCTGGGTGATAGTACCAGTTATTAATTCAAACACTAATCTAGTGTTGTTGTGAAAGTATATTGTAGATTTGGTTAACATTAAGTAAAGGAGACTTCCTTTTATAACATGGGTAAATCTCATTTAATCAGTTAAAGGCCTTAACAGCAAAAAATGAAGTTTTCCAGAGAAGAAATTCTGCCCTAAAAAGGAAATATCAGGAGGCCTGGGTGGCTCAGTTGGTTAGGCGTCTGCCTTTGGCTGGGGTCATGATCCCAAGGGTCCTGGGATGGAGTCCCATGTCGGGCTCCTTGCTCAGCGGGAAGCCTGCTTCTCCCTCTCCCTCTGCCTGCCAATCCCCTGCTTGTGCTCTTTGACAAATAAAAATTTTTTTTAGAAAAAAGGGAAACATCAACTTTTGTGTTGCCTGAGTTGCCAGCCTGCCAGCCTATCCTGCCCTACATGCTTCTGACTTGCCAGTCCCAACAATTCTTGAGCTAATTCTGTAAGATCAATCTCTTTATAATTATACACACACACACACACACACACACACACATACATATATGGTGTTCTTGACTTGTGAGATCCTACCTCCTTGAGTATCAGCAGGATCTGAATTACCTGCGAATAAGAGAGGTGATGGGACATATGTCATTCCATGCACATAATTACATTACATATGATTTCAGTGTCTTTCTTGCTGGCTTTAAGGAAGCAAATGGCCATGGTAGAAGTGCCCATCTGGCAAGGTAGTGAGGGCAACCTCTGACTGACAGCCAACAAGAAGAAGGCCTTTAGTCTGGCACTCCACAAGGTACTGAGTACCGCTGACACCACGGTAGGGCAGAAGTAGAGGCTTCTCCAGTCAAATCTCACATGAGACTACAGCCCCAGACAACACTTTGATTACAGCCTTTGAGACCCAGAAGAATATTACCTAGAAATTTTGGAGAATTATGGAATTCCATTTCTATCAAAATGGAAGAGAAAAATGAAACTAGAACTTGGATCATCTGAGTCCTGGTTCAAGGATCTTTTTGTTCTACCCCAGTGTACTCCTCTGATGTTCACAAGAACATAAATGCTTCATGAGAATTTCTGGTGCCAAGAAAAGGCTCTAACTATCCTTTGTACAAGACTGAGCATATAAATGTGGGTGTGGATGTATGCTTGTCTTTTGTGTTTTGTAAGAATTTAACTTATACATCAGTGCCTCTGTTCATCAGTACAAATCCCCATCTCTAATTCAGAGCAACGTGATAGTAATGAGCATCAAAAGTAATCATTTTGGGGCGCCTGGGTGGCTCAGTGGGTTAAAGCTTCTGCCTTCAGCTCAGGTCATGATCTCAGGGTCCTGGGATCGAGCCCTGCATCGGGCTCTCTGCTCAGTAGGGAGCCTGCTTCCCCCCTCTCTCTGCTTGCCTCTCTGCCTACTTGTGATCTCTCTCTCTGTCAAATAAATAAATAAAATCTTTAAAAAAAATTAAAAAAAAAAGTAATCATTTCACATGAGGAAATAGAGGGTTATTCAGCTATTAGGACTCAGGAAAATTTGCCCCATTGGCTTCCTACTTCCTGACGGGTATTGATTCAATTGGAAAACTACAAAGATGTGGCTGTTTCACTTCCACTTAAAGTAATTAGAATTAGTGAGAGAATGTCTTATTGTCATACCTATTGCTAGTTTTCGCAATTACCATGAACTTCTGGGAAAGAGATAAAAAGGGAAACCCATGTTGACCTCTGGCAGGCCAGATTATGGTAGCAATCAGCCACTGAGCTCACAGGATACTACTTCCTGTAAGTTTTTCTCATTATTTTTCCATAAAATTATGATGTAATTCATTATCTTAGCATTCACCTATAACTAAGGTGTTGAGGAAAATGTGTAAGATCTGAAGTCAGAATACTTTTCAGAAGTATTCACAGTAGCAGGTATCCATCAACTTGCCCTGAATTAAAAAAAGCAACCTGAAAGCCAGGGCATGCTCCCCTTTCAGGAGAAACTTCCACATCATGAGACATGACAAACAATAGAACTCAAATTTAACAAAATTCCAGGGGAAAAACGGATAACTCCACCCTCTGTAAGTGCCACAGGCAACTTCGAGAAACTTGCAAAGTCCTGTATGCCCCACTCCATGCTGTTTAAAAATCTCCTAGGTTTTTTTTCCAACCTTAATTCAAGCAATTTTATCTAGCTGTGTCTGCGTCTTTCTGTTAATCTTACCATGATGTTGGTACATGGTGCAGTAGCCATGGAGTCAGGGTTGGGTGTGGGTATGGGAGACAGAAGGGATTAACATGTGAATATTGTTTGTCTCTTGTGGCTAAGTGATGAGATTACAGGTGATTTCTATCTTCTTTTGGCTTATTTTTATTTGATGAATTTTCTAAAATGAATATGTATTACTTGAGTAATTTTAAAGTTATTTAAAGCCAGCTTTGAAACAATGTGCATAGTAGGACATCGAGTTTGATTTGGTACCCATATATTACCATATATAAACCAACTTAGTTGTGGTTAATGTCTTTGGTTGGTGAGATTATTCTATGCTTCTATGTATTTTAAAATTTATAATCACGATAATGCCAATACGTAGACTCTCAAGGGTGTCCTCATACTTGGAAATGTTAGAAATCACCATGTAGGTTCTGGTCACTCAAAGTATAGATTACCAAACAGCAGTGTCAACATCACCTGGGAAGTGTAGAAACTCAGGCTCTACTCCAGAGCTAATTCATTCAGCCTCTGCCTTTTAGTAAGATCTCGGGTGATTTGTATGAACATTAAACTTTCACAAGTACTTGCGTGATTAAAAATTCACTACACAGAGAACTTTTTTTTCCTCTCTATGTTATCAGGGCTCTTTAGTATCTGTCTTAAATATTCTGTTTGGCAAACAAATGCTGCTATAATTGAAAGTGATTAAAGTGTGACAATAGACATTTGGTCACTTCTGGGTTTTAGATAAGATTTATTCTCTGTGATATTTTGAGAAAAAATACACATGCTTTAGAAGATTATACATGGCCTTTCTGGAAGATGGAGTAGACGGAAGGCAGGAACAGGTGTGAGGAGGAAGAAACTCTGGCTATAATTAACCCTTGGTGGTGATAGAGATAGGTGGTGCTCAGAGTTATGAAAGTCACAATGGGGGGGGGCAATTAGAGGTAGACAAGTTCTTCCTCATCACATCAGTTTTGTTTATCACTAATTATCTGATTATGAAAGGATTTAGTAATAATTTACACCTATATATAGCTGTCGATTTTATAAAGAATTTTTCAAATTTTATTTTTATCACTACCCAAGGAGATAAGCATTTTAATGAGGAGCACTGTGATTCACAGATGTCAGATTTGGCTAAATACTGGAGAGCTAATCAGTGATAAGACCACAGGTCAAAGCTTCCTTCTGTACCCATAGCCAAGACTAAACAAGGAAGAACCATTCTTAGGACTTCCCCTCCTCACAGGGTCTCCGTCTCTGGCTCTAATCTTATTCCCTGGACCATGTGTCCTTCTCAGCAACCTAAGGTGGAGACTATGTGTGGTGCTAGGCAGAGAGCAAGGAAACACAACACATGTCCCCACTGACAAGGAGCTCACAATCTGGACAGGCTGTCCTTTCTGTATTTTATGTTTATTTTCTTTAGTATGTCACGTATTCCTGTTATCATCTTATAAACAAGACATATCCCACACTGGGTAAGGGCTCATCCTGGGAATCACTTTTTCCTAATCTCTAGCTCAAAAACTTATTTTGTGACAGGCAGGGACTTACTTTATATTCAAGCCAGCATATTTATATTAAATAAGTAAGTTCATTTTCATCAGAATGTTTTTCCCTTTTCATTGTGATATCAACACTCATTCACAGAAAACAGGAATAGAATTTCCCACACTAATAACTCTGAGCTATTTCAAATGGAAATCCCTCCTGATTATGTAACTTGTCTCAGTTCTGAAGGGCTGTACCCCAGAGAGCCAGAGAACACGTTAGTCTGCACTGCTGTTCCCAGTGGGAAATGACTGCTCAATATTGCCACAAGAGTAGCAGGTATTACTGCTCTGTGTACTTGGTCACTCAACTCATTAAGATCCCTGAAAGCTTTTAGTTAAAAACAAAAAACCCAGTGCCTTCAATAAGAAATACTTTCAAGAAAATAACAGGTTTACTTTTCATGTTAACCAGAAAATGTTATTAAAATTTTGCCTTGAACTGAGTACTCTATGTACACAGAGGTTTTTTCCAACCTCATCTGCCTGTCTTTACTCATTTTGGTCGGTGATCTCAGATATGACCTTTATAGGCAGCAAAGCAGAATGGTTAGAGCATGGCATCTAGAACTCTATTTCCTGAGCTTGAATTGAGATTTTGCCAAGTATTAGCTATACGCTCTCAGGCAAGTTACTTAACTTCACTGTGATTCAGCTCATTCATCTGTAAAATGGGAATAATAATAGGATTTCAAGGTCGTCATGAGGACTAAATGAGATCAAATATCCATGGTGCTTACCAGTGGTTAGCATATACTTAGTACCCTACATGCATTAGCTTCTATTAAGTTGTACTTTTTCTGGAACCGGGGTCTAAGCATCTTCCCTCATTTCTGTACTATCTATGTGATAGTGCAAGTCTTTACACCTACAGAAAAGGATGACACAGTAGAAATAGTACTGAACAAAGAATTAAGAGATATGTGTTGGCAGCTGTAATTCTCTTAATTAGCTTGGGGATCTTGGGTAATTTCTTAGCCTTTCTGAGATGCAGTTCTTTGATTAGAAAAGAAGAGATTAGAAGAGGTTAGTTAATCTCAAAAGAAGAGGTTAGTTAATCTCAAAATTCCCTCCCAGTTTTAAGTTTCAGTGATTTCGAGTTTTTGTTTAGGGCTCTATTTAGGATTACAGAGAAAGTGTCAGTATGACTCATAATTGCTAATATTGCATGTATAATAAAATAATTCATATTTGAAGCTAAAAGGAAAACCATTTTAAATTGATTTAGTTAATAGCCAAGAGCTCTTGCTTATCAAAGTCTATTCCAATTATTTGGTGCTTATACCACTGGACAGAGTCTACTATGTTAGGGCTAACTGGATCTCTTGTAAAACTCACTCTGGAGAACGGATACCTATGTGCTAAACCACACTTCCAGGAAAGTGTCTAAAATAATGCTAGGACTCTGACCCTAAAATAGCAGGCCAGTGCTGTAACAATTTCATGGTCCTAGGGTCCAGCGCAAAGTCATAGCAGTCCAGCAATGGGAGGCTGAATCATGGCCAATAGCTCATTATCCTGTGGGAGGAAGGGGGCTGTAACTGAAATAACCTGCTGCTTGGAGTCTTTGAAGACCCACAGCTCTCACATAGTGTATTCAGCAGATACTTCAGTTTGTGTGACAGTGGGTTGTATATGTGAAGCTAATAAAATCACTCCTGACTTATGTCAGGGCAGAAAGTCTTATAAATCTGCCATCTATGACTTTCAATAATAAGCGAAAGTGAAAGTCATTTCCAAGCTAAATATGAAACGGAAGAGGTCATGTTTGTGGTGTTGATGTGGTTCCTAGCCCTCCTGGTACATTCATTCTAGGATACGTGTTCATTTGGAACTCCTCGAGTCTGTGATATTTGCATGGAAGATAGCCTGTTCACATTTGAGGGTTTATAATTCTCACATGGCCACCATTCCTCTAACCCACATAACCCTATATAAAACAAAGTGGGAAAATAAATCCCTGTTGAGATGCGAAGCTAAGTGACGACCACTGCAAAATTACAAATTAGACCTTTGGGTGTTCTCGAAATAGGCCTAAGTGCAAATGCTAAATGTCCATCATTCAATTACTTTAATGGATAAGATTTTGCTAATGGTAAGAAAAAGTAAATATGAGAATAGTTGGGAAAGGTTCTATAGATCAGCATTGTTCAACAGAGTTTTCTGCAAAGATGGCAAAATCCTAGATCTGTGTGTTGTCCAGTATGGTAGCTACTAGCCATATGTGGTTATTGAACACTTGAAATATAATAAGGGTGACTGACAAACTGAATTTTATTTTATTATTATTTTTTAAATTTTTTATTAACATATAATGTATTATTTGCCCCAGGGTACATGTCTGTGAATCATCAGGCTTACACATTTCACAGCATTTGCCATAGCACATACCCTCCCCAATGTCCATATCCCTACCCCCCCACCTCCCAGCAACCCTTAGTTTGTTTCGTGAGTTTAGGAGTCTCTTCTGGTTTGACAAACTGAATTTTAAATGCTATTTAATTTGGACTAATTTAAATAATGTGGCTAGTATGTATTATTTTGGACACGGCAGCTATAGATCCAACAAAACAAGAAACCTGAGTTGTCACCAGTTAGTAACTCTCACCCAACCCTTCTGCCATTATCTCTACTGGCTTTTCTCAAAAGCACTTGAAAAAATTTGTATTAATTTTACACTAATTTTCAAACTTGGATTTGAGGAGTCTTTTGCAAATCTAGCTTTAAGGAAAATGATAAGGTAGATGATGTCTGTTTTTTCTCTTGTGGCTCTTCTTACCATCAATATTCTCTTTCCTTTGATACCTCTTACCTTTTTTCTAACCATCAAGCACTAACCCATGTCCTATCTTCCCCACCTCTATTTTGCTCTATTATTTATGAACTATTAGTTTATAAGGTCCCCTAGGGGAATTTTTACTGCAATATGTGACTATTGAAAACCAAACCATGTCTTTGGTTCCCAAAGTCAATGCTTTTCAAAGCATGGTCTGAGAACCCCTAACATTAGAGCCATCTGGGGGCTGGGGAAAGTATATGTTACATATCTGGATTCCTGGCCCCCAGCTCAGATATTGGAATTCCAAAATCTCTGGGAAAGGGAAGAGGAGTCCTCTTTGGATGGGCAGAGTGGGTAAAAACACAGGCTCTGGAACCAGGCTGCCTCAGTTTAAATTCTAGTTCCAGACTCTATTAAGTGTTAAACGTCGAATAATTGACAAAACTTCTTTATAGTTACACTTTCTTTCCTTTGAAAGGAAACTTAACTCAGGGTTTTGTGAGGAAAAAAAGCAGTTGATATGTGTGAGGTGCTTAAAAGAGCACCTGGTACACATTAAGTACTACACACACACACACACACACACACACACACACACACACACACACATACACATTTTTAGAGAGGGAGAGCTGGCCCTCTAGTGTGCATGAGCAGGCAGGGCAGGGGGCAGGTGGGGAGGGGAAGAGAGAAAATCTTAAGCAGTCTCCATACCCAACATGAAGCCCAAGGCAGGGCTTGATCTCATCACCCTAAGATCAATGCCCTAAGCCGAAATCAAGAGTTGAACGCTTAACCAACTGAGCCACCCAGGTGCCCCCATATTAAATACTATATTAACTATTGTTCCTATTACTTTTAGCAAATAATTTGAGTAAGTCTTATATACACTTAAGTTTGAGAACTACCGATCAAGAAAAATAGTACAAAAAGTAAAGGGATAAAGGAGCCCATGTTGTGGTAGCTCCTATCTTGTGTCTCCGTGTAAAATAAGATGATGACATTTACTCAGAATTAAATGGATATAGAAAACAAATGTGAAAGCCTTTTACAGTTTATGTAAAGCTGTACTCAGGTGTGCACATGAGAATACCAGATTTGGGAATTTGACTGAAATGAGATGCATAGAAGCTATTAAATGGACAGTGTCATATTGGGTAATGGCAAGAAGGAAGAATCAAACCCACACATACAGGAGGGAGAAGTGGTATCCCCATGTGAGCACAATTTGCAAATAGTTGTGCTTATAACATATACAGACTTTCAGTGGAAGCCTTGGGCATGCCAGGTTATAAAGCCTTCCATTTCATAAATCACATATACCTGCCAGTTGGGACAGGCACTTTTCCCTTGTCAGCAAGCTGGAGTGAAAACTTTGCTGATCATCCTCCTACCAGCTAGAAAATGGATCTCACCATCAATTTATTCTGGAAGTGAGAAGCTCCTTGCCTCTGGGAGAGATTATAAAATGGAGTCATTTTACTCCTGACACCTTCAGAGTCAGTAGGTCCTTATGGGACAACTCAAGATCCATGTTCTGTGCCTTTGGCAAGAGAACATTTTCTACAAGCTACTGGCTAACACCTCACAGAGGAGTTTTATTTAAGGTCCATGTGGGACCAGAAAACTAAAACCAATAAATTGATACTTTCTAGAGAACACAAAATATCTCAAGACTGAAACTGGCAGATATATTTTTTCCTTTTCTTTCAGTACTGTAAAATACTATTATTTCAATATTATTTTCACTATTATGATTGAATTCTGAAAGTAGCATACAGTAAGTTTTGACATTTTCTATCCTCTCAATTTCTGAAAGAGATACGTAAACTAGTTCATTCCTCACTTTATTTAGCATGTTGTATTCTCTTTCCATTAAAAAAGCATGCATGCTGCCCTCTTTTGACATGAAATACATTTTGAAGACACTTAGATGTCTATCATGTAAGTATTTTTCTATGAAACACGTTTCTGCTTTACAGCTTCCTTCAGAAGAGCAAAGGTGATCTAATTGCCCAGGATATTTATCTGTTTCCAGAGGGCAGTACAGTTCGGGCTTCCCTTGAGCTTGGATCATCTAGCTGCTCAGAAATGGATTTGGGAAAATCGAACTGGGGGAACCCCTGCTACAAAGGAGCCCTGTGAGCTCTGGTCAACTCTGAAGCTGAGCCAAGTTGAGCCTCTGACATCTTGGAGACATTGTTTTCTAAGCCTCATCAAAAAGTATTTCATTAGCCAGAAAGAATTTGTCAGTAGTTTTTACAACAGGTCTTGTCCTTCTGAAAGGCTATGAATAGAAAATCCACCAGATTCTGACTAGACTGAATGGGGTCAGTTGGGTACTCAGGAGGGTCAAATTGACAACTCCTGGGGCAGGTAAATGTCTTCACAGGCTTTAGGGCATGGAGAACCAGACGCTGAACATATTATTATTTATCTGTTCTTCATACCAGATTGATGTTGATCCAGTTTTTTTTTTTTCTCTCAATTCGGAGTTAACTTCCATTGCATGAACATTGAAATAAATGAACACAACTGTATAAGTCTATTCAGAGAGAAGCCTTTATTTACTCCCTTTTCAGCCTTTCTCTGCCCCTACCATAATTTCAAAGTAACTTGTTCTCCACTGCTACAGGAAGAGATACCAGCGCCAAAAGCGAAGAGAAATATAATTTATTGCTTCTTGACTTTTGAGCTTCCGGTGGCCCAGTATAGATAATATGAGGTTCATTTAAGAAAGTTTCAGAGTAGACATCCAAATTGACAAAGAAGAAGTCAACGTCTCACTCTTTGCAGATGATACGATACTTTATGTGGAAAACCCAAAAGACTCCACTCCAAGACTGCTAGACCTCATACAGGAATTCAATCATGTGTCAGGATATAAAATTAATGCACAGAAATCAGTTGTATTCCTATACGCCAACAGCAAAACAGAAGAAAGAGAAATTAAGGAGTCAATCTCATTTACAATTGCACCCAAAACCATAAGATACCTAGGAATAAACCTAACCAAAGAGGCAAAGAATCTGTACTCAGAAAACTACAAAGTGCTCATGAAAGAAATTGAGGAAGACACAAAGAAATGGAAAAACGTTCCATGCTCATGAATTGGAAGAATATTGTGAAAATGTCTATGCTACCTAAAGCAATCTATACATTTAATGCAATCCCTATCAAAATACCATCAATTTATTTCAAAGAAATGGAACAAATAATCCTAAAATTTATATGGAACCAGAAAAGACCACGAATAGCCAAAGGAATGCTGAAAAAGAAAACCAAAGTCGGCGGCATCACAATTCCAGACTTCAAGCTCTATTACAAAGTGGTAATCATCAAGTCAGTGTGGTAC
>CM052810.1:127410055-127629595 GCA_028533885.1 Nasua narica | reverse complement strand
TCATCAAGATCAAAAGCTTCTGGGGGCACCTGGGTGGCTCAGTTGGTTGGGTAGCTGCTTTCGGCTCAGGTCATGATCCTGGAGTTCCAGGATCGAGTCCCACGTCGGGCTCCCAGCTCTGCAGGGAGTCTGCTTCTCCCTCTGACCTTCTCTCCTCTCATGCTCTCTCTCACTTTCTCTCTCTCTCTCTCAAATAAATAAATAAAATATTAAAAAAAAAAAAAAGCTTCTGCACAGCAAAGGAAACTGTCAACAAAACCAAAAGACAACTGACAGAATGGGAGAAGATATTCGCAAATGGAATATCAGATAAAGGGTTAGTATCCAAAATCTATAAAGAACTTCTCAAACTCAACACTCTAAGAACAAATAATCCAATCAAGAAATGGGCAGAAGATATGAACAGACATTTCAGTAAAAAGGACATCCAAATGGCCAACAGACACAAGAAAAAATGCTCAACATCACTCAGCATCAGAGAAATACAAATCAAGACCACAGTGAGATATCACCTCACAACAATCAGAATGGCTAAAATTAGCAAGTCAGGGAACGACAGATCTTGGCGAGGATGCGGAGAAAGGGGAACCCTCTTACACTGTTGGTGGGAATGCAAGCTGGTACAACCACTCTGGAAAACTGTATGGAGGTTCCCCAAAATGTTGAAAATAGAGCTACCCTACAACCCAGCAATCGCACTACTGGGTATTTACCCTCAAGATACAAATGTAGTGATCCGAAGGGGCACATGCACCCGAATGTTTATAGCAGCAATGTCCACAATAGCCAAACTATGGAAAGAACCTAGATGTCCATCAACAGATGAATGGATAAAGAAGAGGAGGTATATATATATACAATGGAATACTATGCAGCCATCAAGAGAAACGAAATCTTACCATTTGCAACGACGTGGATGGAACTAGAAGGTATTATGCTAAGTGAAATAAGTCAGTCAGAGAAAGACAATTATCACATGATCGCTCTGATATGAAGAATTTGAGAGTCAGGGCAGGGGGTTATGGGGGGTTGGGGAAGAGAAATGAAACAAGATGGGATGGGGAAGGGGACAAACCATAAGAGACTCCTAAACTCACGAAACAAACTAAGGGTGGCTGGGAGGTGGGGGGGGTAGGGTTATGGACATTGGGGAAGGTATGTGCTATGGCAAATGCTGTGAAATGTGTAAGCCTGATGATTCACAGACATGTACCCTGGGGCAAATAATACATTATATGTTAATAAAAAATTAAAGTCTAGGGAAAAAAATAAAATAAAATCTATTTTGGTAATAAAAAGATAAAATTTACATTTCTAGAAAATAAATAAATAAATAAATAAATAAATAGATAAGAAAGTTTCAGAGGTATATCACTATGCAACATATTTTGTATTACTGGATAACTTTAGAGCCTAAGCCCTTACATAAGTTTTTACCCTCACATAAGTTTTTAACTAAAGTTTTTATTTTTTTACCTTGAGGGAATTCATGGACACTTGTGAACATCTAATAAAAGCAATGGATTCAATCCCTGATAAAACTTACTCTGTATGTACTAACAAAATTTTAGACATACTTTTAGGGGGGTTCTTGGGCATCATGAAGTCATCCATCCAAAACAAACCTATTTTAAACCAAAATACTAAATGCAATATAACCTTAAAAAATAGACTTTGGAATCTGATAACCTAAATTGTATGTTGGCTCTGTTATTGGCTGTGCAATGTATTTTATCTAGACTTAATTCTCTCATCTGTAAAATAAGTATAATAAAAGCACCATTTCCTAGAGGGTCTGTAAGGATGAGATTATATCATCCATATAAAAACACAGCATAGTCCTAGCACCTAGAAAGCATCAACTGAAGTTGATACTATTTTGATATTCATCATTTAAAAACAAACATGGATGGGACTGAACAAAATTGAGAATTAGCCTACATGGTGGCATTCTCCTCTTATCTCATCTCAGAAGGTGTCCCAGAGGTAAAACAAAGTGAATTTGGAGAAAAAAGACAGACAAAGATTGACAGAAATAATTGAAAATAGAAATGTGACTGAGGAATAAGGTACCATGCTGGAGAGAAAAGATGGGCAGAGTTTTAAGCCTTTTCCTTTTTTCCCATCCTGGCCATATGATAGCTCAAGGGACAGCAGTGCTTACCCAGTGCTACTAGGTCAGCAGATAATAGGCTGCACAGGAGACTGACACTGGGTTACTAGAGACAGCAAAAGGGGCCCAGTGAGAATGGCAAATTGCAGGGCAACACCAAACCCATCTTTGGCATTAGATAATTACAGCCAAGGGGTAGGTAAGATTGGTGAGGAGAGAGCAAAGAGGTATGGTAAAGCCCAGACTGTGGCATGGTGGGCTCTCTGTCCAGGATCAACATCCTTCCAGTCATGCTTAACTCTCAGAAATCACAAAAGCTAGAAACTGGGATTCCCTATTTATAAAACTAGCCAGAGAGAAACAAGTTCCAATGTGAAAATAACCAGATAGCTGAGGAGCACAACTACTACAAAACAAAGGCAACAAATACAACTGCAAATACTAAGTGAACCAGCTCTTAGTTTTTATTTATATATTATCTTATTTATTACTTGAAATAAAACTAATAAAATTTTTCAGAGAATTAAGAAATAGTTGGAATATGAAGCAGGAACAAACCTTTTTAAATAAAACCAGGTAGGTATACTTGGTGTGAAAAATGTGAGTTAATAAATTATTAATGCATTGGATAAATAACTAAAACGATATAGACAAAGAATAAAATACAGTACTATAAAGTAGGCTGGAATATTTTCCCAAAAAAACATTTGGAGGGATGCCTGGGTGGCTCAGTCAGTTAGGCAACTACCTTCAGCTGAGATCATGATTTCGTGGTCCTGGGAATGAGCCCCGGGACCCCACTCAGCAGTCAGTCTGTCTCTCCCTCTCCTGTGCTCTCTCTCACTCTCATTCTCTCTCAAATAAGTAAACCTTTAAAAAAAAAGCATTATGAAAGAAGAAAAATGAAAAAAGTCAAAAGATGCAATCAATAATAGAAATATCAAAATATATATTTAAGAATTCCCATTTGGAGAAAAAAATATATATACACACAGAAAAGAAACTATTTCAAGAAATGACACCCAAGAACTTCCCCAACTGAAATGGAATGGAAAACTTCATATTCAAAGGGTGTCATAATGAAAAAGCAGAGAGAATCAGATGTCAAAGCCTAGAAACATTATGACAAATTGTATGGATATTGAAGACAAAGAAAAATTAAAAGTTTATTGAGAGAAAAGCAGACTAACCATAATGGAAAACAAGTCATTTTGGCACCAGACTTCAAAAAAACATACTTAAGTGTAGAGTAGAACAGAATAACATTTTCAGAAGTCTTAAGAAAATAGCTTCCTGTATAAAATTTAATACTAGGTTGCCATATATGGTCATTAAGAGACACATTTAAAAGATTTTTGGGGAAGAATTAGAAAACTCACACTAAAATCTATAAAGAATAAAAGTCTGTAAGTAGGTAAGTCAGCTTTGAAAAAGAAGGTAAAAGATGCATGAATGGGTGGCAGGGCAGGGACTTTCCCTTCCAAATATTAAGACAGAACCAGAGCTGTAGTGATAAAATAAGTATAGTATTAACTTCAACAGAAAAGCAAACCAATGTATAGGAATGGAGTTTGGAAGTAAAACAGCACCACAAAGCAATGCGGGAAAGGATTATTTATAAATGGTATTTAGAAAACAGGTTCACTAGGGGTGCTTGGGTGGTATAGTCAGGTAAGGGTACAACTCTTGGTTTTGGCTCAGGTTGCGATCTCAGGGTCCTCGGATTGAGCCCTGTGTTAGGCTGTACACCCAGCACGAGTCTTCTTGGGATTCTCTCCTCCTTCTTTCTCTGTCCCTTTGCCTCTTCTCTAAAATAAATAAATAAATCCTAAACACAAAAACAAAAACCCAACAGCTTCACTATATGAAGAAAAGTGAAGCTAAATTTGCACATTATAATAGCATAGATGGCAGATTAAAAACATGTTAAAAATGTAAAAAATTGAAAACAAATAGGTTAAAAAATGTAGGAAATATTTTTGTGACTTAGGCATAGAAAAAAAGTCTTAAAATCCAAAACATACAAACTATCAGGGAAAATTAAAAACAGATTTTATTACATCAAAATTAAAGAAGTCTTTCTAATGAAGGACTACATAGACAAAGTGAAGATATTAATTGAATACAGAGAAAATTATTTATGAATTGGTAAGGATAAAATAGGAATCTCAATTGAAAAATGGGAAAAGAGCTGAACAAGCAATTTATGGAAAGAAAAGACACGTGGCTAACAATAACATACATGGAAGGATGATCAATGCTACTATTAATCAAATAAAGGCAAAACTAGACAATAATGAAGTTTCATTTTTCATCAGAACAGCAAGAGTAAGAAAAAACAATAATGAGTGTTGGTAAAGATGAGAAGAAAGAGAAACTTTCACATACTGCTTTTAGGAATATAAATTGGTAGAGGTGTTTCTGAAAGCAAACTGGTATTTTATTTACTGGAATAAATTATCCATTTGCCTTAGAACCCACGTATTCTAATTCTGAATATATACCTAAAGAAATTCTCACATAACTTCCTAAGGGAACATGTATAACAATGTTCATATGTGTGCTGCCAGGATGGTGGAAACCACTTGAGTTTTTGCTGATCAAGCATATGTAAAATATAAACTGTGAAGATAATGAAAAAAACATCCAGTTAAAAAAATTAGTAACTTAAAAAAATAAGTAACTTAATGTACAAACCACAGAGTGGAGAGATTTCAAATGTGTTAAATATGAAAAGTACAAAACGGACAAGCTTAACATGAAAATGTCCTGTATATAAATTTAAAAATACCCTCCTACAAAATAGTCCTACAGAGATGTGTGCATAGACGTGCATCACAAATAGGGTGGTAGCCATGAGAATATGGGGAATGGGAGCCATATTAGAAAAAAGACAAAACAGGGTGCCTACGTGGCTCCAACTCATGGTTTAGGTTCAGGTCATGATTTCAGGATCAAGGGATCAAGCCTGGTGTGGGGCTCTGTGCTCAGTGAGGAATCTACCCTTCCCCCATATTCTCTTTCTCTCTCTCTCAGATAAATATATAAATATTTATTTTTTTTTAAAGATTTTATTTATTTATTTATTTATTTATTAGGAAAGAGAGAGAGTGAGAGAGAGCATGAGAAGGGAGAAGGTCAGGTGAGAAGCGGACTCCCCATGGAGCTGGGAGCCCGATGTGGGACTCGATCCCAGGACTCCGGGATCATGACCTGAGCTGAAGGCAGTCGCTCAACCAACTGCGCCACCCAGGGGCCCCAATATATAAATATTTTTTAAAAAAGGAAGAAAAATACTAGTTTGAAGCTTTAAACTGACAAGTGATGACAATGTGCAAAGAGCTGAGGTGTATAACTAACTCAACTCTGTACTTGATATCAACTCAAAAAGACAAACTCATACATCTCTAAGGCTTGAAGCAAAGCAAATAAGGAGGACTAAATAGAAAATATTAAAGAAACCAGAGTGAAACTAAGTTTGGATAGAGTTAAATATCTTTTTTTCTTAATATATCTTTCCCAGTTTTTTTAAAAGATTTATTTATTTGAGAGAGAGAAAGAGAGAGAGAGAGAGCATGAGCAGAGGAGAGAGACAGAGGGAAAGGGAGAAATAGACTTCCCAACTGAGCAGGGAGCCTGATGTGGGGCTCAATCCCAGAACCCCAGGATCATGACCTGAATCCAAGAAGATGCTTAACCAACTGAGCCATCCAGGTGCCCCTAGATTTAAATGTCTTTAGAAGAAAATGTTAAGAAATAATTTTTTAAACTTCTAATAATATAGTATTTTCTTTTAGGAATATTATCCTTAAATATATCTTCCTTATTTTTCTCTTTCTTATTTTTAACAGATCATATATCTTATGTGATATTAAAATTGTCATTTGAAAGATAATAGAACCAGTCATACCTACAAAGATAAGACTGCACAAAGTGTTGAGAAGTCACCTAATATATAGCAATGATGATATAAATAATATCATCAATGTCTTGAATTAATATACCCTCTTATTTCATAGGTGCATGAAAAACTGACTGTAGCTCACAAAATACTTGACACAAATATTATATTGTCATCATTTTTCATAGGTTATTACATCAATTCAATGCAGTGAGACCTAGTGGCATCTGATCTTCTCTGCCAACATCAGAAGGATTTGTGGTCCGATTCTTTTTTTTTTTTTTTTTAAAGATTTTATTTATTTATTTGACAGAGAGAGAGAGAGAGATCACAAGTAGGCAGAGAGGCAGGCGGAGGGAGAGGGGGGAAGCAGGCTCCCTGTGTGAGCAGAGAGCCCGATGCGGGGCTCGATCCCGGGACACCGGGATCATGACCAGAGCTGAAGGCAGAGGCTCAACCCACTGAGCCACCCAGGCGCCCCTGTGGTCCGATTCTTATAATGAAGAGTAAGGCTAGGCTATTCAAAGTAGCCTATGGCAATTATGTTGATCATGGAGATGAGTCATGCAGAAAGAGAGGGAGACTGAAAAGAAATGACTAAAAAAATCAGGGCGGAAATAGTTTTAGAAATTGGAGAAAGTACTATTGAAATTTATATATTCATGTTTCAGTGACAGGTATTCTTGTTGCCTCCATATGCTTCTTATAAACTGGTCACTCCCATTAAATGCTCCCATAACTGTCACTATCACGGTCTCTATTTCCAACATATCAAATCTTTGTCCTTTTCTAGAGCCAAGCCTAATCATTTGGTAAACCCAATTTTACCTTCTATTGAACCATGGCTAATGTGAACTAACATTATGAAATACTGATACTTTATTGACCCCCTCGAGAGACCCTCTTTAGCCCATTAATCCTCCATTCTATACTTAGAAACATTTTGTATCTATGAATGCACACCTTTATATTCCTTCTTCTACAGTCAGAAATAGAGTTGACAAAACAGCTATGCAGTGACACTTTTTTAAATGAACAAACTTCTTTTTTTCTTTTTTAGATTTTATTTAAAAATCTAAATAGTGAGAGAGAAAGAAAGAGAGTGGGGGTGGGGGGAGGGAGGAAAAGGGAGAAACAGACTTCCCACTTAGCAGACAGCCTGATGTGGGGCTTGATCCTGGGACTCCAGGATCATGACCTAAGCCAGAGGAAGCTGCTTAAATGACTGAGCCACCAGGCACCCCTTTTTTCTTCTTTCCTTAAAGAATACTAACCACGTCATAATTTCTAAATATGGAAATTTTTAGTCATGTTCCAAATAAATTCTTAGCTTCCTGTTTAAAATGAGTTCTATATTGTGATTTCCATGTCTCAAGCATTTCAACCACTGTTATAATTCCTTACAGACATCTGAGCATAAAACACTGTCACATAACTTGCTGAATCATGTTGACCATCTTATAAGTAATCATCAAAATTTTATGGATGCAATGATTCACAAAAATGATTTTTTTTCTAAAAGGAAATGTCTCCTAGGTGAACTTGAAATGAACAGGTTGGGCGCTGTATCCAAGCATATCATCATTATAACAAAATACTCCACAAAAGAAGCAATACTCCAATGTGACAATTACCCAGAACTCTCTAGGTCTACTCATATCAACTGAGAATTAAGAGAGGAACTTTCAGTAGTTCGATGACAGGGTTACAAATTACATATGGTTCAGATGCTAGGGCTCAGAAGGAAAAAGACTCAGAGTTTATACAACAGTTTATACTGTTGAGTGAGTGTTATTTTTCCATTAGATAAAAACACACAAGGCCTTTGAAACAGTGAATGAGGAGAGGGAGTCCTTTACACTCTGTAAAATACTGAAAAATCCTTCCCCGAGGGAAAATACTAAAATAATCTTATGATGTTTTTATTAACAAATGTAACCTTTCTATTCTCAGGCAATTTATCTAGTTCTGGCAAATATATGCCATCATTAGTGTATTCTCTGCTGTCTCATGATTTTTGCTTAATAATAAACTATATAGTGCTCTCATAAACCACAGATGTTTATGTAGAAGTTTATTACTTTTCTGCATATAAAGCTTAAGTGTATTTTCTAAATTTCTTCTCCTTCCCTCTGTCATTTTCCTAATTAACAATTTTCAGCATCCCCAGGCCGGGTGCCATTTGCTTTGTAGCTAAAAGATCAAATACTTAATTTGAACTGCATGAATCAGGAAGAAATAGAGTACCAAAGAAAGTGCTTTGCTCCCTCTTGCAACTTCTTGGCAGAGATGTTTATTTTGCCACAGAACTATCCCTCAGGAGTCTGTAATTGGAGTTGGGGGGGTGGAGCGAGAAGGCGAAGGGGGAGTAAGGAAGGAGTGGAGAGGGAGAGAGAACAGGAGGCACTGATTTAATTGGGTCCTTACTATTCTCAGATATTTTATCTAATTACTGTTTTTTATTGATATGACTAGTTCTTAAATCACTGTCTGTTTTCTTTTTTTTTTTTTTATAACTTTGCTTTATTAGAGCTACCCCTTTATTTGGGAGCCTCTGGATTCAGTTATAAAAGTGACACACACCAGGAAAAAAAAATCGTGGGTGTAGTTCACATCAAGAGCTGATGTACAAAATATCTAAATTTATTAAAAATGACTTTTTATTGAGATATAATTCACACATATAACATCCACCCTTTTAAAATGTAAGTGGTTTTTAGTCTGGTCACAAAGTTGTACATCTATCACCTCCAAGTTCAGGACATTTTCACCACTCCAGAAAGAAACTCTACACCCATTAGGAGTCACTTCCCATTCCCTCCTCCTATCAGTATCTGGAAACAACTAACATCCTTTTCTGTCTCTGTGGATTTGCTTATTCTGGATATTTCGTATAAATAGAATCATATAATATTTGCCCTTTTGCATGTGGCTTCTTTTGCTTAGTATAATGTTTTTATAATTTATCCATGTTGAAGCATGAATATCTCAATCTTTTCATGGTTGAATAATATTCCATTGTGTAGACATAGCAAGTTTTGTTAACTGTTTGAGTTGTTTCTACTTTTTGGCCATCCTGGACATATTTTGACTGTTGTGAACATTCATGTACATGTATTTATGTGGATATATGTTTCTCATTCTCTTGGGCATATACCTGGGACTGAAATTCCTGTGTTCAACTTTTTAAAGAGGTAGCCAACTACAGGACTTTTTTAAATGATGAGTTTGCTTGCTCATCTAAGTTATGTTAACTTATTTCCAAAATCAATCTTGGCAAAACTGCAAAGGTTTTAACTATAAGATGGTGATCCTCTGAATGCCTCTCAATTGAAAGGATATAGTAACATAGAAAAAGTCTTTAAGCATGTAAGGAAAGACTTAACATACTGGAAGACTGATATTGTCAGAGTAGCAACTTATTTATCTGGCATCATTGGGAAATGAAAGGGTCTCTTTAGAGCATGTGATTCTTAAAATTTCTAACACAAAGTCATTTTTTCTGGAACACTTTCTCAAGTGCCTTTTTAGATAGGAACATCAAAGATGATTTAGCCATTCTTGATAACTCAGGAAGGAAGTGTGCTGTAATCATCTATCAAAGTATACTGTTTAAGTCCAACTAAACAATCATGGAATTCTCACATGAGATATATAGAGCCATTTGCTACTGTGATGAATTCCCATGCCTTTTGAGATCTTGTGATTATTTTATAGATTTTTTTATTCTCTTCTTATTCTTCCTTTACTAATAGGGTATACTTCTTGATTCTATGAGGATGCCTCTGAATACTTTGTATTAATTCTCACTGTCTTGATTGTGATTTTTAAGCTAGAAGAAAACAATTTGTTTTAAAGCATCCCTGAATCTCCTGAATAGGTACACAGAATTTTATGTTTTTATATGTGTATGCATTTCCTGGACAGATTTTTTTTTTTAAATCAGAAATCAAGAAAAAAATCCATATTGTCAAAAGGCACTAGTCTTTTTTCCTGATATAATATAGTATCACTTCTTAAAATTATCATGGGTAAATTCTAGATAAATATGATCCTAATATAACAATTTATTCTTTGTCAATATTATTGAACCATACATCTTTATTTTGAAGTCCATGGGCAAGATAGATATTTGACAGATCCTTTTCCTCTAAACCACCCCAATTTTGACATGATTCAAATTGAGTATAGCAGCAGGCCCTGCTGTCTTAGACACTAATTCTGGTTAAAGACCTTTAGGTCTTACACTGGTTACACCTCAGAAATGTATCTACTCAGCTCCCCCTTATTACTTAACCTCTTTTTAAAATTCTCTTCCAAAACTTGTTTTCAGAAAAGTTACTTTAAATGACATAAAAACTACTTAACTCTATACATATACTTATTGTGTATAAAGTAAACAAACTTTATCTTACTTAGAGAGTCCTCAATTGGAAACTAATTATCAAGGTATGGCCCATTCCAAACCTATACCTTCCTTTCCTAACTCTGCTAGAAAATGTATTTTCTTGCAAGTGTTGCAAGTGCCACAAGATTCTCTCAGTAAGTCAAACTTAGATCCTATTCTCTGACTTCAGGAAAATTAAATGTCCAACACTAGGATAGTAGTTACATAAATTATGTTTCATTTATATGATGGAATATTCTGCTGCTGTTAAAACTGTGACTCATAAAGTGCTTTAATGACATGAGAGAATTTCTTCTTTTAAGATTTCTTTATTTTAGAGAGAGAGAGTACAGGTGCACAAGCAGGGGAAAAGGCAGAGGGGGAGGGAGAGGAAAAATTCCAATGAGACTCCCCAGGGAGTGCAAGAGTGACACTGGGCTCAATCCCAGGACTCTCAGATCATTACCTGAGCCGATCAAGAGCCTGACACTCACCCCACTGAACCATCCATAGGTGTCTCATGAGGGAATTCTTATATTAATGCTATTAAATTTAAAAAGTGAGAGGTAATACTATACCTAAAAATGATACATTTTATGCACAAAAGTATCAGAGAAGATTAGAAGAAAACAATTATTAAATACATTTGCTTCTGGGTTTTGAAATTATGTATGATTCAAGGTAAGAAATTTGGATTTTATCCTACTGAGAATAAAATAATTAAGATTTTTAAGCAGGAATGGTACCATTTGACTTCCAACTTAAAAAAAAAACACTTTTGTTGACATGTAGGTAATTGTTAAGGGGTAAGAAAGTCATTAGGAGTCTACAGCTATAATATAGATGTAAGCTTTAAGAGACTCAAACCAAGGTGATAGTGATGAAAATTGATGGTATTTGTTGTTTAACTGGAACTAAGTACAATAGGACAAGGTTTTTTGAGCCAAACAGCTGGGTAGATATTAGCGATATTTACTAAGAGGAAAAATGAATAGTTTTAGGAGGAAGTTTTTAAGTTTCCTATGTACACTGACAGGGATGACCTAGGTGAGAGTGAGGAAATGATGCAGGAGTTAACGGGGCAAATTGCAGGAACAAAAACTTTAAGAAGAAAGAAAAATGGTTTACATTGGTAAAGTACTTACTATGTTCAGCTCTAATCTAGTTACTTTGCATGTACTAATTAGTCCTCACTCACTTTGAGTGAGGTGCTGTTACTATCTCCAGGTTATGGATGAGAAAACTAAAGCACACTGGTTAAGTAATGTATCTTTTTTTTTTAAGATTTTATTTATTTATTTGACAGAGAGAGAGAGATCACAAGTAGGCAGAGAGGCAGGAAGAGAGAGAAGGAAGCAGGCTCCCCACCAAGTGGAGAGCCCAATGCGGGGCTCGATCCCAGGACCCTGAGATCATGACCTGAGCCAAAGGCAGAGGCTTTAACCCACTGAGCCACCCAGGTGCCCCTAAGTAATGTATCTTAACTGTTAAGGACCACATGGTACTACCTCAGAAAAATGAAGGGAGGTTAATCCAGAACACAAATGGAGGGTTAACATTAGAAAGGAAGAAAGACATTTCTTCTATTTCAGTGGAAATTTGCATATAGATGTAGCATGAATTTGGTTATGGGAAGAGCAGGCAGTTCTCATCTGTTAGCATCAATTTTCTCTCTAAATATGAAAAAGCGATGGCCAAGATGAAAACGGGGACAGGTACCAGAAACTCAAAGGGGGAGAAAGAAAAAAAGAACAGGTCTGAAGTATTCATTTCAAGACTAGGGCAGGCATTTTATTGGAGAAATATAATTACCTGGCAGTGTATTTATGGCCATTCAGATTCATGGATGTAGGTAAAGAGTGAGAGAATTTTTGGATTTATATAGAGACAAAGAAAGGTACTGAGGGAAAGATGTGTTTATTTCAATAGACCCAGAACCCAAGCTGGATAAGGAAAGGCAAGAGGACATGGAGGTGACTGAGAATGAAGACTAGTTGGGTGAATGGACTGGAGGACCCGATGTGGTCGGAGCTGCCAGAACGCAAGCACCGAGCAACAGAAATGAAAAGACTGAAGGTCAGAGAGGGGAATGCTTGAAACAGAGATTTTTCAAAGTAGTGCAGTTAAAGAGGAAGAAAATCCTTTGAGGAGGGCATGCCAAGGAACAGATGCCAGGTGTGGGATGGGTCACTGTTGTGGATAATAAATGACCAGAATGAAGACCATTACAGTGAGTCATGTATTCAAGTAACTAGTAACTGTGGGATCCAGGTGGGGAAGACAGCTGCCAGGAGTTGGTAGGTGACAGCAAAAAGAAAGAAGAAAGGCTGATAAAATGCACTTCAAAGAAGAAGGCATTGCTACAGGAGAAATGTTTTAGAAGCAAAAATGAGGGAAAAAGAGGCTACCTACTCTGTTTAATAATTCTACCTCCTACAAATACTGTAAGTGTACTTAAATCCATGCACTTCTATCAATATAATAAAGTATAGACTTAGGAACTGAAACTATGTTTTTACAAACTGATGGTATCTCAAGTTTGACAGCCGTGACAGCACTAAAGGGAGATGACTGTCTATAGCATGGCTAACAAGTATAACAAAATCTGAAATATTTCCTTTGTACTTCTTGGGAATGATGATTCCTATGAAGAATAAATGATGAAAATGTGAGGAGACTAATTTGCTTTACCAATGTGCTTCCACATAGGAACACATCTAATGTGAAATTGCCAAAATAACACAAAATGAAATGAGCACAATTTTATGTAACTAATACTTATCCTATGCTTTTTTTTTAATTTTGTTTTTAAGTTTATATTTACTCTGGAAATAAATAAAATGAACAGTCACATAGGTTGGGTAGCATTTAAATAGTAAATCATCTAATTAACTAGTCACTTGAAAGTGAAAAGGGAAATTTGGGATCTGTTGTTTAATTGCCACATTTCAAAAACATGTTTTAGCTGGCTGCATCTAAAAAGAAATAATAATATGAGATCATGAAAGCATTTCATAGTAATGAGTAGGCTCTGGTTTCTATTTATTGCATATACAAAGGATACTGACAATAGTTCTGGAAAAATGGGTAAAGCTCTCAGAATAGCTAGCCAGACATATGAAACACTGGTGTGAGACAGATCAATTCTAATACTATCTCCGAGGAAGAGGACAGAATTTCTTAAAGCTATAATGGAAAGAGTATATGACTCAAAATTGTATGGCTTTAAATAGTCACCTTTGGACTGAATTCCAGTTCTAAGCACACACGTTCATTGTCGGGAAGCACACGGGCATACTAAGGACTTATATATTAAATAGTCTTCCTTACACATGAGGGCAGAAGGTTCTGATGTCTGAAATTCCTTCTCTGCACTTTCCTTTTGTGTTAAACATTGCTTCTTCCACATCCATAATAAAAAAGCAATTACTAGCAAAAAAAAACAAAACAAAACATCAAGTCCCTTATACTTATGAATATGAGAACAGTCCTTTTTCCCCTATAGGCACTGATATGTGGTAACAAGAATGGGAAATGATAAATTGAAATAAATTGAAAGAAGAGGGAGTCCAAAAATAGGATCTGTCTGGTGTTTATAGATAGATACATATCCATATATCTATATCTATATCTACATGTATATCTATCCATCCACCTATCCGTCCATCTATCTTTTTGTAAAGAGGGTTGGTTGTGCTCCACTCATCAGACTAATAACACTTGGGGAATTATTTTCTATCATGTCATATACTCACCATTCAAGAGGATCAAATGATATGGAAAATGCTTCTGATATGATGGTAAGTGGGATAAAATAGGAAACAAGAATAAAAGATAATTATATAACCCAAAAGCCTGAAGGCCTTACAGAGACTCACCAAGGTCTACCCTGACTCCTCCCCACACTGACATGGAATTCACCTCCTCTCTCTCCCTAATGCTCCCTGCACTTCAGCCATACTGGCCTCCTGTTCTGTGCCTGCCTAAAGGCCTTAGCTTGGCTGTGGCCTATGTCTGGAACTCTCTCACCCTTGAATGTCACATAGCTAACTGCTTCACTTCCTTTAAGTCTTTGTTCCAGTGTTGCCTCCTCAAGAACACCTACTCTGTTGATGCTCTTTATAACTGTAATGTCCCTCCCTCTGCCCGGGGACTCCAGATACCCTCATCTTCTATTCTCTAACCAAAACATTTCTCATCTTCTAACAGTCATACAAATTTACTTCTTTTTTATTGCCTTCAATTTCCTAGAATTTAATCTACATGAAAGTAGATTTTTTTGGTCTGATATACCACAAACTCCTGAAATGATGTTGGCACTTAATAAATATTTGGTGAATGAATGGATAAATGAATGGTTTTGTTGCTATGTTTACTACTATGTTACAATTTTTATTGCATATTTTCAAGGCTTTATTGCATACTGTCAAGGCTTTGTCAATATTCAAAGGATAATGAAAAATTAAAAAGTTTAATTTGTTGAGGTGACAGGATTATGAATAAATGCTGTCCTTTTATTTGGTGTTTAATTATAATTTCTAAAACATTTGTATAATAAGAAATAAAAATGAAAATTTGTGGAGTTTTTCTTCCCTTTCATGCAAAGCAGAAATATAAACAGATATGATCAGAGTCTCTCTCACTCTCTCTCTCTCAAATAAATAAATAAAATCTTTTAAAAAAAACACATTTTTTTAAAGATTTTTTTTTTATAATTTATTTATTAGAGAGAGAGAGACTGAACATGAGAGGGGAGAAGGTCAGAGGGAGAAGCAGACTTCCCGCAGAGCCGGGAGTCCGATATGGGACTCGATCCCGGGACTCCGGGATCATGACCCGAGCCAAAGGCAGTTGCTCAACCAACTGAGTCACCCAGGTGCCCTAAAATGTATTTTAAACTATAAATTCATATATAATTGGTTACTCCAAATATGTACCTAGAAAGGAATTCTATATAGAGCTTTGTTTTATTACCAAAAATTCTTCTTTATCTACTTCAATGTGCAGTAATACCTGAGATATCTTTCTTTTTCACTGAAAAGTAGATGATGAATAAGTCACAAGACAACTCATTAAAATGATGCCAAGTATTACAGCATTAGCACTTAAAGGATAAACTAACATTTCTCACTTCTTTTTAATTCATGGTAATGAGTTTTATAGTATATTGAGTGTGGGTTATTGTGTGAGATGAGTGATTTAACATGCAGTGCATAAAAAAAAAGTAATTCAAAGTCCCTGCATAATTTCTGATGTTCATACTCTTACTTGTCTTTCCATATGATGGCATGCTAATTGTCAAAAGCATTGTATAGGAAAAGCTTTATCTATTTTAATTTTAAAATACTGGTTAGAATAAGAATTTTTCTTCCCAGGAAGGAATAAAGACGTCATTTACTTCACTGTGAATTTCTGATACTAGCTTTAAAACAAATAAAACGGTGTTGTTTAAGTTTGTGATTTTACCTACGATTTACAATTTCCCATGAAAAGAGGGGAATTTAGAATAGAAGAAAAAGTAGAAAAAGCTTTCTTAAATAGTATTTTAATTGAGTCTTTAAGGTAATTTTTGATGTTAACTTATACTGGAAAAAATCGGCATGTCACACACAATTCATGCTTTATTGAAAAGAAAATGAAAAAGGTATATCTAGATAATAGTTCTCAAATAGTGTCATCTACATAGCAAACATTCAATAAATACTTGCAGAAATAAATTTGTTGTTTACTTATTTCACTTGAATGTAAGGTGACAATTTTTTTTGAGGCCAGTCACTGAGGTATAATTTACATGAAACAATAGTCACCTTTTTTAGCATATAGACCTACGAGTTTTGACAAATATATATAGACATGTAACTGCCACAACCATCAGGATATGGAAGTTTCATTCCTACCCAAAATTCTTCTAGACTCCTTTGTATCAACTCCTCCCCTGAGCCCAAGCAGAAGCCCAGCCCCTGGCAACAACTGATCAATTTTCTATCTTTCTACAGCTTTGCCCTTTTGATTCATTTTGAAATGTTGAACTAGCCCTGCATTCTTGGGATAGATCTCATTTGGTTCTGTCACTTCATTCTCTCTATATGTTCATGAAAGCTATTCTGTACTTTTCTTGTAGTGTTTCTATCTGGTTTTGATACCAAGGTAACACTGGCCTCATAAAACAAGATAAGAATGTTCTTTTAACTTCATTTCCTTGGAAAGAGTTGTCATAATTTCTTCCTTAAAAACATGGTAAAATTTGCAAGTGGGATCACCTAGGTTTGGGGTCTTCTTTCTTGCAAGCTTCTTAACCATGAACTTAACTTATTTAATAGATACACTATTCAGATTATCTTTCTTCTGTTTGCTTCAGTAGTTTGTGTTATTTAAGGAATTTGTTCATTTCTTCCAAGTTGTCAAATTTAAGGGGATAGAACTAATACATGTTACTGGCCTTTTAATACCTGCTGTTTCTATAGTGATATTCCTTTTTCACTCCAGATGTTGGTCATTTGTGTCTTCTTTTGTGCCACTCATCAGCTTGGTTAGAATTTTATCGTTTCGTTGATCAAAAATAGTTTTTTGTTTTCATTTTATTGTTTTTATTTTTATGATTAAACATAATTTGGACTTAATTTGCTTTTTTCTTTGTAATTTCTTAAGGTAGCAACCTAGATAATAGATTTAAGACCTTTTCCCTTCCTTAATATTAGCATTTTAACAAATAAATTTCTCTATAAGTTCCACTTAAGCAACATCCCACAAAGTTTGATGTGATGTGTTCTGATTTTCATTAAATTCAAAATATTTTATAATTTCCCTTGTGATTCTTCTTTGCCTCAAAGATTGTTTAAAAGTATGTTACCTAATTTCCAGATATTAGAATATTTTGCAAATGTCTTTGAATTACTGATTTCTAGTTTAATTCTGTTATGGAGAATTATACAATTTGAATTCTTCTAAAACTGTTAACATATGCTTAACATGTTAGAGTATGGTCTATACTGGTCAATGTTCCATGAGTACTGGAAAAAATTTTTACTCTGCTATTATGGGATGGAGCATTCTATAAATGTTAATTAGATGACATTAGTGGATAGTTTTTTTAGGACTTCTGTATCCTGTTTTTTTTTTTTTTGTCTACTTCTTCCATTGATTTTTTGAGAGAAGAGCATTAAAGTTTCTGAAATTGTGGATATGTTTAATTCTCCTTTTAATTCCCTCAGTTTTTGGTTCATGTAATTTCAAGTTTTGCTGTTAAATGCATACATATTTAGAAATGCTGTGTCTTATTGTTTAATTGCATCCTTTATCATTATGTAATATCCTCTTTTTTCCTGGTAGTCTTCTTTGATCTGAAGTCTATTTGTTTGATTTAGTATAGTTATTGCAAGCTTTCTTTTAATTAGCGTTGGCATAGTATATCTTTTGTGCATTCTTTTGCTTTTAATCTACTTTTTGCTTTTAAATTTTTCTTTATACTTAAATGGTTTCATACAGGCAAAGTAAAATTGGATCTTACTTTTTATCTGCTCAAGACTGAATGTTTGTGTCCCCTACAGATTCAAAGGTTAAAATCCTAAATTTCATTGTGATGGTATTAGGAGATGAGTGTTTGGTAGGCTCTGCCCTCACAAATGGGATTAGTGCCCTTATATATGTGATTTCAGAGAGCTCATTTAACCCTTCTGCCATATGAAGATACGGTGAGAAGATGGCTGTTCTATGAGCCAGGAACTGTGCTCTCTCTGTCACCACACACCAAATGTGAGAGTGTCTTGATCTTGAACTCCCTGTGAAATAGGGACTGGGAAAAATAAATCTTTGTCATTTATAAGACATCCAGTCTATGGTATTTTGTTATAGCAGACTGAACAGACTAAGACATTATCCCTTTTAATTAGTATATTTAGACCATTTTTATAAAATATAAATATTGATATAGTTTAATTGAAATCTACCACCCTGCTATTTGTTTTTCATTTATTCCACCTGTTCTTTGTTCCTTCTTGTCTCCTTTTCCTGTCTTAATTTTGATTGAATAATTTACATAATTGTATTATATTTCCATGATTAGTTTATTATTTATACCTTTTTAAAAAAAAATTAGTGGTTACCCCCAGGGTTTTCCATATACACCATTAATAACAATGTACTTTCAAATATTAGGGTGCTTCATTTAGAGTGTAACACTTAAAACAGCACATTGTCAACTCCTCTCTCTCAACTTTTGTGCTATTGATGTCATCCTTTTTACATTCACATATGTTATAAATCCCTAATGCATTGCTACTAGCTTTCTTTCAATATTTAATTATTTTTAGAGCATGTAAAAGTAAGAAAAATGTATAGTTGACCTTTAAACAATGAGTTTGAACTGCATAGGTCCACTTATATACACATATATTTTTTTATAAATAGAGTACTATAATATAGTTTCCTTTCCTTATGATTTTCTTAACATTTTATTTTTTTCTACTTATTTTATCACAAGAATACATCATATAATATACATACAAAATATGTGTTAGCATACAAAATACGTGTTAATAGACTGAATATGTGGTTGGTAAGGCTTCTGGTCCACAGTAGGCTATGAGTAGTTAAATTTTGGGGGAGTCAAAAGTTACATGTGGAATTTTGACTGCTCAGGGGGTCAGCACTCACACCCTCTTCACTGTTTAAGGATCAACTGTATTTTAAAATTACCTTCATTTTAATTATTCCTAGAGTTCTTCATTTGCAAATATTTGTATAGATTCCAGTTTCTGTCTAGTAGCATCTTCCTTTTTCCTAAAGACTTTTGTGTTTTAAATTTCTTATGGTAGAGGTCTGCTAATATTAATTAATTAATTGATTAATACTTTAGTCTCAAAAACTATTTCATCATCATTTTAAAAAGATCTTTGTAGTATTTCTTTCTTCTTCTTTTTTAAAAGACTTATTTATTTATTTATTTGTTTATTTATTTATTTATTTATTTGACAGAGAGGAGAGAGATCACAAGCAGGAAGAGAGGCAGGCAGAGAGAGAGGGGGAAGCAGGCTCCCTGCTGAGAAGAGAGCCCGATGCGGGGCTCGATCCCAGGACCCCGAGATCAAGACCTGAGCCAAAGGCAGAGGCTTAACCCACTGAGCCACCCAGGCACCCCCTTTGTAGCACTTCTATTTGACTCTTCCTCATAGCTTTCATCTTTATGCTAAATTCCGTATCTGTTTAGGTCTATCGCCTACATTTTCTACTAGAAGTTATAACTTATTATTTATTAATGATAGGTGTTTAAAATTTCCTAGGTGATATTTCCAATGTTGGTGTCATTTCTGAGTCTGGTTCTTTTATTTGATTTGTCTCTTGATGGTGTTTTGTTTTTTTTTCTCATTTGTGCCTTATGTATATTTTTTAATTGAATACCAGTCATTGTGTATGGCACAAGTGAGGACTGAAGCAAATAATAGTCATGCTGAGAAATGGGTATGCCTCTTCTATCAGATCAATAGTATGGGAGGGTGAGTCAATCTATTGAGTCTTTGAGCTTTGGTTTGAGTTTTGTTATTGCTATTGTTTCCTTCAGGGTTATCTTGGAAAATATGTTTCCAGAAGGTTTTTCCTCAATGTCCTTGCTCCATCCTTAGCCTTTGGCCTTCTCTTCGTGCTTGCATCTCATGGTGGGAGTCAATCTTTTTCTCAGGGACAGAAATTTGTTGCCTGTTACTTGGTATCTTCTAAACTTATTATAGCAGTGATAGTAGGCTTCTCTGTTGTCCTGCTCAGGCCTCATTCTTGGGCAGGACTTGTGTCCCTTGGCCTTGCAATTGAAGTTTTGTCAGGGATCTTGCCCCTCATGTTTTGTTTTGTTTTTGCTTTTTTTTTTGTTTTTATTTCATAAATATATGTATATCTTAGGGGCTTAAAAAATGATTCCTCAGAATGATTCCTTGTTTTTCTGGACAACTGAGTCTTTTCATAGGTCTGATAACTTTCTTATAATTTAAAAGGGAGCTCTGCCCTGGTACTATTTCAATGATATTTTTTTCCTGGTACTTTAAGAATCTGATTTTCTGAGTTCTCCCCATATCACCAAGGCTAATCAACTATAAACTACATACCCCAGACTCACTTTCCTACAGGGAATTGTAGGCTGGAGTCTAGAGCAGGCCCACAGCTCTCTCTCTATATATAATATGTATATTATATATGTAATTTTGGCCAATAACTAATTCTGTGCTACAGTGGCAGAGATGGCACTCATACACTGCTCATACAGTGCACTCATACATTGCTCATACAGTGGCAGAGAGGCAGAGTATTTGCAACAGAGACCATGTAGCCCACAAAGTCTAAATATCTACTATATGGCCCTTTAGAGAGCAAGATTGCTTATTCTGGTCTAGAAGTTGTAGAGTGTAGAAACTGTAACAATTGTAGGCCCCAGGGTCTAAAAAGGAAAAGTGGTTCTGAAGTGGCAATTAGGAGATATCTAGCTCAGAGAACAATTCAGAATAAATCTGTTCCATGCTCTTCTTAAATTAATTTTCTTCAAATGAAAGTTTTCCCATTTATTCACTCATTTGTCTTATGGCATGGTTCTTAGCACCTCAGTCACAAGTACCCAGAGTTTATTATAAAATGTGGCTTTAAATTTAATCATTTCAGTAATATAATCTATTAAAATATATGTAATAGTTGAAAAGCTTGCCAATACTTTACTTATAGATCAATTTCTTTAAAATGCAGAAGCTTTGGTATAGTCTGACCAAAATTTCCAGTTTGGAAATAATGTCACAATTTTTTTCCTATACATGTTGGAAGGCAGCAAGAAGCAGAGTTCTCATTCCTGCCTAAAACGTCTCATGCCAATTTATTTCAGTTTTCTTTTCCGACAACTGGCAGAAATGGCTTGCCTGTGAATTTTCTTTTAATGAATCAATGTCCAACAAAAATATCAACAGATTTAGGTTTCAAATAATGATCTCCTTTAACAGGCAGAAGTTAACATTTTTTTTTAAACTGGATTGGAAATATATATAATGTAATTCCATTTTTTTTCATCAGTTAAGAATTCAGGGTTTTGGCCAAAGCAGGTTTTCAAGCATAACTTACATCTATATTCCACTTATTCCTACCCTTTGAGCAACATCATATGAAAAACTGCTTCAAGTAATAGTTTCTCTGAGCTGAAACCTTATTTATTCCTTGATGACTTACATATACATAGTACATATATACCTATATGCACCCATGTGTAAATATGATGTACATGTCTATGTTTCATATGCACACATATTTTTTCTAATAATTTAAATTACATATGGTATTGGAAATCATGAGGTAATTAATGCTTTATATGTAGACCAAACCAATTGAAAAATTTAAGAGTAATTTTATAATTCATATTTGGTTAATATTATATATGAGTTTGAATTTACTTTTGTCATATTCCAAAGTTGGACTTTCTTGAATTTTCTTTATTTTTCTATAAGTATACCAACCTCCTGTCTCCCTTCTTTCACATAACCCATCTAAGGGTGGAAGAGTATATGTAAAGATAGGCAGTTTAATTTAATCTCTATCTCTAGGTTTTACATGAAAGTCTGGTATCATATAGTGTCCTACCAAAGGGCTGTATATTCTAACCCCAATGCAGAAGATACTGAAACCAGTGCCAGATTTCAAAGCCAAAGATAGGAGCTTAGAAGGGTCAGTTTGCAAAGTCAAGAAGAGGAACATTAAAGGCCAGAATCAAAAGAAATATTTGAGGGGAAAAAAATCAAAAAATCTTAGAATAAGAGTTAAACTATTAATTTTTGCAATTATTACATTTAAGAATAGGTTGAATGTTTACATCCTGTATTGCCATATCTGATATGCAGAAAACTCCCCTCCCCTCTCTTCCAAAGATGTCTATGAGATAATTACTGGAACCTGTGAATATGTTACCTTACAGGGCAAAAGCGACTTTTAGATGTAATTAATTTATGAAATTTAAGATGGCAAGATTTTCCAGGACTATCCTGGTGTTTCTAAGCAAATTACAAGGGTCCTTTAAAAAGAGGAAGGCAGGAGAGAGTCAGAGGGAGATGGTACTATAGAAGAACAGTCAAAGAAATGCAACACTACTGGCTTTGAAAATGAAGGGGGATCATGAATAAAAAAATGTTGACAGCCTCTAGAAGCTGGAAAAGGAAAAAAAAAAAAAGATTCTGATTCTAGAAAGGAATGCAGAGCTTCCAGAAAGGAATGCAGTCCTATTGTTACCTTTATATTATCCCAGTGAGGTGCATGACAGACTTCTGACCTTGTAAGATAATAAACTTATATTGTTTAAGCTATAAAGTTTGTGGTGATTTGTTACTGCAACAGAAATTCATCCATCATGGTTATCACAGTTATTTATATTCTACTGGTTTTGTTGTTCACTAATATTTTTCTTAATACCATTGTTTCCTTGTTCCTATGTTTTCTACTTTGATGAAATCTTAGTCTAGAACACTAATTATATGAGAAAAAATGTTTTTTTCAATAAGGGTATGTGTGGGATTTTCTGTATCCTTCCATCTATGAGCATAATTTTAATTACTCTTGCTCATATACAACAACTTGGCAGTATAGAATTCTTGGGTGACAATCTCTTATTCCCTTCACCGTCTAGATTTTTATTAATAAAATTTTCCTTTAGCTCTCTTTCTCTACTAGACTATATATATATATTTTTTGTAGGAAATATCTGTTTCTTATTTATGACTTTTCTCCTATATCTATGCAGATAGCTTTGTATTTCTCCTCTCTAGATCTTTTGCCCTCTTCGGACACAAATTTTTTTTTAAGATTTATTTATTTATTTATTTAAATAGAGAGAACACACAAGGGGAGGGGGAAGGGCAGAGAAAGAGGGTGGGAGAATCTGAAGCAAATTCCACACAGAACATGGAGCCTGATATGGAGCTTGATCTCATGACCTTGAGATCATGACTTGGGCTGAAACCAACAGTCAGATACTTAACCAACTGCACGACCCAGGTGCCCTGATACAAATCTTTTTTTTAAGACATTTTTCTTCTCATTATTTGCTTTCTCTATCTATTCCTTGGATGCCTATTATTTGTATGTTGCATCTCCCAGATCTGTTCTTCACATCTCTTATTCTTTCCCTCATTATTTTACTTCTATTCCAAGATTTTGAATTAATTAACCCTAATAGATTTAAACCCTTAAATAGATTTAAGCTTTAAAAAAATCTATTATGCTCTGCCTCCACAGCACTTTTTAATTTAGAAAACTTGTTATATCTTTAAATGCATTTAGACCTTTCAAATCTTGAATTATCCTAATTTTATATTTGTGTCCTTGAACTTTATAAGTATAGTATCCTTTATAAAACATGGGTTAGAGATTTTCCAAACTTTAGCTTTCTTTTTTTTTTTTTTAAAGATTTTATTTATTTATTTGACAGAGAGAGGGATACAAATAGGCAGAGAGGCAGGCAGAGAGAGAGGGGGAAGCAGGCTCCCTGCTGAACAGAGAGCCCAATGCAGGGCTCGATCCCAGGACCCTGAGATCTTGACCTGAGCTGAAGGCAGAGGCTTTAACCCATTGAGCCACCCAGGCACCCCAAACTTTAGCTTTCTTCATTCTCTCATTTGCTCTGATTCCTCAGAGTAGAAACCACCTCTTGAATTCAGTGATGTTCTTCTGTTTTCTCATCCTAAATTCAAATCCTAAGTCTGCTTCTCTCTAGATATAAGCTTGGGCAAATTACTAGTTCTCTCCAAACTCAGATTCCTTATTTACAAAATATTCTTATAATGGCACCTACCTTAATAGAACTGTAATGATTAACTAAATACAAGGGAAAGCTTAACATATTGCCATGTACGTGGTGATTGCTCAGTGAGTGGTAGTTGCTATTATAATCATTGCTTTCATCGCCATCATTACCATCATCACTGTCATCACTATAGAAGAAGGTTTGTTATTGTCTAGGCAGGAGCAGAGGTTGGTTTTGTAAGAGTGCTTGGATTCCTATTTTAGTTTGATAGGTCTATATAAGAGGAGACAAATTTAGATTTACAGTAGTGTTACTTTGCTTTTACAGAATTTCATTTTTCTGGGACCAGCATGGATGGCACCTGAGGCTGAGCCGGCTGCAGCAGAAAGATTTTTTTCTGGTTGAGGGTGCCTTTCCCTTTGATATGGCAGCCAGAAATTTGCTGAGGTATTCTGTTTCAGCCTTCATTTCCCTCAGGTGCTTGTCTTTGCCTACGTACTCTTGATGAAAGGCAACCATAGCCACATGCCAGCTCTTTGCCTGACTTGTTAGCCCATATCAAAGGTGTTTGTATGGGGGCAGGATAGGGGAGTGAGCATCAGCAAGGGTTCTCCAGATAATGTGGACATAGTCATAAGGGTGTCTGTCTCCAGTCTTTGCCCCTATGAGTTGGGGTAATTGTGTGGCAGTGGGGTGAGCTAGGGTAGGGGTGGGAAGATGTTGAAATATCTTGTACTTGCTTCCTGCAAGTCATAACTTCACAGGTATGGATTTAGAAATTGTCCTTCCCTTGCTTAGATATATTCCTATCTGCATTTACATTGCAGAAATCTCTTAAAGTTTTTAGACACGGATATCTATTCTCCTAATTTTCACTTGCTTTCCCATTTTTAAAGTCTATTTTCCATTTCACTAGTCAACCAGGAGGGCAGGAATTAGACATGGATGCTCATATTAATGTAACAGAAAATCAACCATTACTCTTCAGATAAGTTTTCTTTGTCAAGCTCATCTTATACTCAATAAAAGGTTCACTGTTTAAAAATCATAATAAGGCAAAATTTCTTCTGATGCTTTCACATTATGACAAATCTGTAAATGTGAATCCTTTTCCTTTTTTTAAAGTTCTCAAATCTTATTTCTATTGCCTTAGAATCTATTTAAGGTCCAGTAATTTCTAAAAATACTTTGCTCTATTAACTTAAAATGATCTAGCATTACTCTACTATAATAGCAATGAAAACTAAGCCAGGTTTTTATATCTATTGAATTTCTCATATTTTCAACGATAGCCCAATCCTCCTATAAAGCTGTTCAGCACTTTAGATAGGTAGTTATATATCGGGGAAATAGAGCCCCTCAATAATGTGAAGCAATCTAAAATGCACACAAAATACTTTCAAGGAGATCTCCTTCCAACTATGCTTAAACAGATGTTGAATTATGTTTTCTGTTTTAAACACTGTTGGTATGGTGTATTCAACTCTTCTCTGTTTAGCTAAGAATTAAATAATGAGACTTTTTACTTTTCCCTTTTAAATCACTGGAGATAATTGTTCTGTGATGTAGAATTTTATTTTAGATCATACATTGGTTTATAAGATTCAATCAATTTTTCAACATTTCTTAGTTCTCTTTTTATGAACTTCCACTTAAAGCTTAAAGACTCTGAAATGAGCTTTATTGTTAATTCCTTGTTAAAATCAATTTTGTTTAGAATATCTAGAACACCATTACAAAACTATTTACAATTGCAAATACAAAGGCAATAAAAGTGTATGGAAGGACTGGATTGGGTCCTATTTGTGGCTCTAGTAACAGCTGGGAAAATCTCTAGGATTTACTTTAAAAAGTTAGGAAAATTTATGTTCTGACTTCTGAAAAGATAGGGTTTGCATATAGTAAGAGAGAAGGTATTTGCCCAAGGATGCGGACGTAAGGCTTCCTGAGGGGAATTCTCTCACTCAACACTATAAAAAGAAAAAAACAAAAAACAAAAAACCTCTTGTATTGATCTACTGATGGATATCTAAATTGTAGTAGCACTTTTTTACTTTTTTGTCTAGTGGGCAGATCTTTCACTTCCTCCTTTCCTCCCTCTTTCTTTTCCTCCCTCTGTTCTCCTGTGTATCGGTATAATCTGGAAGAGCAAACAGCATTTAGCCAGGCCTTAAACAGACTGAATAAATACATATTGAATTCAATTATTTTGTTTTGTATTTCTGTCTTAAAATAATCCTGGGAGAGTTGAGATGTTAACTCTCAGTCACGGTGATTATTAAAATTTAGTAGGCATAAAAATCATATTGGATGCTTGCTAAAATGCAGATATCCAGGCTCCACCCCTTTGAAATTTTGACACAGGGAATCCTTGGTCCACATTGTCTGAAACCACTCTCTAATATCTTAGTATGAACTTGTTTTATTAGTGTTCCCTGGGGCATGTTGAGAGTTCCTGGAGGGAACCAAGCAAGAACAGGTTAGGTAAGAATGTAAGTTAAACCACTGTCTTTTTTTCCCCAGACTCTGTATGAGGGATTTGAATAAGGGAGTGAATTTAGAGTGGATGTTAAAGCAGCTTCCTTTTGCTTCTACAGGTAAGTGTGGGGCAACCAACCACATGGTGTTAGTAAGGTGGCCTTCTTCACTCCGCACCCTCACATCCCAATAGTCAAGGATTCCTCTCCTGGCCCTTCATCAGTGATTTGAGGTCTTCGCCCCATCCCCATGGCACAGCCACTGCTTTTGTCAGTCCTAGCACTCCTGCTAGACTATCGCGATGAAGTAACTTGCTCACGGTATTACTCTTCCCTCCATCCCCAGTACCCTCCAAACTGCTGATGAGTCAGATTTCAAAAAAAGCAGATCTGATTAACTAACTATGCTGCTGAGATTCCATCTAGGGATGTTCACTAATTTCAGGATAAAATTAAACGTCTGAGCCCTTTGTGATGTGATGCTTATTGGTCCACCCTTACACTGTCCTCCAGACATGTTGAACTCTGTCCACATCCCTGGACACAACTCATTCCTCTCCTCCACATCCACAGACTTTGGTTTCTAGTCCTTCTCTTTGCTTGAAGCACCAAAAACTCACCAAAGAAGGCTGACTAATACCAACTCATCCCCTAGAGTTGTACGTAATTTGGCCTCTAGATTTAAAAATGCTATGACATTAAGAAAATTTCTGTATGAATAAAAACTATGAACTTAAGCAACTTTCAAACCTTTTTAGAATTCTATAGTTAGAGCAGAAAAAAAATACTGCTGCCTTCAGAAAATGTTTAGTGACGCTACAAAATACTGTGTACTCTGAGTCCTAGGATTATAAATTATTATTCCTCCTTTATGCTTTTCTATATGTTCTAAGTTTTACAACCCAGGCATTTACTAATTTTATAAATGAGAAAAATAATTCTTATAATTTTTTTGATGATGACTAATAGCACAAAACCTGTCATTTTTATATAATTTCTTTCAAGGAGTTGCAAGTTCATAGGTACTCACTCATTTGTAGTTTGACATGTTTCTTAGCTAGGTTGAAGCCTGATGTAGTCTCGCTTCACAGGCACAGTGGTAACTTACAAATAATATTTCAGGGAACCAATGGCAGAGTGCTCTTGGGAATGTTTGTCCATCATCCTCTCAGCAGCAACTACTGGCAAGGCTCTAGAAACTCAATCATCAGGTTGCTTCCATTTATTAAGCAGTCAAGTGGTACAGGTCTCTGTTTCAGGATATCCAGGACTAAAGAGGCCTTTTCAAACAGCAGGCACAGTCCCTGCCTATTTACCCCTAGTCTCCTATATATCATTTAACGGAGTTACCACAACACCCCACGGAAAATGACAGAAAACATTTAAAGTATGTTAGTCACACCAGGTTCTGGATTACTAACAAGAGAAACAACACTGGCTAAATTGAGCAGAAAAGAATATACTGGAAAGATCTTGTATAGCTCACAGAACTGACAGAAAGTCTAAAGAACCGAGCTCTGTAAAGAGAACACAGCCAGATTCAAACTCCAGGCATGATCCGCTTAGGACTCTAACTGTAAATCCTACTGTCCTGCTTCACTGCTCTCTGCTGGCTCCTCTCACAATGGAAGAACTAGACTCGGAGTCTGAACTCCTGCAGGAGTCTAAATCACAGCCCCTGAGGCTGTGGCCGGTTGGCAGGCTGACTTCATATGCTCATGACCTTAGTGACCAAGGAGCAGGGGATTCTCCTGAAACAGGACAAGTGTTCCAGTGCTAGGTAGAACTAAAAGAAAACAATGTTTGCCACGCACAGTACCAACAGATGCAGACACACAAACTGACAACGCGTGGCTCTGAGTCCTGGGGAAACCCTGGCTCGTGAAAGGATGGCAGTCGTCTCTCCTGGGTTGCTCGCATGCTTAGAGAAGGGAAGATGGAGGTGCTTGTGAAACCGTCCTGAAGGAGAAGGAAAGAAGAGTGCAAAAGAAAAGGAGGAAGAGGAGGGGAGAAGGAAATTTGAATCAGAGGAGAAAGAGAGAAATAAAGGGAGAAGAGACCCCAGAAGGCATAAGAGGGAACTGAGACATAGGAAGGGAAGAAGATGTGGGAGCAAGGCATGTGAAGACCAACACCTAAATGGAAGAAACTACCAAAAAAAAAAAAAAAAAAGGCATGGGTCCTTGCTTTCTGTAGCATAGTATTGTTAAGTTACTTAATGAAGATTGTAAGATCAGAGAACTAGGACTTTCTGGGACATGTTAGGTAAGCACTCAATAATACTTGTTATGCAAACATTTTAGCCATTAAATAGTAACAAATCCTATTAGTGCTACAGCAGCAATAGGTACAAAGTGAGGATTTTTCAAGGCAGACACAAAGGAAAATATTACACCATTGTCTCCTGTCCTTATCTAACATTTTAAGAATATACAGTTTTGTAAGTTATCTACTGTTTTTAGAGTAATGACTATAAGTAGCTTTACTATACTTATTATAAGTATATATTAAGTATTTACTATACTTACTATAAGTAACATTTATTTAATGTTCCATACATTCAACATACTAAAAATTTGTTTTCATGTATAAGTCAGTGGCTTTCCTCATCTTTTTCTTTCTCAATCTAGAGTTTGTTTTCTTTGTTAACAATACTTGATTTTATTGTTTATGTTTGTTTATCCTAAATAAAATACATGTTCTTCTTAGCATCTAATAACTAATTCCAAAATTTAAGCTAATGTTTTTTTCTTAGCTTAAAGTTAGCAGGAATAGAGTGGAAAAAGGGGGTTAGGACAAATTCAAGTTAAGTTCAGTGAAATAAACCATATTTATTGGCAAAAAATGGACCCTAATTATTTATTCAATCTTCATTATTTCACTACAGTTTTAATAAGTATATCATTCAAGGCTAATCTTAAAGTCATAATAGGCAAACTATGTATTCCTCTAAAATTGCAATTAGTGAGATAGAGGATAAATAGATTAATACTTGTATTAGAATATTAAATCAAACATAATTCTACAAGAGAAGGTAGAAGCAGGGCTCACTAAGAGATTTATTACTAACAATCAGCTTACATGATTGTGGGGGCTGGCTAGCTTAGTCCAGAATCCAAAGGCCGGGGAGCTGGAAATTGTGTAGCAGCTGACACTGTGGTCTACAGAAGGAATTACTTCTTCCTCAGGAAAACATCAGTTTTACTCTTAAGGCTTTTCAACAGTTTGGATGAAGCCCACCCAGATTATGAAGGATAATCTTTATTCAAGGTCAGATCAACTGGTTGTAGATGTTAATCATCTCTACAGAAATACCTTCACACAACTAGTGTTTAATTAAAAGACCAGCCAAGTTGACACGTAAAACTCTCTACCACAGATAATCAGTGACTGAGGAGAGAAGCCTTAGCAGGAACAGAATGACAGGTTGGCAAGGTGTAGGTTAAAGCCCCTGCACAAACGACAAGGCTGACCCCCGGGCCAATGGAAGACTTTTCTGGACATCCAACGTAATTTTGAGAAAGGCAGATCTACCCCATGGTTGATTAAAAAAAGAGAGACAGCTATATTTGAGAATCTCATAAATCTTATCTCCAGTGAGGGATTAACAACAACATCAGAAGCAGTTACCATTGACAGGCTTCTCACTATTCATGCCCTGTGCTACACATTACCTCATTTCATCTCATAACACCCTCATGGGTTAATAGCATGAATGCTTACTTTTATAGCTGGGGAAACTGAAGTTTAGAGCGGCCAAGTCTTGCCTAGTAAACTAACGTTTGTTGAATACCCATGATGTGGTAGATGCATTGCTGTTACATTAGTAATCTTTATCATATACTTTTACAGGTGGAAGTCCCTCTTATTTTATACCTGACATTATTGATGGCCCCAGAGTTTAAACAGCATGTTCTGCTTTTAATGTCTAGTAAAGAGTGGACTCAAATACAGGTTTTTCTACTCAAAGCCCATACTTATTCCACTGCTTCGTAGAACGTCAACAATCACTTTTCACTCAGAAGGCTCGTGACAAAAATGAGGAAGAATTAATATAGAGTGATGATGGGAGGGAAGGGAGTTGTTTATCTCTAACTGGCTAGACAAGAGAGTGTGTGGGTCACTGTGGTAGCTTTCATATTACAAAAGTAAGCGGAGAACTAAGGAGTGTGTGGTGTGTCACTTGAAGAACAGTTTGTGCAATGAAGGTAAAGCCTGTAAATTTGTGCATGTGTTTGTATATTTTTTTTTGAGGAATTACTGTTTAAGCAAACAAGGCACCCATCCATTTATACTACTGCTTTACTAGATAGAATTTAAGCAGCTAATACATGACAGAGAAGTAATGATGATAATAGTAGTAATGGAGGAAGAGTTTTTTTTAACTGTGGTGTCGCAATTCATATATTTTTTAAAATATTTTATTTATTTATTTGACAGAGAGGAGAGAGATTACAAGTAGGCAGAGAGGCAGGTAGAGAGAGGGGGGAAGCAGGCTCCCTGCTGAGCAGAGAGCCCGATTCAGAACTCGATCCCAGGACCCTGAGATCGTGACCTGACCCGAAGGCAGAGGCTTAACCCACTGAGCCACCCAGGCGCCCCATAATTCATATATTTTACATGGTCTTTCATGATATGTACCTTAAATATTATTAACTATAAAGTGCTGAAGCTTGTGAAAGTTTTTCTTCCTAAATCAGAGCAGATACAAGGGTATACCTACAATAGCACTCTCTCTCTGGGTTTGGTCAGTCCGAGTTTGGTCAGGAAGACCGAGTCCCTGCAATTATTGTAGAAATAAAGGATTCAATACCGAAATTGGGGTTTACACACATGTGGCAGGTGCTGGATAGCTATAGGCCCTGGGTCAAAGAACCGATCGCTAGTGGTTTCACTTCCAAGTCCTAGCATGGCTGGGGAGGTAGAGCTGGTGGTCAACCTAAGAACGGCCGTGTCTTGGGCGGCAAAGCAGGTGCTGGCAGGCAAGTGTCTGACGCTGCTGCACCTGGTGGTCTCCCAGGAATGACCACTTTCTCTTTCTTTTGCTTTCCAAATCTTCCCCTGCACAGCTCTTCGGCAAACTCTTTGGCTTTCCCCAGCATTGGAAGGGAGTGGTGGTGGTACTGAGTTTATGAGTTACTTTCTTTTCTTTCTTTCTTTCTTTCTTTTTTTTTTTTTAGGATTTTATTTACCTGAGAGAGAGAGCATCAGAAAGAAAGAGAAAGAGAGATCACGAGCAGGGGGAGTGGGAGAGGGAGATGCAGACTCCCCATAGAGCAGGGAACCTGATGTGCTACTCCATTCCAGGACCCTGAGATCATGACCTGAGCTGAGGGCAAACGCTTAACCCACTGAGACACCCAGGCGTCCCAATGAGTTACTTTCTTGAGAGGGAGAGGAAGTGTGAGGTTAGAACTAAGACACCAAGAATGGCATACAGTGGTGTAACACCTGTGTATGAATGTGTCCTTCCATAAAAGAGAAAAAAAAATGTTTGAAGCAACTGTGATACAATATGTGCCCGAGTGGCCAGGACTCCAGCAGGCTGAGGTAGAGTCGTTCGAAATATAGCATGATAATTTCTTTCCATAAAGTGAGGTTATTTTTTTTAGTTATTATTATTATTATCTTTTTTTTTTTAATGCTAAATACCATGGAGGGAGGAAAGGAAGGAGATCAGGTCAGTGTCTATCCTTTCCATCAGCCAGCGTCAACCTCCGTAGAAAAAGCAGCAGCAGTGATCCCATGGTCTCCTGTAGGAGGGGAGCAGGCTGCCACTGGACAGACCCTGTGCGCCCCTCCCCTTGCTACGACCACTGCTCAAGAGGCGAGTTTGCTTTTCCACCAGGGCTCTGATGCGATGCTGCAAACCTGGGCAATTTAGCTCCCTTATAAAACCAGCACAACCGTAAAGCAAATAATTTAAAAATAGCACTATAAATTCAGGGCACAGTCCCTTACATAGATGAAAAAATTAACACCTTTTAAAATAAGGCAGTATTTACTTTTGAAGTGTGGCAGTATGCACATTATTATTACTTAATATTTAATGAAGGCCACCAGTGTGCCTGTGCTGTAGATCACCCTGCACAGATGTGTGTGTGTGTGTGTGTGTGTGTGTGTATGTGTGAGAGAGAGAGAGAGAGAGAGAGTGTCCACGCACCTGGAATCCTATAATTATTGGGTCATGTGGCATATGGGAGAATGGGCCATACCCCAGAGAGGTCAGATGAATGACAGAAACCGTAACTGGTTTATATACTTCATTTCCACTGACCAAAGTTCCATCTTTCTTGATAACATTAACATTTAGGTTATACTTCACTGCTTAGGTGAGACTTATTGAAAATTATGACTACTTGGAAAAGAGTTAAACTCTCTTTGTTCAACTGTAAATTGCCCTCACACAGAACTTTTTTTTTATATGTGAAATACTCTATTTGGCTGAGAATTGCTGGTATTGAGCAACATATTTTAAAGAGAGACAGTACCTGTGTTAGACATAATATTTGTCAAAAAGAAAATATTTTTTATTAAAAAAATCTCTAAAAATTAAACTGTGCTATGCACCTTCTTGGATGATTTTCCTATCAAGGATAGTTTTTTTTTCCATCTTAGAAACCATATATTCAAGACAATAATCATAGTTTTGATTATTGAAAATGAGTCACTGTAAAGAGAAATAGTATTGGGAGAAATGGATTGAAAAACGATGCACACATTCACCCAAAGTCTCTTTGTAAATGAAAGAATTCCTTTCAACAGCCATTCCTAAGCCATTCCCTGGGAAAATTGGTTTTATGAGACAAAAATAGGTAGTAACAAAATCTCAGCTCATTAGGTCTGATGCCTAACTTTTAAAAGTTCTTAGAAATCAAGCTAATCTGCAATAAGGATGGCAGAATTTCTATAATTTAAGGTACAGATGAGATAAACATTCTCTAGCTCAGGTGCTTATAAATTGTTTATAGTACAACAGTTTGCCATGTACTAATTGATTCACAAGATGTTTCTATTTCTTCCACAGCTGGGACTAGATATAATCAAGAAGAACTACCATGACACCCAGAAATAAAACTTAATGGAACTTTTGCTGAGCCACAAAGAGTCTTTTCAGTGTATGGCTAAGGGTTCAATTTCACACTTGAGAACTTTCTAGTCTGTCCTGATTTTCACTGGTCTGTACCACTAACACTTCAAGAAAGGATGGAAAAAACTGAGTCAAGCTGACAAGAGCAATGCCTTTCAGGCAAGAAATACAGCTGCCAAAGAAGGCAAATGAGGACTTTATACAAAGTGTAAAGCTGGCAGGGTATCTGGGGACATCTCATTTCATTGCTCTTTTCTGTTTACTACAAGATATAAAAACAGTTGTTTGCCACTGGGAGGATATTTCATGAATTCACTGTTATAATTCCGTAACCAGATACCATAGCTTTAGGGGACTAAATGAACTTTTCAATAAGACTTTTTTCCCCTGCCAAACTGGGATCCTAGAAGAGATTCTAGTAGTCTCTCAAGAGGTAAATGGTAACTGTTTAAGCAATTCCTGTTAGTCCTTTCTGGCCTCAACAAAGAACTTCAAGAGTTCTTGTCCTTTTTCCTTTGCGAGATAAATTCCATTTAAAATTTAATAATAGTAAAATATTTTTAAAGAAACAATTCAATTGTTCTTCTTCTCTCTCTTCCCCTGCTTCCTGCCCTTCTCCCTCTCTTCTTTCCCATTCTCTCTTGCCAAATACGTGTTTATTTCCCTATCCTTTCCTAACATCCCCAGGTGCACATGAATTCTTTTGGTTCATCTTTCAACTGCCTCAGTGGAGATCGGTTGACAGGTGCAGAGAAGCTTGTCCTGTAAGAGGATCAGTAGCTGAGGAGAGCTCAGGGAAACTGTACAAAGCCATTACATGGCAGAACTAAGATTGGAAGCCAAAACATTTGTATCGCACTCACTACCAGCCACTTTTAATACTGTCTTCAGTGTAACTTCTTTTGAGAGGAGAGCCTTATGAATGTGCTAACCATAACTTGATAACTTTTTTTTAAGATTATTTATTTATTTATTTGACAGAGAAGAGAGAGATCACAAGTAGGCAGAGAGGCAGGCAGAGAGAGAAGTGGAAGCAGGCTCCCCGCTGAGCAGACAGCCCTATGTGGGGCTCGATCCCAGGACCCAGAGATCATGACCTGAGCCGAAGGCAGAAGCTTTAACCCACTGAGCCACCCAGGCACCCCAACTTGATAACTTTTAAGGGTGACTTTATGAATGATCTCAGAAAGTATTAAGAAGTCAGTTTATAGCTACATTTCCTACAGCATACTACATTTTTTAGCATAGATATTAAAAGAAAATCTACTCAATGCAAACTTTCTCATTACTTGTAACACTGTCTTTTTAGCTCTTAAAAAATTTAAAAAGCGATCTATCATAGCCACTTAATTCAGCAAATATTTGTTGAGCATCTACCGTATTACAGAGACTGTTCTAAATACTGGGGATACACTGCTGAACAGCTAACATCTCTGCCTCAGGGAGCACCCCTGCAAATTACAAAAAGCTAAACCATACAAAGACAGTATTAAATTTTTGGTAGTATTAGGGAAGGTAAATTTATCTGAAGGTCAAAAAACTATGTTGTTATGGTTCATCTCTAAAGTCTCAATTATGAGCCATCTGTGTTTTCAAAAAATTGTGTTAAAGAAGTGATTGCCAAACTTTTCCTAGTGGCAAGCTTAGGGTCAAACATGGACATTAGGAGAAAATGATGTGAATGGCTTAGAACAAATATACAGTCTAGGCTGGCTGGAAGATCTGAGGAGTTTCCTGGAAAATATAAAGAAGTTTCCAGAAGTTTCTATAGTGCTGTTACGGCTATGCTAAGGTGTCCATGAGAAGCTATATTCTACCTTGATGTACACAAATATTCATGAGTCTTCTGGATTCCTCTTCTCCTTGAGTCTATGTCTCAAAAATTTCTTCATTCACTATCAATTGTCTCTGATTTCTCTACCTGCCAGAGAAAAGCATTCAAAAAAGATTTGCCACTCTTACTAGATAATCCAGCCCAGCAAATATAGTTAGTGATACCACAGAGAGAATATCATCCAAACATTTAATATTTAGCCACAGAATAAATTTCCACATCTCCAAAATGTGGAAGATTTAAAATGCTTAACTAGCTTTTAGGGTTACTGTGAAAATTCATTAATAAAGAGCCTTGAGGAAGAGTGTTTATAAAGCACTTGAAAAGGATAATTACAATGAAAGGCACAATTTAGCAGGCATGTAAAATGTGGTTTACTTTCCTTTGGTTATAAAGCTCATCACTGTACATAAAAACCCAGATTTTGCATGAATGGATAAGCCAGTTAGAAGAACTCTTGATAGTCAGTTCTGCAAGATATTATATTCAGTAATTAATTTTATAATAACTGGTTCACACATATAAAGTAGTCCATTTGCATAAAAAATTACTGCTTAAATGACAAATCAATTATTGCACACAAAGTCAATTATTATACACTTGTTTAAAACTGAATATCATAATTAAAATTTGAGTAATTTGCTGTTTTTCCTATTGCAACACAGTTCAGTAATTAGTATTCTGGCTCTGTGAGATTAAGTATCTCCATAAAGTCATTAAAATAAAAATCCCTAAATCTAATGCATAGTAAATGCATGATAATTTTAATAGTCAAAGGAAGTTTTTTTCTTCTTTAATAGAATTTCTTTAATAGAAATTACCACTTAAGTCTCCTTTTTAAACCTTCTGACAGAGTCCACATGGCTATTGGTTATCGCTTTTTTTTCTGAAACAGAGGTGAAGGTAAGAACTGAGCATGCAAAACTGCAGAGCAGGTAGCTTTCTGAGCAAAGAAATTCACCCACATAAAGGAATGTTAAATCTTTCAAAAAGCATCTAAAATGAGTCTTTAGTGAGTTTTCTAACTGGAACATGTAACTCCCAGTGAACAGAAAATAAGTACTTGGTTTGTTTCAATTCCACAGAAATACTCTTCAAGTGGGTAACATTCGAAATGGTAGCAAAATCATCATGGGTGGATAAGAGAGTCTATGAAACACTATTCAATAGGCCTTTGCTCTGAAGAGGCCCCAGGCCCACAGGGTCATATGGATCAGGCAAGTTGTAGGTATTCACAAATATGCTTCTCCCTAATTATTTTCTAGGAGCAAAATACATACAGAATATTTAGTTACCAGTTTTGTCCAAAATCTGACCCTTTTTCACCTCCTGTACCCTACTACTCTAGTCCAAGACACCATCATCTCTTACCTGGATTAGTTTAATAGCTTTCTAACTCCTACACTACTCTTTTTTTTTAAAGATTTTATTTATTTATTTGACAGAGAGGAGAGAGATCACAAGTAGGCAGAAAGGCGGGCAGAGGGAGAGGGGGAAGCAGGTTCTCTGCTGAGAAGAGAGCCCAATGCAGGGCTCGATCCCAGGATCCTGAGACCATGACCTGAGCCGAAGGCAGAGGCTCTAACCCACTGAGCCACCCAGGTGCCCCTCCTACCCTAGTCTTTTTAGAATTCAACAGAATAGTCAACATTGTCCTTTCAGACCATAACTAGCTGAAGTTAGAAGCAGATAAGCAGGTAACTCTGCTCAAAACCCCCTGATGGCTCTCATCTCATTCACAGCACATGTCAAAGTCTCTGGCGTGGCTAACAAGGCCCCGCCCAATCAACCTGGTAGTAATAAGAGTATGAAGAAAAATTAAGAGGCTGTAGACTGTTTAAGGGTGCAATTTGAGAAGCGGTAGTGACGGAAGCCCTTTTTGAGAAAGTGTGAATGGAATGAGGTGTGGAAGTGAGCTGAGATGTTATCTGGGATATTGCTGCCAGAGGATACCTATGAGCACATCACATCAAGAATGAGTTTGGCACACTGGAGAAAGGGAGGCCAGGAGGGTGAGAGAAGAGGCTCAGGAAGGGTGAGGGGTGAGTGAAAGCCAATGAAGTTGGAGGAAAAAAACCAGGAGTAGGTTTTTTAAGACTATTGTATACCTATTCTCAGTGTGCTGGGAAGCAACTGGAGAGCTTTCAGCAGGAGAGTGACTGGATCTGACACATATTTTACAAGAAAAAGTTTATCATGGCTATGGTGTGGAAAACAGACTAAAAAGGGGCAAGCACTGAAGCTTAGGAGCCTTATAGGGGAGAATTATTCACAGTAGTGGCAAGATATCATAAAGAGCTCCTTGGTAATATTTGGGAGCTGGGACAGAAGGCCCATAATGGCCAATCACCTAGGTAAATTTAGGAGCAGAACAACACGGGGCATCGAGCATCCTCTCAGTCACCATCACGGTCATTCACAAAGTTCAAAACAGAGGCCCAGAGTTCAGTACACCCTGGGTGATTCCTCCTACTGTTGAAAAGGAAAAAGAAAAACACTGCAGCAAGAAATACTGTATTGCTCAATCCTTCAACAGCAAAGAGAGAAAAATAGGATCAGAAGAAATAATACATGCAATTAATCACCCAGGCTGGGAAATGTATGGCGTGGCCCTTTTAGTTATTTATGTTCACATAATAAGATACTTGTGGAGGAAGTCACCCTAACGCCTAAAGGAACAGTTAAATGAGTAATATTGGTCACTGTTGAGGCCTATTTTTTTTCTTTCCCTGTCCTAATGAACAATTTTATTCATTTCCCCTAATATTCCATCTATTAAATATAAGTGGCCTAGAGTTTGTTTTACAACAAAAATATATACCATGACACTCTGTGGCAACCATAATAATTTCCTCCCTTATACTTAAGATCTAGTAATTTAAGTGTATGTCATCTGCCTATCTACGGCACAATCCTATTGACTATGACTAGAGAGGAACTGATGAATTAATAAAAGCCGTAAGTCCTTTGCACTCACCGTACTATGGCCACCAAAGGAGGTGATGTTTATATTTTTGCACAAAGTATGATTTGAAGCCTCTACCAATCTGAAATTCTGTATAGTACCTGCTCTCCAAGTGTTCCTAATTGTTTCTAGAAGGTTCTGTTGTTCTCATATGACTGACTGGAATGCTTATTTTGGTAATGGTTAGAGGCTCACTCATTTCTGGGTAACCTATTCCCTGTGGATTGGGGAAAAAAATATACCACAGCAATCACAAGCTCAGGCTCTGAGTTCAGATTGCCTGGATTGGAATTCTAACACCGCCACTTACTAGTCACATGATGCTAGCAGATTTCTTAATCTCTATATCCCTCAGTTTCCTGAAGCTGGTAACACTGCTTTCCTTCCTCCTAGTAATTAGCACTCAGACTCATGTTATGAGGAATAAATGAGATATCCATAAAACATTTAGAACAATGTCTGACATCTGATAAGTGATTAATATATGTTAGTGATTATTATCATGTCTTGGGGAGGGAGTTGTTTTCAGCCTCATTACTGCCCCCTCTGTGAATGCTTATTGTGAGAATGCCAGTGTCTGGGTCACGCATTCTGCACCCAAGTATCCCAAAGCTGTTCTTCTTTAGGGCTGAGCTCAGGACAAAGGTAGGAAGATTACCTTTCTCTTTTAAACTCTTGGCCAGGCCTTATTTCCTTGGTCCCAAACAGAACTTCTAGCATCTAGCTTGTGGTTTCTGTTTGTTAGTTTCTGGTCCTCTCTCCTCCATTTATGAGGGTTCAAATCCAGACTTTGTGCCAAGACAGGGACCAGACCTTTTATCATCCTCTATATTCTATTAGCACCTGTTTCCAGTTGAACTTTTCTCCTTTCCCTTAGTTACCAAACAAATGCCCCCATACGTATCATCAGAACATGTAAAAGGAATGAGGACGAGGAGTATTTTCTACACCTTTAACGTCTGCTTCTAGTTTGGTTAGACAAACACATTCTGTTGTTTGTTTATGTTGGCGTTTTATCTACCCAATGGTGTCAGATTTAGATGGCCCACTATTCCAGGTTGAAAAGGTATACTATATTAGAGTAGATTGTCTTAGTTAACTGTAAACTTAAAAACATAAAGGCCAAACACATATAGTTCAGATGCAATAAAAATCTTATTTCTTACTCATGAAACAGTCCAAAGTTGATGTAACTATTGGGAAGCTCTCCTCCACTTGGCAATTCAGAGAGTGACCTAGATTTCTTTTCTTTCAAGGCTCTGAGCATTATAATCATCTGTATTTAGCTCTCTAAAGAGAAAAAAAGGAGCATGTAGGAGGCATGTGTGTTTCTAAAAAGACAGTACAGAAGAGCACACATCTTTTCCATTCACAGTCCACTGTGAGTTAGTCACATGTTTACACATAGCAGCAAGTTCTGTGACATGCACTCCCCGGCCAGGGTGTAACTTCCCAGTTCCACTTGTATACTGTAGAAGGGAAAAAAATATCTTTTGATGGGCAGCTAGCCATATCTACAGAGAGAAAACAATTTCACATGACCATAGTCAAAGAATCAAAATACTTAAACTTTTTATTCAATTTTAGAACTGATTTATTCCAGATCAAAATTAAAGTTCATGAGTGAATTAGTATAAGGTGAAACTAAATTTTTTTAAGCTGTAACTTTAATAGATATATTTATTCCTCTTGCTACATTCTCTGCAAGGAATCATGGTTTAAATAAGAGAAAAAATGTATTGGCAGTGATTATTAACTTCAGTCTTCATTCCAGAAATCGCTTTTGATAAAAATTAACATTGGTTAAAGAAGAATCATAAAGAAGTAAGAACTGGGACATAAACACCAACCTCTTTTTTTCCACCTCTTCTAGCATCCAACCAAGGTTTTAAGTCTCTGCCAAATATGGAGGAGGTGGTAGGTACTTCATGGTACTCATTAGCAATATTTTTAAAGACTATTTTTAACCTTAATAAGCTAATTCAATTCATGCTCAGGGAGTTGCTAAAATTCCTAGATTTCAAAGTGCTAAACAAATACCCATGACTCAGGCGGCATCTTTTTCTACATTACTAATGCATTACACATAAGCTTTCCTAATATTGATACCACTATGCAAACAGTAGTGTCACTTAGAGCCACGTTCACCTTTTGTAAACAAATGATTCAATTAATAAACCTCACTAGGGAATAGTACTTTTGACTTAAAGGTTGCCTTTCTAAGATTGCTTTATAAAACAGTCTTCACTTTCCTGGAGCTTATGACCTATGTGCAATCAGGATTTGCTAATGAACTGCTCAGCTGCTGAGTTGAGTAAATAGAAAAGGCCATTTCTCTTTGCTCTTTTCACACCTTTTAATTGGAAGAAGTATGTTTTGGTCTGATTCATACTTCTATTTTATGTGTTAGAAACTTGTGTGAATAAGAACTTGGTTGAAATTTTGTAAGCAGTAGAGGTCATATTTTTTAACATGGGCGGTAGGGTTGCTTTAATTCTACAGGACAAGAATTAATAGATCATGAGTGACATGATGGATTGGCTTGAGAATTACATTCCAACCTGAGTGAGTTTTAACTCTCATAATGTGTCTTTCCCTGTTTCTAAAGCAATTATTTTCCAAGCAGAATGCACAAGGTGGCCGAAGGGGGCTAAGAGAGATTGTATTAGTTAAGACTCTTTCTGGTTGCAAATGATAGAAACACTTCTCAAAATGGATTAAGAGCAACAAACTGAGGGTTTTGGAGGGGAGGGGGTGGGAGAGGTGGGTGAGCCTGGTGGTGGGTATCGAGAAGGGCACGTACTGCATGGAGCACTGGGTGTGGTGCATGAACAATCAATCTTGTAACACTGAAAAATTAAAATAAACAAATTTGGGGAAAAAATGGATTAAGTGAAAAATGAAATGTTCATGCTCATCTGTGTGAAATGTCTAGGACTGAGCTGATTTCAGGCAAGGTTGGTAGAGCATCGGGTATCTCAATAGGAAACAGCTGGCATACTCTATTAAAATAATAAGAACACTTTATTTACACAAGGACTACTATGTGGGTGTATGAAAATGAGCTAGTATAGCAACCCAGGTTTTGCAAGACTAGAACTGTTCTCACCTCTAAGCCTGATGATATGAGAGGAGGGAGAAGTTTAGGAACTTCTGGAAAGAGTTTTGGCAAGTCAGCCTGAGACAGTCCCTGCAGAGGGATCCAAGGGATCAGACCAATGCTCCTTCTATAGTAGAGGCTCCTCAGGGCCCTACCCCATCTGGAAGCCAGAAGTCATTTACTTTAAAAGGCATATAGAAGCTGTCCCACACAGCTAGATAGGTCCCTTCAGGGTGGGTCTCCATCTTCTAGACCTCTACTAGACCTCTACTTCTAGACCTCTACTCTCTATTGTCCCTACCATCATGATTTCCCCTCATGGTGACAAACCACTAGCAGCTCCACGCCTAACTCCTATCAGCCCAGCTGCCCCGAGAGGGGTTCTTTTTTCTGCAAGTTGAACATAAGTCCCCAAACTAGCTCTTGAAGACTTCTCTAAACCAATCACTGTAGCCAGGCGATAGAACACACTGAGAAGCCAATTTCAGATAATGTGCCAGACTCTGGACTTTAGCCATACCTGAGACCGCAAAAAAATGATTTAGAGAAGACTGCCTCCTTAAAGGGAAAGGCAGAATGTTATTATCAAAAGAAAGGGAAATTGATGCTGTACAGGTAGCTATGCACTGAGTAAACAGACACTCATTTCAGGGACCAAAATCGGAAGCTGTGTGTCAGCAAATCCACTCACCACGCTCCTCAAGAAAAATTCCAGTTATCTTTTGTTTCTTTTGCCAAGATCCATCCTGAGAAATCTGACTCCTTTTCTAGAATATACCAACTAGGGAATCTGAAGACCTAGTATATCTTTATCTCTTCTCTCATTCTGTCTCTGTCAGTTCATTTCTTTGGTAGTTTTTCTTTCCTTGAATGGAAAATGACCCTATTCTCACCTGAGGCACACATAAATAAGAAAGAGTGATAGGTTCTTTTGGAATTTTAACATGGAATCTTTAGATCCTAAAGAGTTGAATTATGAACTCTATGGTTCTTGTGAACACTGTAGTTATATATAAACACATTTTTTTTTTCATTTTTCTAAGCGGGAGCATCCATAGCTTTTCTTAGATTTTCAGAGAGGTAATCCCCCAAATAGTTAATAGCCTCTGATGGCTCACTCTTTTTCATGAACAAATATTCTTTTTGATGGCTCACAGCTTCTACACAGAGCACCTATAAGAATACTTCATCAGGACTGGAGTTCAAGAGAATCCAGAGTGCTGTTTTATTTCTGGTTTTTTTCTTTTTAAAGATTTTTATTTATTTGCATGCGAGAGAGAAAGAGAAAGGGAAAGAATGAGCAGGGGGGAGGGGCAGAGGGAGAGGGAGAAGCAGGCTCCCCACTGAGCAAAAAGCCCAATGCTGGGCTTGATTCAGGCACCCTGGGATCCGGACCTGAGCCAAAGGCAGCTGCTTAACCAACTGAGCCACACAGGTGCCCCTTTTTTTTCTGGTTTTTAAAGGTGTAGGCAGGCAGGCTTACTCTATGAAGAGATAACCATGGTCTATAAAGTAGAGAAGAAAATATTTAATTAAAAATATCAAAATAAATAAGTTAGATACTTAGTAATGATGCCCCTAAAAGTGATGGTGGTTCTAGTAATTAGCTATTTAATGAAAAGAAGTTCTTGTAATTGTCTAAGGTTAATTCTATTTTTTTTTAAAGATTTTTTATTTATTTGACAGAGACATACAGTGAAAAGTGAGAGAAGGAACACGAGCAGGAGGAGTGGGAGAGGGAGAAGCAGGCTTCCCGCTGAGCAAGGAGCCCGATGTGGGGCTTGTTCCCAGGACTCCGGGATCATGACCTGAGCCAAAGGCAGCTGCTTAAGGGCTGAGCCACCCAGGCGCCCCAGGTTAATTCTATTTTTAAAACTCAAAAATCTTTCTCTTCCATGTTAATTTTCTGCGTCTATAAATCCTATGTTGGCATATTAGAAGTGCGGAAAAGTCTTATAACAAAACATATTTTTAATCATGATTAAACCAGACTTTTCCAAATTCATTTGATTATGTAAACTTATTTTTTTCACTAATTCCCATTTATCATCTGGTAAAGCTAGTGCTGTGTGCCACACATTTTAGAAAACAACAAGGCAAATGTTTACCAGAACCTAGTCTAGACTCACATCTGTGTAGCTTTCCAAGAGGAGAAGAAGGGAGGTTGGAGAGGGGAAATGACAGCTACATAATTGAGTTTTTTCTCTAATATTTTGTCATGGGTTCTGAGCCTAGCTCTGTGTCTCTAGTTGGTAAACCAAACATAAAAGACTCACAGTTTAGGCAGGGCCCTCGTTTTGAGATGGGTGGATTTACTAAGACTACTGTACTATTCATGGTTGGATATCTAAGAGTGAAAGAGACAGAGGACCTGCCATCAGGATGCTAAAGCAAATACGTATATGATTCCGATGGCGCACGGGACAAGGTTTCATTAGAAAAGTAGAGCAGGAATTGGTTTGGGAGTACAAAGCAAGGACAACATGCATTCTGGCCTCCACTTTACATGCATTTAATAAACATGCATAACTCTCCGAAATCAGTGTTATCATCCCCGTTCCACATATGATGTTCAAAGTCCCACAAGAGTTAGCAATAGAGCTGGGATGGAAATCCAAACTCCTGTTTTCCTACACCTACATCCACACGATCACACATTGATCTGAAAAGATCCCTGGGAGAGAAGGATGCCTTGGAACATGAGTGAGAAGTCCTTCAAGAAAAATGAGGAAAGGGTCATTGGTCAAACAGTCCTATTTTAGGGCACAACATATTCCATGACTTTTAATAGGAATTTGTTGTCATCCTTAGTGGTGTTATTTATGATAAACCTGAATAAAATAGAAAGCACAAAAGTAACCTTCTCAGACGTCAGAATACACTGAGCATTAAAGAGTCAAAAGCTATCCCTGAATTCTGTGGTCTGAAAGCAGATTTGTCGAGCTGTGCTAATTGACAAGGAAAAAAAGGGGTAAATTAATTTTAAAAAAATCATATCCCTTGAGACAGACCCAAATGTGGATCTGTACCGTGGTTGTGTCTGATCTTTGGGATGCCTGCTAGGTCTCTGACATACCCTGACGCTGCAGCAGTTTCCCTGAATCTTGTTAATGTCACCAGCCAACCAAAATTAGCATAAAATGAGACAATCTGGGATTGCCAAAAAGATCCTGAAGCAGTCAGTATAAAACAGCAGCCAATGTGGTTGTGGACTCTGCCCCGTGGGAGACACATAACAAACATAAACCAGCAGGAGTCCAAACAGCAGCTGAAGAACAGGTTGAACTGAGCCGCTTTCTAGAGACACTACAGCCCAATTTCTAGTGGCACGGCAGAGCTGGGAACGAATCGGAAGCATCACTGATAGACAGAACAATATGGCATGAAATATCGGGATAGGAGGACTCTCTGACTAAAGGTGTCAAATAGATTTTGAGGAAATGAAACGGACTTTTCCGTGGTGATTGCAGCTGAAAATGAAAGGGGCAAGGTCTGTGTGTCAGCACTGTGCAGGACTCCACTAGGCCCTCTCCAGTGGCAGCAACCCCCCCTACATCACCTCGTGAGTGCTGACGGAGCTGACTTTTTAAGTTTTTGAAAAGTTGGACTCACAAGAATAATCCTTTAAGATTATCGAGCCTTCGCACATTGTGATTTGCAGTGGCATTCTGCGCTCAATGCAGTCCAACTTCCAATACATAGCTGGTCTGTATCATGCTATTGTACTAATTGTTTTTATCACCAAACCACATGAGCTTTTCCTTCAAACCCAAACACGACAAAGGGGGTATGATGGGTGGAGGGGCAGAAGTTTCTCAAAATATTATTACAGAAAAAGGCTTAAAAAAAAAAAAACTAGAGACATTTGGTTAGAAGAAATAAATAAAGGTATTTGTTGAAGTACACCGAACCAAAATAGGGACATGGAGGTCTTCAGACATTGAAAAGATTATCCTACAAAAGAGGGAGTAGGTTGTTCTTGATTCAAAAGACCAGAATGAAAATGTAGAGGGGGGAGCAGGTGGAGAAGCCACAATCAAACAGATTTTAGTTCAGTGCATTGAAGAATTTCCTAATTACATTTCAAAGTTACAGAAGAATAGACAGCACTGAGGTAGCTCTTTAGCTGGAGTGGTCAGTGACTAAAGAACCATTTGTTTGGGATGACACAGAATCATCTCTTTAGTGAGTCAAAGGTTAAAGTAAATGTACTTTATATATGTTTTGTTGTTGTCTCTTATTATTCCTGCTGGATTGTAAACTCCTTCAAGACAGGAATAGAGTGTTCTAAATATTTCTCATCTCCACAGAGCCTAACAGGGAACTGTGAACACAGAAGGCTCTTAGAACTTATGATTGAATTAATTTTACAGCTTCTTTCATGTTGAGACTGCTATGACATAAAGAATTCAAAAGTATCCACTCAATTCAATTCCACTCATTAGTCCCAAAGGAATCCATTCAACAGATTTACCCAAACAACTAAATTTTCTAAGACGATGTGATTTTTTATTACCAAAGTGTATAAGTCAGTTCAGATTATGTGTATCAAGAAGGCCAGTGTCAGCTGACTACATTTTCTATTTTCCAACCTTATCCTACCAATAGGATATAACTATGTACATAAGAAAGTAAATCTCATACTATTCAGGGATTTGCACTAGTCAAGTAAATGTACAGGCAGATCAGTCTTAATACTTTCTATACTCTGGCCATTCTTGCCTATCCTATTTAAAAAAATAAAATAAAATACACCAAATTAAAGAGGGATTTCAGTTATATTCTTCTAAAACTTAATAATTGACCCACTTCAAAATACCATGTTGACCTTTGAAACTTTTACACTTAAGTCCATCTTTAAAAGTATGACACTGACATTTTTGTCTTAATAGATGTTCCATTAAGGTCACTGCTACATTTACTGTAATAAATAGAGGAGAATTAAAAGCTCATCAGCACTGTCATAGTACGCATTGGAAAGATTGAATTACGTGCTTAAGAAGATGAATTGATGATCATTGGCAAACTCTAAGAAAACTGCTGCTTTAAAAAGTATCTCAGAGAAAAAATGTTTCCACTAATATTTTTGTTCCCCCAACATATTTTTATTTTGATAAAATATACCCATAATTAGGATTGTTTAAAGAGTCAAACTTAGACTCTGTGATTTAACTACCCTCTAATTAGCTCCAAAGGATCACTGTCTCAGCTGTGATTTCGAAGTACATTCTGGGAAAACCTGTCGCTGAGTGCTCATTGAAAATATGAGTTGCTCTCCTAACCCAAGAGAGTAATCAAATTGCTTTCTTTTTAAAACACACACACACACACACACACACACACACAGAAGGACCTGAAGAAATATTAAAATAATGAAGAAATATGTAGTGTGTGTAGTATGGAGATATACTCTGAGCTATTTAAAATAGCCTTTGTGTAAAATGAAACATCAATCTAATTCCAAGTGTGGAGAGCTAGCATGGCAAATCCAATGTAGCTGCAAGGCAGTTTACATTGTATCTTACCAATGTTCAATTTAAGAAAAGATTGAAGAACATCAGGCTGCTATAAAAACAATTTGCACAGAATAAATTTGGTACTTGCCAACCATTTCTCAGAGAAAGCAGCTTTCCAGCAGAGCTAGGATGTCACGCGACATGGGTTACTGGTACTCACGCAGAATGATTATTAGGCATAAAATTAGTCCGAAAAATAGATTTACAGAAGTATTAAATGTTTGAAATAAGAGCAATATCTGCCATCTAAATGGTATTTAAATTTTGTTAACCGAGAATAGGGAGTAAGAGAAGCATGTTTCTCACCGAAACTTAAAGGTTTCTTTTTTTTTTTTCTTCCTGTCAGATTCTTGCTACAGCTACCTACAAAATAAGGTGTTAAGGTAACACCATCAACATCTATGAATTAAGCTGGTCTATGCTCTTTGCCATCTGTCTCATGCTATTCGGGGTGGGTAAAGGGTCAGAAAGGAGAGGGAAACCTGGGGTAGAGGTGGGGACACAAAAAAGGAAATGTCATTACTCTAACAGGGATAAAATGCATGGGAATTCAGAGAAAATTGATTATAGAAAATGCAAAGCATGAATTTGTGGAAGATAGGAGATTTAAAGTAAATTTCTGAAGAAGTATAGAGATGCCTGGTTTCAATTCTGCCACTTCTTAAATCTGTGTCCTTGTGTCCTTCAGTTTCTGTTTTCTCATCTCTAAGTGGGAATAATGAGAGCAGCTGCATCTTTGGGTTATTTGAAGGATTAAATAAGGTAATACATGTAAAGCTTTTAGAACAGAGCTGGGCAAGTAATAGGTCCTCAGTAGAGTCAGCTCTTGCCAGCAGCAGCTGCATCTCCGTCAGCATCAGTGGGCTTGAAAGTCCTATTATTAATTCTCTTTATTTTCATTTTTACCTCTTTATATACATTTCTTTTCACAAAGAGTAAAATAGAGGATCTTAATTGGTTCAGAAACAAACATGGACTTTAAAAAATCCAGTTGCTCTGGGGCTCCTGGGTGGCACAGTTGGTTAAGCAACTGACTCTTGGTTTTGGCTCAGACTGTGATCTGAGGGTCATGAGATCGAGCCTCACATGGCTCTGTGCTCAGTGCAGAGTCAGCTTGGGGTTCTCTCTCCCTCTCCCTCTGCTCCTCCTGCTCGTACTCTCTCTTTCTCTCTAGAGTAAATAAATAAATTTTTTTTAAAAAAATCCAGTTCCCCTTTTTTTTCAAAACCACTAAGTCAAATTATTTTTCTTTTTCTGGACATATAAACAGAGAAACATTTATATATTACAGATGCGTGGTCCAATGTGAAATTTAGATTCTTCATGATATTGAAGCAGACACATGCCTAATGCTTGAAAGAAGATATTTGATAAATAGTAATTGAAGAAAGAATGCAAATCTAAGTGAATATGACTGAATTTATCAAAAGGCATAAACATGAAAAAAACTGGAAGGCAAAATGAATTTAGTAGGGGAAGAGCTGTATTATTTCTATGCTATTGTAATTTAGTTTATAATTTAAATAAATATTTAAAACATGTATTCTTAAATAAAAGAACCCAGTGCATAGTACTACAGGAGAAAGGTTTTTTTGTGGGTATGCATTAATAATCAGACAGCCCAGCTTTGTTAGCCGCGGAATGTTCTCCCTATTTTTTCCAAGTGATTACTGTGCTGCCTAGCCCAGTATCCTCTGTCATAAAAAGATGTCACTTTTCTTCAGATCTTATTGTCATTTTTCTTTGGATCTCTATTTACTTCTTCATCTAGAGCAGAAGTGTCAAGTGACCTTGACGAGTTATCAATGAGAATTTGGCTTACAGAGAACACTATTTAATTCTGTCAATCCCTATTAGACGCTAATGGTTGTCATGGTATCAATTTGAATCTTTTTTGCTTTCTTATGTTTTGCCATCGATGTTTTTTCCACTGGTCTAAAACTGTGATTTCCCTCAGCAGAGAAGAGTTAATACATTTGAGAGTTGATACCTAGCTGATACCTAGTCAACTTTTCAGTAAATGAAAGCAACGGAAAATATTAAAAACAAACTGCTAAGTGGCCAGCCAGTTCCACTGCTATCTAATTTAGTAATTTCTTAAACACACACCTTTGTTAGTATTTTAGAGAAAATACTAAAACCATAATGGAAATAAGGGTCTATACAGAAATCCTCCCCCTGTAGCTGATTGAGTTTATTATTCTGACCCACCGAAAACAAAATATTGCAATATTTTCATACCCTCAAACCCTTATGCTTTTAGTTGTTTGTGTTGATAAGTTCTTCTGGGCTCATGTTTCTGAGAACACTGATTTGGCACATGATAAGAGTTTGTTTTCATAAATCAGTAACCAATTAAGACATCTGTCTGAGGGGAAAAAGACATCTGTCTAGGAATGAAATCTACATCCTTGTCCTTAATTTACACTAAACTGACTAGCCACAACCATCAAATGTCAATTCTTTTGGCTCTTAAAAATATCATCAGGTGTAGTATTGTTTTGGAAAATTACTTTCTCTTAATAGAGAAGAAGGATTTCAACTGTATTCCTCCTTACTAAAACACTTCGTGTCACACTAAGCCCTTAAGTACTCATGTCACTGTTTTTTTTTTGGACAATTTTTTATGCTAGTGAATTTACTTTTGTAAAATAAGCCTCACACTGGGATATTATGTCATTATAATTCTACCTTCAATTAACCTTCTTTCCAGTGGCTAAATTAACACAAATTAGAAAGGATGTCATTCATTCCAAGCCATATAACCTTGGTGTTACAACTAGTGGTCATCTCATAAAAGCAGTGCCTCTGTTAGAAAAAAAAAAAAGGAAAAGGAAAAAAGAAGAAAAAAGCATTTTGAATGCATTATAGCACACAGATTTCATTTATCTTTTGGTCCTTATTATACAGTGATATTCCTGGAAATCAGTAGCTACATACTGTCAGTTTATCCCGCTTTTTTCCCCTCCTAAACTGAAATGTTTTAAAATAGCCAAAACAGCATTAGGTCTTCTACTTTACATTTGTTAGTCATGCAGGAAGTTAATCATCTAAATATAAATGAAAGCTTGTACCAGTTTCAGTAAGGCAATATTTATTTTCTTTTTATCCTTAGAGATAGAAAGCCTAACTGGCAGAGGAAATTGAGACTGACAAGCCTTGAGACAGTCTGATTTCTAAACAAATTTTTTTCCATTGAAATTTCTCAGAGCAGGATGTCCAACAGTTTTCTAATGAAAAGGGAGTGACTGTACCCCTCAGTTAAGACTTGGTGAATCCCGAGAAGGTAATGGTCCATGAGTGAGAAGTGGAGGAGGAGAATTTCACACCTCATTTTCATGTTTCTGGTGGTAAGCACAGTACTCTCTCCATGTATCACTACAATCTGGAAAGATATGGAGGACAAGCCTGACAATTGCCAGCTTTGATTACCCTCCTTTCCTAGAAACTCAATTTGAAATTCTGGAAATCCCTGGGTAAGGAAGATTGACAACCACCATTGCCTGAAGTTTACTCTCGGGTTTCCTTACTGACCTGAAGATTGAACCCATGAGGTAATGCTTGTATGTGTAGTATTATTTTTATGTCACTGAATAGCCAAAGGCCCTATTAGCAAAGAGTTGCAAAACTATGAGGCAATTACATATTCTTAAATTACCTTATAGGTTAAAAAAATCACTACAACTTAAGATCATACTTTTCTAGTAAAGGATATTAAATAGGATAAAAATGATTAATGACAATTGTACTAATCAGACAATCTGGAAGATTTTTCATTTTAAAATGGCTGACCAAACATAAACCTTTACCTTGCTTCTTTTGACAAAGCACATTAAAATTAAAGAAGATACACACAAATAAGAATAAATCTGGTATCATAGAAATGCTACTATCAACAGAGCTGAAATGGAAGAATTTCTAGGAAAAAAGAATGGTTGGAAACAGATGAACCATGAAACCCAACATAGTTGAAGAGGAGAAGATCTCTGCAAAAATAGATCAACCCAACAGAAATAAAAAATAACCCTAAGATCAGGAATGGGTCTTGGAATAGCAGTGAGCTGTCTGCCAGTAGGCATGATAACTAATTTAAAGGTTGTGGAATATTTGTCCTAATCTTCTTGATCTCAGTTTCTGGTTGCAATGTTTGTCTCTAAGAAAAAGCTATTATTAGAACTCAGTCAATAAAGTGAGATTTGTTGAAGGAAACTCTCAGAATTAAGATGGAAGTAAAAAAAAAGCAGAGCAGTGCCCCCAGGTAGCCATCATGGAGGACAAGGGGCGACTTGAGAGCAAACTCTAGACACCATAGGACCAGCAACTCTCTGTCCTCACAAACTAGAGCCAAAACTTTCTGTGATCATTCCTTGCCAGAAGAAGACAGTTTTTCATTTGTGTTAGGGAGCCTGGATCTAGTTAATAGTATTATAAATATTAATAAACTCCAAGATCACCAGGCATTTGGGGGGAAAATCATCATTCTGAACAAATCCCAAATGAAAACGTTGATGTAAAAGGTAAAAGGGAACTTTAAAATGAGTGCTACTATAATCCTCAGAGAAATTCAAAGGGCTGCCATATCCGCATAATAAGAAGACTGTCATTGTGTGTCAACTACACTCAAAGAAAAAAAAGAAAAAAAAAAAAAAAACCAAACCCAAACCCAAACCACAAACAAAAAAGGAAAAGCCCCCCAAAACAAATGAGAGAGCAAAATCCCAGATTGCTATGAAAAAAGAATTAGGTCTCTGAAGTGAAAATCATGGTAGTGGAGACAAAAAAGAAAACGAAAAAGAAAAAAAAAAACCTAAATGGCAAATAGCAGGACTCCATGGCAAGATGTTTCTCTCCAGTTTTCTCTATAATCTTTCGTATTAACTGAAGTTTCACCTTCAGGCTCCAAATGGTAATCCTTCAATCAGTTCCTGGCTATCCCCTGCAAGGTCAAAACCTGCAACAGCTACAGGTCTCAGATTCTCTTCAATGAACATCTGGCATCAGAGATCTCTGGTAGCTGCTACATGAGCCCAAGGGTTCACTCACTTACAGGCCTGAGCTATTCAGGATGGATAGCCTGCCCATGGTAACAGGAGTAAAAGTCAATCTCAGCTAAACCACTTGGAGGAGAATGGGAGTAAGATGAATCCGTGTAGGCAAACGGAATTGATGCTGCAGAGCCAATCAGCTACACCAAACATGTCAATAAGTAAGAAGATAGAGAATCCGATTAACATTTTTAACATGGTTAGATTTAACAGTCATGTGTTTGTATGTGTAATAATTGATACATAATTGGGGTAATGAATAACTCAATACATTCCAATAAGCAGAATTCATACAGGTCATTTTTTTTTTTATTAACCATGGATCAACAAGACTCAATATTGACAACAAATGATAGAGAAAATAGAAGGCAACTTTTAAAAATAATGTCTTGGGTTAAAGAAAAATTCAAAATGGAAATGATAGATTATTCAGACTATGTATATGATGATAATCTGGTTATACGGAAACAACAACTGGGGCGTGGATATCAGGGGACCCAAACTCATTTCCTTTTGCTAATGAGATCTGTGACTTTCAGCATGCCACCTAACTGCTTTTTCAGTCTCATTTTCCTGTCCTCTTTACTTGGTTAGCTTAGGAAGAAAGAACATGTGTTTTTAAGAAATATTCTAATAATTACCTTTTCCCCTATCTATACCAAAAATATATATTGCTAAATATAAAGATATACACAAAGATATGTGTATGTATGCTCTTGTTATTTTCAAAATAATTTAATATTGTTGATCCTAAAGATACCAGCTGTCATAACTTCTAATGTTATATACAATAGCAACCAGGATTTTATTCTCTGCCTGTTTATATCTTAAGACAACATTTTATATCACACATACAAAACATACCCCATTATTTGGGGTGGTGTGGACAGAGCACAAATACCAAGTCAGTTTCCTTGACTTTTGGGTTCGTTTTCAAAACTGCAGACTAATTACTTAATAAATGTATAACAGTATACACAGAAGCCTACCCAGTTATTTCAAAATAGAGAGATCCCCCCAAATTCTCTAAATTCTGGAAACTATCTTTGATATCCCAAAAACTTCTCTGGAAAATCTTTTGGCTACAACTAAACACTGCTAAGAAAGATTACATTTTATCCCTCAGACCAGTTGAGAGTTATTGGTTTTGTTTCACAATATTATGTTCAAGACCCTGGTTTGTGAAAACTTTATCAATTTGAGAAATCTAAAATATAATTCTATCACTGATCTATAGTGTTCAAAATTATATCTGGTTATAAATATTTGGAGTATATCATGAAGAATAATGTTGGAGTCAGTCCTAAGGAAACTCAGTATTTTCAAAACCTTACATCTAGGGGCACCTGGGTGGCTCAGTGGGTTAAGCCTCTGCCTTCGGCTCAGGTCATGATCTCAGAGTCCTGGGATCGAGCCCCGCATCCGGCTCTCTGCTCGGCGGGGAGCCTGCTTCCCCCTCTCTCTCTGCCTGCCTCTCTGCCTACTTGTGATCACTCTTTCTCTCTCTCTCTCTCTGTCAGATAAATAAAATCTAAAAAAAAAAAAAAAAACAAAAACCTTACATCTATCTGCTAAATATGCCAATAGCCACTGAATTTTTTCATTCGTGAAGATTTGGAAATTTGTATTATCCCCACTATACTAAAATTGGGAAAATTACAAATATTAGTGTTTAAATATGGCCAAATATAATTTCCTTTTATAAGCAACAAATCCTCAGTATGAACCATGATCAGCATTCACATCCATACAATGCAAAGAAAATGATCTGATATTTAACAATTTTTGTATTACAGAGTTCCTTGATAATGAGGTTAAAGACATTTCATAGATGGATGAACATAGTTTTGAAGGTCAGTAATTGGAGATGAACAATTAGTTTACCCCACAAATCATAAAACAGAGAGATGTTGGACCAAAATTAGATTGCTGCTTCTCATCACTTTCCACCCTATCCCCTATCCCTATGCCCTGCTGCAGCCACATTTTAGCACATTGAAAATTAAGAATGTTCATGCAACTTCAATGATAGCGAAGAGCTCCAAGTGTTAAGAGCATTTTTCCCCCTCATGATAATTTTAGGCACAATTGGGCATAATTAAAACTTAAGCATAAATTTCATTCCTGATGGCCAATAGAGAATAAGGACCATAATTCGATCTCTGGGAAACAGGGAATTTAATATTATTTCTTAAATCTTCTGTTCAGCTTTGACTATATATTTCAATAAGGAAATGCTCTAAAATATCATTTCAATTTCCTAAGTAATGTTTTGGCACAGTATGAAGAATGCAAAGTTTCACAAGAATTTCCCAAATGGTGTGACATTTTTCATTTAGTGATTAAGAGGACTATATTAAACAAACTTTCACAGCTTTTAGAATTTGCTGGTATGTTTTATTAGCATTTAATCTCATGTACTTCAGTGAATTGTACTTTCTGGAAAAAATCAGTAAAATAATTAAAAATAAGCTTTTATAATTTTTATTCAAATCAAAAAGCCACATTTTCTCATTGCTCGATGTTTATAAACATAAAACTTGTGAAATTCTGGGCACCTGGGTGGTTCAGTGGGTTAAAGCCTCTGCCTTCAGCTCAGGTCTTGATCTCAGGGTCCTGGGATCAAGCCCTGCATCAGGCCTGCATCAGGTTCTCTGCTCAGCAGGGAGCCTGCTTCTCCCTCTCTCTCTGCCTGCTTCTCTGTCTGCTTGTGATCTCTCTTGCCAAATAAATAAAATCTTAAAAAAAAAAACTTGTGAAATTCTATCTTTTGTAATATACATGTATCTAGATTTGAATTAAGCATCATCATTTTGGCAAAGATTTTAAAAAACCAATCACTGTCTCACTAACAGATCAATAATTGTGTGTGTTAGCTGATGGGTATGAAATGTTCTGTACAGTTAGATGTGTCTGAGACTCAACTGAAATTTAGTTTCTACATGTACCTATACTTGCAGCCTAATACCTTACATTCTTTTAGAATACTAGAGGAAAGCTTCAGTTCATCACACTGATACAATTTACAAATGAAATATAAGATATAAATAGATTTTTTTTTAAGAGAGGGTGGGAAGGGGAGAGGGACAGAGGGAGAGAGAGAATCTAAAACAGGCTCCATGCCCAGCACAGAGCCTGACTTGGGGCTCAATCTCACAACCCTGAGATTATGACCTGAGCCGACATCAAGTCTGATGCTTAACCAACTGAGCTATCCAGGGGCCTCTAAAGCAATGGACTTTTTGAGATGCAATGCTAGTTACTGGAAAATCCAAGTTTACTTTTTACATTAAAGTACAACTTAGAGTGAAAAGAGCAGATCTAATTTAAAGTTTGATCAATTTTGACAAATGTATATACACTACTGCAACCCAGTCCTGATCAAAACATAAAACATTTCCATCATGCCAGAAAGTGCCCACGTGTCACTTCCAACTATCTTAACCATTCCCCCGTCCCCACTCTGCTGCTGCCAGAAGCAACAACTGTTCTGTTCTCTATCACCACAGATGAACTTTGCCTGTTTTAAAACTTCGTATGCATGCATGTAATCTTTTGCATCTGGCTTCATTCACTGAGCATAATTTTGTTTGAGATCTACCCAGGGTTTCCCATATGTCACTAGTTTATTTCTTTTCATTGCTGAGTAGAACTCAAGTATATGAACATGCATAGTTTGTTTATCGATTCTCTTGCTAATGGAACAGAGGCTGTTTTCAGTTTGGGGCTATTAAGAATAATGACGCTATGCATATACATACAAAGAGTTTTTTGTGGACACCTGCACTCATTTCTTTTTAAGAAATACCTTATTACCTAAAATTACTTAAAAATTTCAAGAAATAGATGCTCAACTGACTGATGATAAGGAAGGAGTATATTTAATTTCTTTATGTCTTTTAGTTTTCCATGCTTTATTATATATCCAGTATGATCTTGGATAAAAGTAGGAAAAGCTGATATTCTTTCTGTGTTCCTATCTCAAGGAGAAAACATTCAATATTTCACTATTCAATATGTTAATTGTAGGTTTTCCAAAAATTCATTTTATCAGATTAAGGAAGTTTTATTTTATTCTTAGTTGGCTGAGAGTTTTAGTCATTTCTGGAATGAAGCCCACTTGCTAATGATTAATTTTCTTTTTATGTCTTGTGGATTCTCCTTGCTAATATATTTTTGTGTGTGCCTTTAATCATGAGGAACATTAGTTTGTAATTTTCTTTTCTTCTAATGTCTCTGTCTGGTTTTGGAGTGTGGTTCTACTGGCCTCATAAAATAAGTGTGGGAAATACTCTTTCCGAAATAATTTGTACAGGATTGCTACTACTACTTCCTTAAAACTGATAGTATTCCATATGAAGCTGTTGGGACCCAGGGTTTTCTTTTAGGGAAATTTTTAAATTAAGAATTTAACTTCCTTAAAATATGGATATTGGGGAGGGTATGTGCTATGGTGAGTGCTGTGAAATGTGTAAGTCTGATGATTCACAGACCTATACCCCTGGGGCAAATAATACATTATATGTTAATAAAAAATGTTAAAATTTTAATTTGTTATAACAGTTTTGTTAAATTGTGTTTTTCAACAAATTTCTCCATTTCATCTAGGTCATCACATTTATTGGAATAAAGTTATACACAATAGTCACTTATCCTTTTAAGTCTGTAGTTCACTTAATGAAGTGAACTCTTCTCTTTCCCTTTCTTTTTTCTCCAGTTTTATTGAGAAAAATCTGACATGTATGACTATATAACATCAAAGTATCCAGCATGGTGGTGTGATTTACTTCTATAATGTGAAATGATTACAATAGTTTTAGCAAACACATATCTCCTTATACAGATAAAATAAAAAGAAAGGAAATATTTTTTTCCTTGTGATGCAAACTCTGAGGATGAGCTCTTAATGATTTTTCTATATAACATACAGCAGCATTAGTTACAGTTATGATATTGTACATTATATCCCAACTATTTATTTATCCTATAACTGGAAATCTGTACCTTTTGACCACCTTCCTCCAGTTCCCCCACTTCTCTCTTCCCTCTGCCACTGGTATCCTGAAGTCTGATCTCTTATTATCTATTGTCTTTTTGATGGTGATCATTCTAACAGGAGTGAGGTGATATCTCATTGTAGTTTTAAATTATACTTCCCTAATGGCTAGTGATGTTGAGCATCTTTTTATGTACTTGATGGTCTTTTATACATCTTTGGAGAAATGTCTGTTCAGGTCCTTTGCCCATTTTGTTATTGGGTTATTTAGCTTTCTACTATTGAGTTACAGGGGTTCTTTATATATTTTGGATATTAACTCCTTATCAGATACATGTTTTATAAATATTTTTTCCCCATTCTGTAGTTGTCTTTTCACTTTGTTGATCATTTCCTTTTCTGTACAAAAGCTTCTTTTTTTGGTGTAATCCTGCTTATTTTTTATTTAGTTGCTTGTACTTGAGGTGCATATCCAAAAAATCATTACCAAGACCCATTCAAGGATATTTATTCCTATGTTTTCTTCTAGGAGTTCCATGGTTTCAGGTCCTACACTTAACTCTTTAATACATTTTGAGTTAATTTTTGTGACTGGCATCAGATATGGGTTCAGTTTCATTCTTTCACATGTGAATATCCAATTATTCTACTTACTGAAGAAACCATTCTTTCTCCATTGAATATTCGTGGCTCCCTTAACAAATGTTAGTTGACCATATATGCTTTGGTTTATTTCCAGGGTTTCAATTTTGTTGCATTGGTCTATTTATCTGTTTTTATGCCCAAACCATATTAATTGGTTGACTACAGCTTTCTAGTGTAACTTGAAATTAGGAAGTGTGATACCTACTGCTTTCTTCTTCTTTCTCAGGATGTGGGGTTAGAAGTGGTTTCTTTTTTTTCTACTTCTGCAAAATCCCTATTGGAATCTTCATAGGGATTATGCTGAATCTATAGATGTTTTTGGCAGTATTGACATTTTAGCAATATTACTTCTTCTGATTATCCAATAATTAATTCTTCCTGTCCAGTCCATGGACACAGGATATCTTTTCACTTATAGGTCCTCTTCAGTTTCTTTTATCAATGTCTCACAGTCTTCAGAATAGAGATCTTTCACCTCAAATTTATTTCTAGGTATTTTATTGTTTGATGGTACTGTAAATAAGACTGATTTCTTTCTTTCTAAGAAATGTCATTTTTGGGGCGCGTGGGTGGCTCAGTGGGTTAAAGTCTCTGCCTTAGGCTCAGGTCATGATCCCAGGGTCCTGGGATCAAGCCTCACATGGGGCTTTCTGCTCAGCAAGGAGCTTACTTCCTCCTCTCTCTCTGCCTGCCTCTCTGCCTACTTGTGATCTCTCTCTGTGTCAAATAAATAAATAAAATCTTAAAAAAAAAGAAATGTCATTTTTTTGTATAGAAGTACTATTGATTTTCTATGTTAATTTAGTATTCAAATTTACCAAACTCATTGATTACATCTAACAGTTTTTTCATAGGGTCTTTAGGATTTTCTGCATATAAAATCATGTCATCTTTAAAAGAAACAATTTTACTTTTTCCTTTCCAATTCTGATACCTTTCATTTCTTTTTCTTGACTGACTGCACTAGCTAAGATTTCCCGTATTGTGCTGCATAGGAATAGTGACAGTGGGCACCCTTGTCTTGATCCTGAATCTTAGAGGAAAAGCTTTCAATCTTCCACCATTGAGCGTGGTGTTAGTTATAAGCTTGTCATATATGGCACTCAGATATATTCCTTCTATGCCTAGCTTGTTTACACTTTTATCATGAATGGATATTGAATTTTGTCAAATGCTTTTTCTGTGTCTATTGAGATGATCATGATTCTTTCCTGTCATTCTATTAATGTGATGTATCACACAATTGATTTGCATATGTTAAACTAGACTTGTATCCCCAGGATAAACCCCACTTGATCCTGGTGAATGATCTTTTTAATGTACTGCTGAATTTGGTTTGCTAGTATTTTATTGAGAATTTTTATATCTATATTCATCACAGATATTGGCTTGTATTTTCTTTTCTTGTAGTGTACTTTCCTGGTTTTGGTGTCAAGACAATGCTTCCTAAAATAAGTTAGGAATTGTTTCCTCCTCTTCAATTTTTTGAAACAGTTTGAGAAGGACTAGTGTTAGTTATTTTTTAAATGTTGGGTAAAAGTCACCAGTGAGGGTCCTGGGCTTTTCTTCAGGTGGAGCTCTTTGACTATTGATTCAATCTCTTTACTAGTAATTGGTCTATTTAGATTTTCTATTTCTCCCCAAGTCAGTTTTGATAAGTTTTATGTTACTAAGAATTTTTCTATTTCTTTTAGGTTGCCCATTTTGTTGCATATAGTTGTTCATGGTAGCATGTTATGATATGTTGAATTTCTGAAGTATCAGTTGCAATGTCTCCTTTTTCATTTGTAATTTTGTTGCCTAGGTCCTTTCTCTTTGTTCCTTGGTTAGTCTAGCTCAGGGTGTGTCAACTTTATCTTTTATAAGAACCAACTCTTAGTTTGATTAATCTTTTGTTTTACTGTTCTCTGTTTCATTTATTTTTACTATAACCTTTATTATTTCCTTTCTTTAGCTAACTGGGGACTCAGTTTGTTCTTCTTTTTTTAGTTCCTTAAGGCATAAAGTTAAGTTAGTTATTTGGGATCTTTCCTGCTTCTTAATGTAGGAGTTTATTGCTAGAATTGTTCTGCAGCATCCCATAATTTCTAGTATGTAATGTTTCCATTTTAGTTTGTCTCAAGAAATTTTATTTCCCCTTTAATTTCTTTTTTGATCCACTGATTGTTCAGGAGAGTGTTAATTTCTATGTGTTCACCAATTTTCCAATTTTCTTTTTGTTGTTGATTTCTAGTTTCATGCCATTGTGGTCAAAGACACTTAGTATGAATGTAGTCTTGCTGAATTTGCTAAGACTTTTTTTGTGCCCTAATATATGGTCTGTCCTAGAAAATGTTCCATGTGCACTTGAGAAGAATGTATATTCTGCTGCCGTTAGATAGAATGTTCTGTATACTTCTGTTAGGTCCATTTGGTCTACATTGTTGCTCCAACCTATTTCCTTACTGACTCTCTATCTGGATGATCTATCCATTGTTGAGAGTGGGGTATTAAAGTTTCCAACTATTAGTATATTACTGTTTATTCCTCCTTTTAGCCCTATGAGTTTTTGCTTTATATATTTAGGTGCATCACCATTCAGACAATAAATATTTACAATCGTTATACCTTCTTGACATATTGGGCCATTATATATAATGACATTGACTCATTTTACCATTTTTAAAGTTTATTTTGTCTGATATAAGTACAGCTCCCCCTTCTTTCTTTCAGTTACCGTTTACTTGAAATGTCTTCATCCCTTTATTCAGTCTATATCTGTTTTTAAGGCTAAAGTGAGTCTCTTGTAAGCAGCATATTGTTGGATATTGTTTTTATCCATCTGGCCATGTCTTTTGCTTGGTGAATTTAATCTATTTACATTTAAAGTAATTACTGTGAGGTAAAGACTTACTCTTGCCACTTTGCTAATTATTTCCTACTTGTTTTTCAGATCCCTTGTTCTTTCTTATCCTTTTGTGTTTTGTGTGTTTGTGTGTGTATGTGTATGCTTTTATGTCTTTTGGTATCAGTATGCACTGACTACCTTATCACGTTCTTTTGTGTAATTACTACAAGATTTTCCCATATGATTATCATGAGGCTTACATGAAATACCTTAGATTTATAACACCCTATGGTAAACCGATAACAACTTAACTTCAATAAAATGAATGAACTTTACACTTTTAGTTCTCTTCACCCACACATTTTAGGTGACTGGTGTTACAATTCACATGTTTTTATATTATATAACTAATAACATTTTTGTAGTTACAGTTATTTATACTTTTTTTAAACCTTCAAACCACATTGATGAGTTGTAAGCACTATTACTGTATTTCAGAATCTATAACTATATATTTGCCATTACCAATCCAATTTACACTACCTTTTTATGTTTTTGTCATGTTAATTAGTACCCTTATACTTCCACTCAAGTTACTCCTTTTACTATTTCTTGTAAGGCAGGTCTGATGATAGGGAACTCCCTCAGATTTTGTTTGTTTGGGTGTATCTTTATCTCTCCTTCATCTCTGAAGGAGAAATTTACTGGGTATAGAATTCTTGGTTGGCAGTTATTTTCTTTTAATATTTTCAATATGTCAGCTCAATCTATTCTGGCCTGAAATGTTTCTGTTGAGAAATCTGTTAATAGTCTTATGGGGTTTCCCTTGTACGTAACTTCTGTCTTTTCTCTTGCTGCTCTTAAAGTTCTTTGACTTTTAATGATTAATTATAGGGGCGCCTGGGTGACTCAGTGGAAAGCCTCTGCCTTCAGCTCAGGACATGATCTTAGGGTCCTGGGATCAAGTCCCGTGTCGGGCTCTCTGCTCAGCAGGGAGCCTACTTCCTCCTCTTTCTCTACCTGCCTCTCTGCCTACTTGTGATCTCTCTCTGTCAAATAAAAAAATAAAATCTTTAAAAAAATAACAATTAATTATAATGTACCTTGATATGTCCTATTTGGGATCATTTAGGCCTCACAGATATAGATATGTATTTCTGTTTCCAAGTTTGAGAAGTTTCAGTCAATATTGCTTTAAATATATTCTCTGTCCCTTTCACTTGCCTTTTCTTCTGAAATCCCCATAATGTGAATATTGCTTCTTTTCATTGTGTCCCATAAATCTTGAAGGCTTTCTTCACTTTTTTTCATTCTTTTTTTCTTTTTCTATTCTCTAATTACAAATGTCCTATTTTCTAGGTTGCTGATTCTTCTTAAAATTCCCTACTGAATTCTTCAGTTCAGTTGTATTTTTCAATTCTAGGATTTGTTTTGTTCTGTTTGATGGTCATGATTTCCTTGGTGAGCATCTTGTTTTGCTCATGCATTGTTTCCTAATTTTTAGTTGTATATGTTTTCTTGTAGTTTACTCAACTTCTTAAAATGATTACTCTGAATCTTTGACAGTTCACTGATCTCCATGTCTTTAGGGCCACTTATGGGAGCTTTATTCGTTTTCTTTGGTGGTGTTATATTTACCTGATTTTTCATGATCCTTGATTCATTATATTGCTATCTATGCATTTGAGCAATAGGGCTCCCCTTCCAAACTTTACAGGCTTGCTTTGGCAGAGGAAGTTCTTCCACAGTCAACTCAGTTTGAGTTTCTAGGTATATCTGTAATAATGTCCTTAGATAGGCAGGGGTTACTACTATGGTCTACTTTTGGGCAAGGTAACTATTTCAGCCTTAGGGACAGAGATGGGGGAGTGTGCCACTGGCTACCATAGTAGGGTAGGAATCCTGGCTTAGTTCCCTACCTAAGTGAGGCTGTAGGATAGGCTCTGCTTGGTCAGGCTTACTAGATGGTGAGTAATAGAAGGGACTATGAATAAGCTTCCTTGCTCTGACAAGGCAGCAGGCCAGGACTCAGGGCCTATGCAGTTTGTTCTTTAGAGACTCAAATCAGGCCCGAGTGTACACTGAATTCCTTGGTCATATGAGGTCACTGGTTTTGTTCTGCAGATAGGGGAAACCATAGGCTGTGCTCTCTGTTCTAGGGCCATTGTACATAGGGTTATTGAATGGGCTATGCAGCTTCCTGTGTGCTCTGGTTAGGTTCCCTGGTGAGACCAGTTGGAGGCTATATTAATAAGTGGGGCTACAAATCAGATTCCCTGCTCAGGAACAGTGAGAGAAGTAGCTCTAAAACCAATAATGCTCTTTGATATCTTAACTCAAGCCAACTTACACTTCAAGTTTTCTTGTTGGACTGGGTCACTGGCTTTGCTCTCCAAATGATCAGCTCTGCTTGCTCTTCTCTTGAGACATGAGAGCCACTGGGCTGCACAATTTCTAGGAGTTTCCAGCCCTTTTGGTCAGATGAGACTGGGAGGCACCCTCCAGAGTGGGTGCTAAGTCTCAGCAACCTGGCTTGAGCAGGAGGGCAGTCGAACACTCCAGGCTACTCTTAATTTCCCAAATGGGCTCTCTGGTTGGGAGGGGCAAGAGCTACCTTTAGCTTTGGCTATGATTTGATTCCCCTGACCTAGCATGAGAACATTGATGTTCCATATTGGCTTCATTCTAGGAGTGATCACTTCTGCCCACCTACCCCTTGGCTGGAGTGCCACTAGGCCACATAGCAGTTTGGAGTTGTTCCCAGACATTCTGTTCAGATAGGACTGGGATATGCTCTCCACAGCAAGCAGGGCTATGACTCAGCACCCTGCATAGGTATGGGCAAGCTGGGCTCTAAAACCAGCAAAACTCCTCATTAGAGAATCTGAATCAGGTCGATCTGCACCCTGCCCAACTCCTGACTTGGTTCTGCAGATGAGCAAAACCACTAGTTGGGATTATTACTTGGGCACTGTAGGTAGAACTCAGTATGCTGCGATCCATGCACTGGTGTGGACATGCCCTCACTTTTTCCATTATGGCCAAATTCCCAGGGGATGAGCCTTGCAGATTGCCCTGCAATCTTGTGGTATAAGATCAGAAATGGGGTTCCCATAAAACAACCCAGAGCACTGGTGGTGACTGGTTGTCCTTGCCCCAGGGCTCTCTTTTTAAATTGGGGGAACTGGAGGCTCAGGGGAGACGTTTCCATGTGATGTTGAGCTGGCCTGGCAGAGGGGACAATGTGGTCAATATGCAGCCTCTTCTCTTACCCTTCTAATGTAGTCAGGTGGTGCTTCAGCCTCACTTCACATTCTAGGATTCTCTCAGTGGTGTCTTATTGTTGAATAGTTGTCAGATGTTTGTTTTGTGTGGGGAAGGAAAGTCAGAAATGACCTGTGGTTGTCATCTTGTGATATCACTCCCCAGTCACATTTTTTTATAACCACAGTTCAGCTACTCTGGTAGTCAGTAAAGAGTACTTAATATTTTCCAAATAATATAATGCCATCAGGTACTCTTACTACCTTATTTGGCATTTCATTAATATGTCATTACATGGAAAATAAAAGAGAAGGAGGTACAGGGTGAGTTATTTATGGGCTGTGTCACTAAGTGCAACCTGTTACTCTACATTCACCTTTTTCACAGGAAATCACTTATCTAAATTGGAAAATTTCTTTTGTAGTTGAAAAAGTAATCAGAATCCATGTCAACACACTCGTGTAAGATGCAGTCTAAATGAAAACAGTAACAAATAAGATAATCTTGAGAAACTGAAATCCTTGCATTTTTCAGAATTTTTTCCAGTTGACATATTTCACTGTACTATGCTGTATTATATAGAATTAAGATACTATCTTGTCATACTATGTAAATTTTCTCATTTTTATAACTCATCATCTAATTTTAAAAATAATCTCTATGTATGACAAATATGAGAAAGAATATTTAAAGATAGTAATCATGAATAAAATTTGGCAATCTCCACTCTAAGAACTTATTCTGAAATGTTACAGATGAACATCTAGACATATTGTTTTCGACTCTAATAACCTAGATAATAAACAAAATTGACTGAAAGAAGTTCACAACTTTGTTTCTATTTGCAAATCATGAAATATACCATATTAAGCAGACTATATCTATTAGACTAGGTTCAAAGAAAATAATAAAGCTTCTGCTACTACTCTTAAGAGGCATTTTGTAATTCTGACTAAAAGGGAGTTTGCTCATATTTTATTTGTACTCACAACAAATAGTGCTAAAATATACAAATTACACACACATTCTATACACCTGATTTTTAAATGCATGTGTGATTATTGATGGACTCATAAAGAAAAGTTTCTCTACTCCACAGTTCAAGAATCATTTTTTTGGGAAACAAGACAATAAGCATGCAGTGAGCTACAATTACTTGGGACTTTGTTGGGAAGGGAAGCTGTGAAAGAAGTTCCTGACTATCACATTATATAGCCAGTGATCTTTACTGTTATTTAAGTACTCAGTTTAAAAATGTACCATTTCTATCCTAGGATAAAAACCTTAAGAAGTAAACCATTTTTAAGGGTTTTCTATGTCAGAAACAAAAAATAATGTAGTTCTTGAGTACAGATGATGACATTATCACATCTTGATTCTCTTAACTCTATGCTGTCAAAAAAAATCATTGGTCCAGTCCACACCACAAAAGACATTTTTATAGAGTTGGATGAAAAGTATTTTTCAATATTAATATCACTGGGAGGATACACACTAAAAAACAAAGCTTAATATTCAGATTTTAGTAACATCCACTATCCTAGCTACTTTCCCCTTTAGCTTTAAAGCTAATTGCTTTCTGAATAATATTATTACTTTTAAGATAAAAATAAATAATACTCAAATATTTGGACAAAGGAGGCACATCCACCCTATGTGCCTCCACAGACATAAACACAGATTACATATATGCTTCTCATACAAGGTTATAATTGGCATTTTATTTGTATACTTCTCTCCCTCACAATAGACTGCAAATTCTAGAGACAGAGATCATAACTCTTTTAATCACTATTGATCACTAGTACCAGTTTATAACTAGTCATAATATAATTTTGTTGAACTTTTATTCATTCATTAAAGAAAAAGTTATTAAATGCCTTCTGTGGTCAGTGTGATGGGCAAGAAAATTCTGACATGAATGTAACTAAGAAGTTCATAGTGTAATAGAGGAAATAAAGAAAATACTGTGACAAGGGCAAGTACAAAAAAATACATTATTTATAAAAATATTAAAGGAAGGAAGACTTAATTCTTTCTGTTAAAGTTTATAATAGATTCCAGAAAGAAGTGACACCTAAACTGGATTTTCAGTGATGAATGGGCTTTTTCCAGGCAGATCATGGAATAAGATGTGACAAAATTCTAAGCAAATGGTACAGTATTTGAAAAAGCACATTGGACATGACGATAAAAACTGACACAACCTATATCCCTAAAACATAAAATAAATCAGTTCTTAGACTATATGGCAGTTCTCACTCCACAAAGAGTGAATTCTCACTCCAAAAATCCCATTAACATGTCCTTGATATTTCTGTTGCTTGATCCTAATCTTTTATATCATCATTATTGGAGTTCCATTCTAACTTAGTATGTCCCACTTACCAGTATCAGGTACAAAATTATGTTACATTTATCTTATTCAAATGAAGTATTTCATTTGAGGTTCTTTTCCATCTCTTCAGAATCCTGTCATTATCAATTGCTCTGAGATCCCCAGGGATAATTTCTAAATCCAAAGGGCTATTTTGGTTACTACCACCTCAGGAATAGAAGCCAGGAAAGCATGTCCTGTCAGGGGAAGGGCCTTGTTCCTGCCTGCTGTCCTGTGGCTGCTTACGCTGACTGCTGATGTAACCTGGGCAGTCAGCCCAAGTAAATGCAGTCCAGGAAGGCAAGGTGTTTCCTGGGGCCTATGTACAGTGGCTTGTGCACACATTGAGCCCAATGTCTGGTGAACCAGCATGCAGGTACAATTCCTGCCCCACTGAATAAAGTGCTTCCTGCCCCCATGGCTGGTCCTGGATGAGGGTATAAACAAGGGAGTCTCATGCTTAGGTCTCCTGGCTCCATGCCACCTTCTACATAGGCTCCTGGTATGGAAATTATTTAATAACACAAATCTTCCTATTTATACACACATACCACACAAAATTCTTTTTCTTCCCCTAACAAGCCCAGATCTAGAGAAGTTTCCTATTTCATGTGCTATTATGCTATTCCATAAACTACTTTTTGTGTAGTTTCCAGGAGTGCTAGGGGCCCTACCTCTTCCAGGCACACTGCTAATCACCAGTTCCTATCCTTAGGTAAATGATATCTTTATCTCTGAAAATCCTGTATCTAATCCATCTTCACAATGCTTTCCAACTAAACTTCTTAAAGCATAACACTTCTTGCACCAGTTAATTTTTTTTTTTTTTTTTTACTGGTTCTCGACTGCATATTAAAGTGTGGCCACATGCAGCTTCTCATTCACAGGTTTTTGTCATTCTGTCACAGTATACCACTTCATCTAATTATAGATTTACATAGGCTTTTAGTCATAAGGAATTAGATATCACCTATTTCTAATTCAATCATTTTCTTTTACTTTTGAGGAAGCAGACATGGAATTTCAAAGTTTTATTATGGAATTTGCACGTTCACCACTGTATAGTTAATGCTGAGAAGAGTGTCTGGCCTATAGAAAGTGATCATTAAATATTTCTTGCATGAATTAAGGTTAAGATCCATTAATTTTTCTTCTTTCTAGTTTACTAAAAAGTAATCTTTTTAACTTTTACTAAAAGTTAATCTTTTTAGTTTACTTCCAAGGTATATATCAGAGTATACAGAGAGACCTGACTCTCACAACAATCATACTGAATGTCAAAACAAATCAGAATAAAAATTATACATCTATCTATATTCACTAATGTAATATCAAAGTGCATAAATTCAGGACAGATGTAATTACCATATTACTATTTCAAAGATAATAAGTATGTGTTAAACAATTTAGCATGTATCAGGCATTCATCTAATACTTTATATGTATTAACTGATATAATCTTCCTTTCAATCCTATACTATAGATACTATTATTATGTCCATTTTACAAATGAGGAAACCAAAACCCAAAGACATTAAATACCCAGTACACTTGGGAAAAGATGTAGGAATCTTTTCACTATATCTTGTGTATGAGAAGATAGTGTCACAACTAACTTTAAGTGGTCTGGTCTAAGTATCTGAGTAGAAAAGTCAAAACAAAGATGGCAAATGTCAAATGAACATTTGGATTTAGAGGTGTGCTTGTGTACTTTTAATGTTTGCTTTAGATTATTTTGGGTTAGAGGGAGCTCTAAGATATCCAAGAAGATATAGTTGAATGGCAATTGGTTTAGAGAAAGTCCTAAGTGGGGAATATAAATCTGGGAATCATTGGCTTATAACTTACATAATGTCCAAATATGACATTATGACATATAAATATACATATATACACACACATATACACACTCACATATGTATATATACACATGCTGATACATATACACACATACTCAGATACTAATATATAGAACTATGTCATGTAGACTATAATTTAGCCCAACTTCTGAATATATAATCTTTTGATACTAAAGCTCAGTTATCTATATCACTTAGTATTGGTCTTAGCTGCTTGTAACAGAAATGTTACAAGTATCACTTAGATAACAAGTCTGTAAGTAGGTATTTTAAGGCCAGTGAAGCTGCTAAGTGACCCATTAAGGACTCAGGTTTCTCATAGCTTCCTTCTCTTCCATCCTAATGGTGGCATTTGCATTCACTGTGCTGTGCTATATTTTATGTAGAGAGAAAAAGGAAGGGAGCAGGAGGAAGAGTAGTGTCTTTACCAGAAAATGCAAACATTCTATTTTATTTCCATTGGCTGGAATGTGTCACATGGTCATCCTTATTTAAAAAAAAAAAAGCAGCTGGGAAATTAAGTTTTTGCCTGAGTATATTATAACCCGCCCAAAATTAAGAATTTTTTTTTAAGAAAGGAAGGGTGAGTAATATTAGATAAACAACTGGTATTTCTCGCAAAGAGCCACGGAGTTTTAGCACTTTTGTAGAATTTGAAACTTCCTAGCTAGCAGAAATACCTTCATTTTCTAGATGAAAAAACTAAGCGATTTGCTCTAGACTACATGGTGAGTAGGCGGAGTTGATAGTAGGTGAAGTTGGTAAGAACAGAACCTGGATTCTGGCTCCTTGTTCAGTGGCACGTCTATCTTACCACGCTGCAGTATGAACTGCCTTAAGTTTTATTCCAGAGCCTCCATTTCCCAATCAACTCTCATAGTTCTCTGTGCAAATGGCCATCATATTTACCATGGTTTACTCTATTTGTGTGTGTCTATTTGTCCTCTAAATCATTTTGTGTGTCTATTTGCCCTCTAATTTGGAAATAACCCCTGGAGCAGGCACTATGACTTCTTCATCTTTCTCTCCCTCCCTCTTCCCCTCAGGGTCTCAGAGAACACTCAGCATATTATACATAGTTAATAGGTTCTTATTAAATGAATTAACCTTACACAGAAAATATAACTTCAAGATGATATTTTAGTGGTTTCTGATGGAAGGATATTAAGCAATCTTATGACATGGAATTTTACTCCAGTAGCCTCTGAGCAATTGGTTAATATCATTACAATATTATAATCATAAATCTTAGGGCTGGTAAAAATCATCTGATTTACTCCCTATGTTCATATAGTCTTCTTTTATCAGAGTCAACTAAGGACCAGAGACATTACATTGCACAAGTTTACTGCATCAATAGGAGGAAGGGCAGAACAAAGACAAGAGTCCTCCTTCGTAGGGCATTTATTGTTTTTGTTGTTTTTTAATACATCACATTGCCAAACCTTGATGTAATAATATATTTCCCTTTCATATCTTACATGCTCAAAGTCTAAAATTGTCTATAGTATTTTAGAATATGGACCCTTTGATATATTTCTAGGTGAAGATGCAAAGGTTTTCACATGTATGATACTGTAAATGGATAACAGCAAGAGAGATCCAAAATTTATTATCAAGATTGAACTTGTATTTTTCCACTTCTAGGGATGATACTCATAATACATTTTTAGCACCCCTCCAGGGCAGCTTAGATATCCTACTTTCTATCTGTAACTGGGAAAATAGAGGTTAAGATAAAGGCCAGAGCAACTGTCAGAAACCATTAGTTTTGCTACTCTATAAACATCCATTTGCTTAAATTACACTGGCTCTTAGCATCCACACTTTTACTATATGTAACATGGCCAGTGCTATTTTCTCAGCACTTTACTCATCTGAAAATGAGAACATGCATTTTATATGATTAAATAAATTATACCAGGCTAGAATATGACACATAGTCCTTGTCCCCAAGACCTAAATGAAATCAGGGAAGCCTATTAAGAGCTAGAAAGTAGACATAAAGACAATCAGGTGCAGAAGCAAACATGAGCTCATATATTTCTCATATCGTATATATCAAATATATCCTACATATTAATAGCAATCTTCATTTTTTTGTTATGTGTAGCCATGTGAGTTATCCCCTGAGACATGAATTTCACTTAATATCAATTTGAATAAAAGTGATTCATGTTTCTTCTTCAATTCATTGCAACTTACAGAAAGAGGGAAAATTTTGGAAGTTGTTTGAATAATAAAAGAGTTACCTAAGTCAAATAGGATCAGATGGAATTTACATGTCAGGGTTATGGTCCCTAATGTATCAAGAGGGTTAGAGCCCAGAACTTTGTTCTCACAATATAAAACAGAACAAGTTTTCTTATTTCCAGATGAGAAAAATGAAGCTCAGGGAAGTCTGCGGTCTGCCCAAATTCTAATAATTATGATGTCCTGGAACTGGGAGTCAGGGCTCTGCCCCCACACTCTGGGCTTCTTTTACTTCAGCATCTTTTCCTATTGTTAGACATGGAGTGATAGTGTTATTATATACCTTGTAAGTGCCCAGCTGATCTCTCATAGGTTTGTTTTAAAAATTATTTTTTAATCTAGTTTAGTTAGTAAACAACTACACTCAAGACAGGTAATCATTTAAAGCCTCAATCATTTGACAAAGGTATGAAATACCTGAACAGTAATCAGTTCTACATAATTGCTATATTTAATAATCACTGTACTTTTTAATCCATAATTTTCTAATATCTACCTACCTATTGCTGTAGGACCAAGAAACTCTTTTTTTGTGATATGTGTGCCCTTAATCTTGTCTTTATATTGCTCCATGAAAAGCTGATTAGAAGCAGAACCCATTAAGGTCTATATTAAAAGAAGTGTGGCAAAACAATGACTCAGAAAACTGACACAGGGAGTTAAATGGAAAATAAATCCTTTAACACCTGTTCATTCTTATAAAAATGCATGTATTTCTTTTGCAGGGAAGTTTTAGAAGTCAGTTAAAAACTTACTTCAAAGATTTATTGTGAATAATTCAGAACCTTCTTCCACACAGCATTGTTCTATTGTACCCAACTTGTTCTCCAAATAATAATATATACTACCACTACCTTTATATTTTTGTGTAGTGCTTTATAGCTGAAAAGACAGTTTTCACATATTTTCTTGATCTCTTTTCCTATATTAGTTTGTGCATCCTCTTCCATCTATATACTATTGTATTTCTCCAATCATTTCCTCTTTTGTCTGAAATGTTAGCTTAGAGTTTATTCTTGTATCAAAGTATCAAGACATGTGTGTATTCAGTTTGGAGAATATAGAGAAAGCGTAATATTTTTAGCTAAGCAAAGAGATAAATGTCCTGAACATCATGCAATAAATTTCATTAACAAAATATTTCATAAATCACCCAGAAGCTCCTCATTTTCTTGGATCATAAAGACTTGAGGATTTCAGAAATGTAATGTTGTTGTCATCATCCTTTGATATTCAAAGATGACTCCTATTACCTTTGTCCTCATCTCTATCTGAGGTTACGCCTGAACAATGCTTGAAAGTCTTGGTCATTTCCACACACTGTTAATAGCTGTCATCAAAGGATTTGGCTTACATGTGCCTTGATTTTCCATGCTATAAGTTTTGCTTAAACTTTTGAATTCTTTTAAGTCAGATTAGCTGACCTGCTGTCAATCTTCTCCTATCCCACAACTCAATTTTTCTGCTTGAAATTATGTAATCTTTATTACACCCACCCACATTGCTTAGTATTTCTTATGTTTCTGTCCAACTTCCTAATTTCTTCTATGCCTAAACTAAGACCATGTACATAATGGGCCCGCGCAAGGGAGAAAATTAGATGAAACTTGACTTCAGGTGTCCCATCCTCCTCAGTCAACATGTTTCCTCTCACCCCAGTATTTGTGACTCCCCTAACCACTCCTCTAGTCAAAGTCTGCTTTGAAGAAAGAGTACTATAAATATTAATTACTGTTTAACATAGTAACTCTAATTAAAATTACATTTAAATACATCTTTTTAAAAGATACTATAAAGATAGTTCAGACATCAAATGAGGGAAAAATCTCATAGGAAGGTTGCGATGAAAACCGTAAAGGGCAGAGAGATTGTTTCTGGAGTATGAATTTGGCTGATTCTTTATCTGATTAGAATTTGACTTTGTGACCCTAAGAGTAGTTTTCTTTACTCTGGTCCTCTGACAGAATTTCCAGAAATATTAAGTAGGGATCTTTGACATTTCAATTTAAAGCTAAAAAGCAATGTTTGAGTTAAGAAGAACTATGTAAAATTTAGTAGAATAATATATTTCAATTCTTTTATTTCATTTAATAAGTAAAAATTTTCAAGAGAAGAAAATATATTCTTGGGAATTTTCTGGGAATTGAGACATCCTTGGGAAAGCAGATAATACAACCATGAAGATACCTGATTCTTTTTTTTTTTTTAAGATTTTATTTATTTATTTATTTATTTATTTATTTATTTATTTATTTATTTGACAGAGAGATTGAGAAAGAGCACAAGTAGGAAGAGCGGCACACAGAGGGAGAGGGAGAAGCAGGCTCTCCGCTGAGCAAGGAGCCTGATGTGGGGCTGGATCCCAGGACCTTGGGATCATGACCTGATCTGAAGGCAGAGACTCAAACCGACTGAGCCACCCAGGCGCCCGAAGATACCTGATTCTTAATGACTAGAAGACATCAGAATTGTTGCCCCTTTCTATCATTTTGCCTACTTTCTAAATGAAACCTTGCCTTTTTAAATATACTTGTAACAACTACTAGATATATATAAAAATGTTAGTCTTAAAATAAATATTGGTCAAAGGCATCACCTTGATTTTTATGATTTTATCCCTTGAAAGTTACAACTCAAAATGTACATTTTTTAAAAGATTTTATTTATTTGACTGAAAGAGAATGCACAAGCAGGAAGAGTGGTAGAGGGCCGCAGGCTCCCAGGGAGCCCAATGAGGGCCTTGATCCCAGGACCCTGGGACCATGACCTGAGCTGAAGGCATATACTTAACTGACTGAGACACCCAGGCAACCCTGACATGTACATTTAATAATCTTAGTAATGGGTAGTAGAAATGCCATGTGTGTGTGTACAAAAATACACACACACACACACACACACACACACACATATATATACATTTTTCCCCCTGTAGCAGAGTATATTTTCCCAAGATAGCTTCACCAATATATATCCCACCTTAAATATTCTTATGACAATAACACTTCAATCAAGAGGTAAGGTCTATATTTCCTCTCTCTAGATCTCTACTCTCACCTTTCCTCTCTACCCCACATGGAGAGAACATATAGGAAGTTCAGCATGGAAAGAAAGAGAGTGCTCTTGTGAACAACTAGTCACAACTCCAGATGACTTCAACCCCCAGCCTTTTAGTCTTCCAACTGAGGCTCCGGGAATTGTGGAGGAGTGGTAAGTTATCCCCTTTGTTCCCTATCCCAACTCTTAACCCTCATGGCCCATGAGCATAATAAATGGTTGTTTAACTCAAGTACATTCCATATGATTTGTTATGTAGCCATAGTAACTTAAACATCATCATATTAGAAATAAGTACTTAATGTTTTTGTTTTCTACTTTGGCTACTCTCACCAATGCACTTCTTGATTGTTTAAAGAAATGCTGAGGTATAGTGCTGCCTCATCTACTCTATTTTTTCCATGTTTCTGAATCTCCTAGGAAGGTGCAATAAAATTCCAGAGGTAGGATATGGCACCACCATATTTCAAGACTAAATCATCAATTTAGAAGCCACATGGGAACAACATTTTCTTTAGCCCTATCTGTGATGGTACCTACATACACAGATATTCAACTTACTTCAACAGATACTTATTGAGTGTGTGTACAAAAGAAGAGAAAGAGGGAATTAATGTCTGTTAAGTAAATTGTGCATGGCAGGCACTATTAGTTCCTTAAATATTTATAACAACCTTATGACATAGGTTTTCACTACAGATGAGACTCAGGGAGGCTAAATAACTTTCCAGATCCAACTGCCAGTGAGCAGCAAAGTCAAGATTCAAACTTTCACCTTCATTATAACAAATACATTCCTTTTGCATTCTGCCTTCATTTGGGGATAATAACAACTTCAATGGTTATTATGCAAATTGAATAAATTTATAAAAATTGACTAGAATATAGTTAATAATAACTATTCTTACTATTGTTAGATCATTTGTCTTACCTTTCAACTTAGTGCCATATTTTGTGAAAACACAAAAATTAATAAGATGTAGTCTTCAATTTCAGTAAGTTGAAGTTATAATTTTAGGGGTATTGAATTAGAGCTATAGTGGTTTAGGGGTTGAGGCAAATACACAAACTATAATGTAAAATGAATTTTAATAAATGACTAAGAAAGGTACAGGAAAATTCTTAAATTCAGTTACCAAGAAAGTTTTTATGGATGCAGTGGTGGTGAGCATAGACCTTGATGGTTAAGCTTTTATTTCAATAGATAGGAAGAGTGGCTAATTCCATGTTGAAGGAATTGCATAGCAAAATAACCTAAAAGCATTGGAAACTATTCAAAAATTCTAAGCAATTCATTATTCCTGGAGGAAAAAAACTCATTAATTTTTTTTTAATACAGAAAAACTGGACATGTTTACAAGCTTAAGGGAAGAAGTCAATAAAGATTGTAAGGATAGATATAGAAAGGTGATGGCTGTCCTTAAAGAGGTAAAAATGGATTGGGTTGAGAGAGGTGGAAATGGAATTGGCTGTGAACAGTAAATGGAGTATGAAAGTATAGTGAGCATGAAAGTATAGCGAGAGGAGGAAGGATTCATATGGCAGCCTCACGTCCTCCACTGGTTAAGAAAGGAGATTATGTAAGGGGTGGGAGTGAGAAGAGGGCTTGAAGAGGATGGAGAAGGTTTAGAATTGTTTTGAAAGGGGATGGAAGAAACAACTGAATAAGGACAAACCCAGTGTTTGCTAATAGCGTTGCTCCCAAAACAGACATTGCTTGTTCACCCCCCATGTGGTAGATGTTGAGAGTACCATAATAAACAAAGTTGACACTGCTTCAGTAGCAAAGTAGACTCTGCCTTCAAGACAGGGATTAAGTAAGTAAAAGTGAAATTACTAATTGGTATGATATAGCCAAATAGAAGCTTATTATATAGACCTCTATGGGGGCACAGAACCTTGAATTTGTGAGTTAGAAGAGCATTTTCCAAAGCACATGACATCTTGATTGAAAATCACAACAATGTCAAAAGCAGTAGGTGTAAACCAAGCAAGGAGAGATAGGAGTGGGGGGAGTATGGCAGTACATGACCTAGTGTCTGCAAAGACCCACAATTTTAGGAAGCCTGGTGTATTTTTCACAGAAAATGGTACTGTCTTTCTTTATATGTTACATCAGTAGTGTGAATTAAACCCCCAAGATATTAGAGAAGGTTTTACATAAAAGAAAATTCAGCTCAAATCTACATTTTGGAAAGATGTCTTAGTCAAAGCTCTCAGTGATAAAATACAGAATCCCACTTCAGCTGACTTAAGCAAAAAGGAAAAAATTATTAACTATATATTATAGTGCTTTTCAACCTTTTTCATATCCTGGCACAGATGGAAAATAATAATATTTATACAACACCCTGGAGAAAAGAGATGAGACTGCTTGTGGCAGGAAGCAATCAGCCTGGGGACTCAAGCTGCCCTAAGGGCTTGATGGGTCAATACTGAAGCATACATCTTTGGCACACCAGCTGGGGAACTCAGATATATTATATGAAATTATAGACTCAAGGCTAAATCATGAACCTAAAAGACTGGCAGAGACTTATGCAGGGTTGTGGCTGAGAACTCCAACATCAGGCTTGCCTCTGTTTCTACCTTGGGCAATGAGGTCTTACCTCTGCCCCTCTCTGTATATACATACTTTTTCTTTCCCTTTCCTTGAACTAGATTCATTGCTTCCTTGTGCACATCAGAGAAGATACTACCTCATTACTCCCACATGTGCAAGTTCTTCCAGTTAAAATATTTAATAAAGATAAATTAAAAGTTCTCAGTGTTGACATCAAATTCCCCATCACTCCTCAAAAGTATCTGATTGGCCCAGGTGTCCATTCTTCTTGAAATCTGTTGTTGTAAGAGGTAAGAAACACAGGGCCACAGAAGCTGACCATTATATTGTTGGAGGGGACATTTCCAGAGAAGGGGCTGCAGAAGCTGGTACTTTCTGGAAGGCTACTCTGGCTGCAACAAGAAGTATGTTCAGAAGGAGAGGCAATATGGGAGTCATGGAAATGAGTTGAGAAGCTGCTGCAGTAAGCCAAGAAAGGGTCCAGAATGGCCATGGCTGGGATAAGAGCAGGAATAAGGAACTACAGAGATCTGAGCAGGAGCATGTGTAAAGCAGAACTAACAAGGCTTGGGTTTGATGACAAATGAGTGAAGGAGAAATGACCCAGAATTCTGGCTTGAACAAAGAGGTGAAGAGGATGGTATCTTTCACTGATAAACGATAAAAAAGACAAGAAGATTGGAGATGGAAGAGTTTCTGTATTGGCTATAAATTTAAAGTTTCCTTGAGAAATCCAAGTGGATATATCCAATAGACAGCTGAGTAAGAGACTGCAGCTCAGAGGAGTCATCTAAAAAGGTAGATTTGGGAGAATTTTAGATGATAGATAAAGTTTGGGAATGAAATTGTCCATTAGAGAGGTTTAGGAGGAGAAGATAAGTGATTCAACAGGGGAAAAACCTCTAAGAAAACCCAAACGTTGAGGGATAGCCAGAGTCAGAGAGGACAAAGTCTCCAAAAGAGATAGAGAAAGAACACAAAAATAAATGGGGAGGGGGTGAAAGACAAAAGAAAGGATTTTTGTTTCTGTAAGTAGGAAATCAGTAATAGTGCCAAATGATGTCAAGATATAAAATAGAATAAAAAGGGCTTGGTGAATTTGCCACTAAAGACTTTGGCAAGAAAACAGTTTAAGTAGAGGGGTAAGTACACAGGCCCACAGGGGTAAGTACACAGAAAGCATTTTAAGGGTAAATGAGAGACAAGAAAGTAGAGCATGAATAAGATTTCTGATAAGTTTGGTTATGAAAGAGCAGAGAGATATACCAATAACTGGAGAGGGCTATGGTCTCAGAGAATGTTCTGTTTTGTTCTTACATACATCACATTAATTCCACACAGTGATGTGGCTGGCTGGCATCCCCGAGCTAAAGAGTAGAGCATGAAATGGTGTCAGTGGCCCCAAAACAGTGCTGAATCTTTGTTCCATGTGCATAAAAATGCAGAAAATAATGTTGAATTTCAGGATTTAGAAGTGGATTCTCTAGTCATTATACATATCAGATGAATAAAGTCTTTAAGATGCTGACAGAGATCATGGTCATATCATCTATATGAGAACAACCCCAGTAACATGGAGGGGCCCCTTACTGAAAAGGAACAAGCTATTCTGAAGCCAAATTAGGAGTCTGCCCAAAAGGAAAGATAACCCAAAAGAAACAGAAGGGAGCTTTCAGCCTATGAAAAACATGGCACACAATGCATCCAATTAAAAGGGATTGAGGGAGAGAAGTTATTAGCTAAAGGAAAGCATAAAATCAAGGAAAGGTGTGTCTGTGTTTGTTTTTCCAGAATGGGAGAGACCTAAGCCCTCAGTATCATGGCCAGCACACAATGGATAATATGTAGAGTTATAAAGGAAAGAGGGAGAGAGAAGAAGGGAAAGAGAGAGGAAAGGAAGAGAGGGAGGAAAGGTATCTGCAGGCTCAGTAGAGAGAGTCCCTGAATGGCTGTGTTATTGGAGATAATGTTGAAATGATAAATAAATGATGCCTGAAGTCTCAGTGAAGTCTGAAAAGGATGGGTTTATTTTTAAATTAACTAAAATGGGTTTATTTTTAAATTGACTAAAATTTGCCAAGTGAAAGGTTTGGGGAGAGAAATACTAAATAAAACTAAGAATAGAAATATCTGGAAGAGTAGAACAAAGTCCCAAAAATCAAAGCCTGGAAACACCAAACATAACTGCAGCATCTTCAGAATGGTGCTTTTGGGGTGAGCTGAGTTACTCTTCCATGGCTTCCATGAACAATAAAGTAAGAAAGGTAAACATAAGCCCTAGAATTTGTTGATTATTTATACAAAAAGCTAAACTGTCATCTTTAATGAGAACCAGATTTAACAGGATGTTGAAATTGCCTGAAGCCCCCCAAATAATAAACATAACATCCTAATTGAAGGACAAGATACACCTGCCAGATTTCAAAGGAGGTGACGAAAAACCAGTTTTGTGATTATTGATCTCATTTATATTTAGCACATAAAAGATGTTGGAGTTTGAGCATAAGTTTGGAGGAAAAAAAAATAACTGTAGGGAGCTGATATTTGCAGAGATTCCCTCCCAAGTGGGAAAAGTTAGAGTTGTCTTTTCCCCACCTCATTCCTAGGAACTGGAGCTTCACAGGCACCACTCATTCAGAGGGCTTGATACGTGCTCCAAGAGCTTGGGGAGTTACAGGACTTTGGCTGACACCTTGCACCTAAGAAATGCTGTTCCCTACCTTCTCAGTTCCAAGCCTGAGTCAGGCATAGGCTTATGATAAGCAAGAGGTTTTATATTAGATGAATGGTTGGAGCTTTAATATTTATTAATATCTGAATGAAAGTGGCAAGATAATCTGGTCTTCATGGACTGAGAAGACCATGAAGACTTCAGACTGAGACTTCAGTCTGACTGAGACTTCATGGACAGGGAGCAGGAAAACCATCTGACAAAACAAAACAGGTTTACAGGTGCAGAGATGAGGGGAGCCTGGGTGGCTCTGTTGGTTCAGTGGCTTACTTGATTTCAGGTCATGATCTCAGGGTCATGGGATCAAGCCCCACCATTAGGCTCTGCTCCCTTAGCAAAGTCTGCTTGAAATTCTCTCTCTCCTCTCCCTCTGTCCCTCCTCCTGCTTGTGCTCTCTCTCTCCAAAATAAATAAATAAAATCTAAAAAAAAGAGAGAGACAGAGAAAGAGAGAAATCAAAGTTTACAATGCTGTGGCTGACCAAGTGCCTGAGAATGGAGCAAGGAGGGAGTTGCTGCACTGGGAGAGGCATGCTGCCCACACTTCTCAAGGCAGAAGGGATGAGTTTTCTCTCTGGACTGTCTGTAGGTCTCCTGTAACAAAGATCACATGAATTTTTTTTAAGACTTTGCCTTGAGTGAGGGATGAGAGAAGTTGAGCAGAGAGAAGCTGTAGGATTCTATTGGAGGCAGAGGGGCTCTAGAAGGCTTTATAAAGAAGCAGTTTGAGAAAGATATATGACCTCTGTCAAAGCCACTGCCAATGAGAGTTCCTCACAGGGGAAGCATCTCCAGGGAGCTCAAAGAAGTAACAAAACAGAAACAACTGCCAAGGCCAGAGTGCTGATACAAAATCTTGCATGTTTTCTGCAAGTAAAATTCTCCTGCCTCTCTTAATTTCACCTCCTCTGCCCCCATCCAGATTCCAACCATCGAAGGATCAAAAACAGTCAGAAAGATAAACAATGGGGTAGTATTCCTAGATTTGGAGAGAGAAGATCTTCCCAAGTCTTTCCCCTCATTTCTCCTATAGGAGGCAAGCCTGGGTAGGTCCAAGGAGGGAGCAATTAACTTAAAAAATAAATTTGGAGTGTTAATTATTACATCAGACTGGATATAGTAATTATGGAAACGAGACCGTGATCTGTGCCTTGAAGTGGCTGGGGAATTTTCACTAAGAGTGAGTGACCAGGAAAGTCATGGGTTTGACAAAGAATTCATCAAGGGACAGGAAAGCATTAACCCCACACTGAAGGTTTGAATAGTGGGAAAAAAACACATCAAGTTTTCTGACTGCCCCTCAAGACCCTTCTGTTCATCAAGATGTTTACACGAGTATTCATAATCCTTCTAGTACTTGCTCCCTTTCTCCAGGCAATAGAAAAATAGACATTTCTAGAATCTTGAAATTTTTACCTGTCTTGCAACTTGTAATTTTAAAAAGTAATAAAAGAATGGAAAAATCAGATAGAACCTAAAGTTATTTCATTTCATAAAATGTTGAAACAGTTTCTTCTCATGTGTTTTCTGGGAGAAGTGAGTTGAGAAAGTTTGAAGGAAAATGCCTTTTACCTTCAGAATATAATTTGTGCTAAATGTGTCCACACATTCCTGGATTAATATACCTTTTCACTAGTATTTTAATGCCTGTTCTTGAAATATATTTCATTAGTCAGATGATCCCAGGAAAATACACTTAATAGGAGAAAAATGAAATCTGTAATACGTTAATGTCAATGGCTATTTTTGTCTTGGCTGATTCTGGTTTCAAACACTATAAATTATCTGTCCTAAGTAGAAATTTCTTTATTTTTTACTTTGAGAATTCATGACTAAACTGTGGAACGCTGATTTCCACGAGCAACACTTGAAATAAAAGCAAACATTTGGAAGTGAACCAAATTCTCTGCATATGCAAAGCAACCAGCAATATACCCAAGTTAAACACTAGAATTTGGGGAATTGTCTTTGTTAAAATCCACATTGATGAGCTGAATTTTCATGTAGTGCCTCACATGGGCATTTGGAAATAAAGCAAGTTTGCACTGACTGAACCATTCTTTCAGTAGAATATTGCCACGACATATTCTCCACCGAAGGCAACTTTAGGTTAATAGCTTGTTGAAATATGAGTTTTACATTTTTATAAAGGCCTTCTGAGGCTCTAAATTTTGGGAAAGTAAAAGGTAAATTTGTTTTTCCTGCAACAGATAGAATTGTTCAATTTTTCATTTGAGACATGTTTCCTTAGTTTATTGTTTAAAGATGCTGAAATCTTTACTGAGTTTGAATGATAAATTCAAAGGGCAAAAATACAGTAAAGGTATTTCCTAGAATAGTTTTCTCTTACTTGATAAATTCACAGCAAATAGGAACTATTTTATGTATTAAAACAAAAGTCCATATGCTTTGTTAGCAACGTCTTTTGTTTTCTTCCAATGGTAGTAGTTCTGTAATGGTACGAAAGAAAAAGGACAAATATTACACCTTTCCCAAAGTCAAAGAAAAATCTGGGAACAGAATTTGGACTAAGCTGAATTCAAAAGCCTGATCTAAGCCCCAAACAAGTTTCTTTCAGGGTCTATTGGAAGGAAATACTTCTTATTCATCACAAATTTAAAATTCTCATATTCAGTCGCTAACTCCAAAATCCATTTCTTCATTTGGGGCAGGGTGTAGAAAGTAGATGATGGGTGGTATTTCATATTACTGTTGAGTAGTATCTTTGGTCTCTAGGAGAGATTATAACTGCTTAGCTTGGAGTTTTTACCTTCTGCCAGAGAATGCCTTTGCATGGAAGCAATTTTAAAAACTCCTCACTATAATCATTAAAAATAAAATATACACACAGTATTGGAACTCAGAGTCCACTGATTTGCTTGTACTCTTTTCCTTAATTCATAGTCCCCAGGATATGATTTTTGAAGGCAGAGGATACAGCTCATGGCCACAGTGGAGCCAAGGCCCTCCTTTTAGAACTAGTGTTGTTACAAAGACAATTGCCTCTCTGCTCAGAGAGTCATTTCATTCCTAGAATTTTGAAGAAAAAATTCACCTGACAACTACTGATCCACATAAGAAGCATTAGGAATTTCATGCCAGCAAATTGAGAATACTTTATGTTACATGAAGTTGAAACTGTGACTATGCTTCTAAAATTTTACTGTAATTTATACCCTAAAAGATTCAGTTTCTAAAATAAAAATTTGATATGGTCTGAAGAGATTCCTTCGGACCCTCTTCCTTGTCTTCTTAGCTTTCTTACTGTGTAATGCCTGTGTAATGCCTAGTGTTCAGAGAAAATCTTGGGCCAGCTGTACCACCTACTGTGCTGCCCCAAATTCATCCCCACCACTTGTTAAGAGTCGGATGGCTTCAGTTTGTTCATTAATTTTTTCATATATTTGCTCAGTAAATTCAAAGCCACAAAAACCAACATAAGCATTATTTCTGGAGGCTATGAAGATTGAGCAGTTAATTCGACGATGGGCCCTCCTATCATGCTGTTTATGTCCAAATAGAAGAAAATGATGGTAAATCACCTCTGACATTATTAATTATTCAAGTAAAACTATGGTAAGTGCTATGAATGGCAGTATAGGGAACAGCGAAAGGAGGAATCTAAACGAATTTGGAGTCTTGAGTGTCAATGGGGCAGGGGCATTCCACACAACGGAAATGATAATGAAATGAGTATGAAGTGGAAAGAACATGGTGTACTCCAGGAGAGAAAATAAATCACGGTAACTAAAGCAGATTTCTCAAATGAGCTTCCACAAAACTCTAGGACTCTGTAAGATGTTACCAGGGCTTTCACTAGATTGGGGAAAAGGGAGGGGATACTTTTTTTAAACTTCACACATCACACAATGTTAGCACTCATAGTGATGGCTATTTACCGAGTGGCTCCAAAAGAAATTTCATTAGCAGTCTTGCATCTTTGTCTGACAATATGCGGTAGTACTGTGTCAATGTGTAGATGACATTCTCAGCTGTTTCATGAGTTAGGGGAGGTCACTGATAAATGGTGAGCATTGGGGTACACCAAAGGGAGGGTATAGTAGATCTCTGATGACATCAGACTCTCCCTCCGGAACTGTCTCCCTCACTCTCCTCTTATGCACTAATGACTGCCTTTGAGGACTGACTGAGTTCTACTTGTATAACAGAAAATTATAAGGTAATTTTTAGTCTAAAGGAGATACTTAGGTGCCATAACTCCACTTCCCTCATGTTGCTTTGCTATTGCTGAAAATGTTGCAAACACAGATTGCGTAGGTTAATGGTGAACTATATTGTAGTTTCGTGGCGTATACTTAATCAATTTTTATGTTTTCCAATATGACTGGTATTCCATCATGGCAATTTTTGAAGACAGAGTGTGAAGGAGGATTCTGGGCCTAGGTCTATAATGATTCTGGTAAGATTAGTTGAGAAGAGTCACAAAATTCTAAGTCTTTCCCTGTACTGGTATGAAAAGAGATACAATATAAGTTCATTTTTACGGTAAAAAAAAGCTAGTTATCAATGAGTTTTGCAGGGGTTGGTTATCCAAGTTGTATTCCATTGTGCAAATGCATCAATGGCTGCAAGAAAACTAAAAAGACTAGAGTATAAATCATAACCATTTAACAAGTAAAAGGGTTGGTTACTTCAGATGAAATGAAAATATTTATTTTAGAGTAAAACTTTGTTTTAAAAAAGTCACATTTAGAAAAAAAAGTCACATTTAGTGAAAAGACTCAGGAAGCAAGTTACTTAGTAACAGAGCTCATTGCCCAGAAAAATGAAAAACATCATGTACTTGGTGAGAATCTAATAATGCCAGCATATAAATATATAGTGATGAAAATGCTGTCAAGTTGTAGTATGAGAAATTGACAAGGATCCATATTACATGGTATGATAAGTTGTCATATTGATGACATGTCACATGATGCTGAAGAGCTTTGGTGTAATAAACTAAAGAACAACAGCTTCCCATTACAGGGTGATGAATCAACAGATTTCATTGGTAAATGTCATGTTGTAGCATCTATATGATTTCTAAATGGTGATGGAATTAAAAAAAAAACTTTCTGCTGCATCTAGCCTGCCCAAACAAGCAAAGGCCAAGATTTGGTTAATGTTGTGCCATATATCTAGAAACAAAAAGCCTGTCTTGGGGAGCTGTTGGCATCTGTATTGATGGTATCACATCAGTGATTAGCTACATAAAAGGTTCTATGTCTATTATAAAAAAAGAACGAAAGAAAAAGAAAATTCCAATATTATCTTACTTATTACTTCTTTACTGAGAAGAACTAGTGACAAAAACTCTTCAACATGAAATAAAAAGACTCTAAGTAATGCCATAAAAATGGTTAACTTTATTAAACAAAGATTTAGTTCACTCAAGAATTTTTAGAAACCTGGACAACATAAATCTGCTACCTACAGAAATCCAAATACTTAGCAGAGGAGGAGTTCTCTACATGGTATGTGAGCTGAAAGGCAAATTGCAGGAATACTTAAAAGGACTCAGAAGGCCAGATTTTACTAAATGCTTGAGTGATAAAGAATAGCTGCAAACTAATGTGCTTAGTAGACATTTTTCATTACATAAACCAGTTGGACAAGTCTCTGCAAGAAAATGTTTTGCCTTCAAATGACAAGATGTTTGGCTAAATGCAACGGAATCATTGGTTAAAAAAAAAAAATCATGTTTCAACAGGAAACCCTGAAATATTTCCCATGCTGCTTTGGTTTGAGAGCACGATTATCAGCAAGATTCTAGTCTTATTGAAAGCCATTTGGAGGACCTACAGAACAAACCAGTTTTCCCTCACATTAAATACAACTACCTGGCTAGGTGATGGGTCCTTTCTCTAATTCCCCTGCTCAGTCTAAGAACCACATTTCTTTGTATTTGTGAAGGAAAAAAAAAAGGCACATGTTTTACATTAAAGAGGTAAATTTCATTCTTTTTTTTTTTAGTTTATGTATATACAGGCTTATAAAATAGATGAAGAAAACAATATATGTACATATGGATTTTGTAACTGTCTAGGCCTATATTTGAGACTGACATGTGATTCAGCCAAAAGATGTTCTTCAAAGTCTTATATAAAATTATGTTTAAATTATATTTTTCATTTATACTGCTTTGTCTCATAGCTTTGCTATTCAACATTGTTAGTGCATTTTCATTATTGAAATAAAACTAACTAAAATCAATTTATGACCTTTATTTAAATGAAATCTATATAACCGATCATTAGGGAAGTTAAATCCCATCTTGGCTCAAGGCAGTTATTTAAGATAAACTTATTGTGTTTGTTTATAATTATTTCTAAATTTATGTAAAGAATAATTTCTAAAACAGTAAACTTAACTCTTTTTTAAAGAAAATTTGGATAAAAAGTCAGTTTTAGTTTTAAATAAGGAAAAATACAACTATTCTTATACATACTATACATAATACATACCAAATCTCATTAGCATTTTATAGAGAATAAATGTATAGTAAGATGTTTAGGTTTATTTGAGTATCTTTTAAAAAATCAAACATAAAATTTTTAAATACAGGAAAAGCTGAAATTTCCCTTACTAACTTGCTAACTTGCATTAGAGTTGACATTCTGTGGAGAGGTAGAATGACATGAGAGTAGGCTTATACATTGGCCAAAATAAAAAAATCCACTGAAGAATATTTTCCATTGAAAAAAGCACTGACAGATCTTTCACCTCCATGGTAAATTTATTCTGAAGTATTTTATTCTTTTTTGATGCTACTGTAAATGGAACTGTTTTCCTAATTTCTTTTTTGATATTTCATTGTTGGTGCATAGAAACACAACTGATTTTTGTATATTAATTTTCTATCCTGCAACTTTACTGAATTTATTAGTTCTAACAGGCTTTTGGTAGAGTCTTTAAGGTTCTTTTTTAAATATAGTATCATGTCATCTGCAAACAGAGATAATTTTTTTCTACCTTTCCAATTATGATACCTGTTATTTCCTTTTCTTGTCTAATTACTTTGAGTAGGACTTCAAGTAAGATGCTGAATGGAAGTGCAAGGGTGGGCATCTTTGTCTAGTCCCTGTTTTTAGAAGAAAAGCTTTTAGCTGTTGACCATTCAGTATGACGTTAGCTGTGGATTTGTCATAGATGGTCTTTATTATGTTAAAGTATATTCCCTTTAAACCCACTTTGTTGAAGTTCGCATCATGAATGGATGTTGATTTCTGTCAGTGTTTTTTCTGCATCTATTGGGATGATTATATAATTGTTATTCTTCATCTTGTTAATGTGGTATATCATAGTGATTAATTTGTGGATGTTGAACCATCCTTGCCTCCTTGGAATATATCCCACTTGAGCATGATGTCTGGTGTATTGTTATTTGATTTGCTAATATTTTATTGAGGACTTTTATATCTATATTCATCAGGGATATTGGCCTGTAATTTTATTCTCCTGCAGTGTCCTTGCCTGGCTCTGGTATCTGGGTAATACTGACCTTGTTAAATGAATTTGGGAGTGTTCCCATTTATTTTTTTCGGAAGACGTTGAAAAGAATTAGTATTAATTCTTCTTTAAATGTTTGGTAAAATTCACCAGCAAAGCCACCTCTTATTTTCATTGATCTTTTATATTGCTTGTTTTGTCTCTATTTCTTTTATTTCCACTTTGATCTTTGTTATTTACTTCCTTCTACTAATTTTGGGTTTCATTTGTTCTCCTTTTTCTAATTCCTTGAGATGTAAAGTTAGACTGTTTGAGAGATCTCTTTTTTCTTATTATAGGTATTTATCGCTATAAACTTCCTTCTTAGAACTGCTTTTTCTGCATCCCATATTTGATATACTGTTTTTCCATTTTCATTTTTCTGAAGATAGTTTTTATCCCTCTTTTGACTTATTACTTAATCTATAGTTGTTCAGCAGCATGTTAATTCATTTCCACATATGTGTAATTTTTTCACTTTTTGTAACTGATCTCTAATTTCATACCAGTATGGTTTGAAAAGGTGTTTGTATGATTTTAATCTTCTTAAATTTATTAAGATTTTTGTATGGCATAACATATGATCTATCTTGGAGAATGTTCCATCTGCACTTGAGAAGACTGTGTATTCTGCTGTTATTAGGTAAAATGTTCTATACATGTCTGTTAGGTCAGTCCGATCTAACATATAGTTTAAGTCCAATATTTCCTTACGGATTTTTCTGCCTGGATGATCTATCCAATGTTGAAAGTAGGATGTTTAAGTCCTTTACTATTATTATATCATAATTTCTCACTTCAAATATATGTTCATAGTTGCTTTATGTATTTAGGTGCTGCTATATTGAGTGCACAAATATTTACAAATATTATATGCTTTTAATGGATTTACTCTTTTATCATTATACGATGCCTTTGTCTCTTGTTACAGTCTTTGGATTAAGTCTATTGAAGTCTTTGGATAAAGTCCAGCTACTCCAGTTTTCTTTTGGTTTCTATTTTTATTGACTATCTTTTTCCATTCTTTCACTTTTAGTATGTGTAATACACATATCAAATCACAATGCTATACATTTTAAATACCTTACAAATTTATTTTTCAATTATTCCTCAATAAAAATATTTTTAAGGAAGAAAGCATTGACAATTGTTATTGGGTTATTTTGTCTACAACTTACTACACACTAGCATACTGAGAGCTGTAGATATATTAACTTTATACAGGGGTTTTTGGAATCTGAAAATTATTTCAAGGTTCCCTCTGGATTTAAAAAAGAGAGAGAGAGAGAGAAAGGCTGGTATAGAGAAGAGGAAGTAAAAGATTGACAGATCCTGGATGAAGCTAGAAATGTATAAGATCAGATCTGGAGTAGAGCTGCCAGAGACTTAATTTTGGTATCCCCTCAAAATTAGTATGTTAGTACCTAACCCCCAATGTGATGGAATTTGGAAATAGGATCTTTGGGAGGTGATAGGTGATGAAAGTAGAGCCCTCACAAACAGTATTATTGCCCCCATAAAAGAAACCCTAGAGAGCACCCTTGTCCCTTCTGCCATGTGAAGACACAGCAAAAAGACTGCCATCTGAGAACTAGAAACAAGCCCTCACCAGACCACAGATCTGCAGGTGCTTCATTCTCTGATTCAAGCAGTTTCCAATAATACTGAATACTGCCAAGAGAGCGAGATTAGGCCTAAAGATCATGTTCATTTTTCTAACAAAGAAGAAGGGGTGACATAAGCAAGAGTAGATTTGTTAAAGTTGCAGCTGCTGAAGCTAAGTTAGGTGAGGAGAAGAATAGATTAGGGATGAGAAAATGAGATGCAGCAAGTTAAGAAACTTTGATAAGTCTTGTTGTAAGGGAGAGTAGAGAGATAGAGTGGTAGCAGGTAAGCCTATGGCAAGAGTTCAAATGGTGGCTCATATGCTATATGTCTAAATATTTAAAAGTTATAAATCAAATTGACACACCATTAAATAAAAAATATTTTTCCCACCTTTAAAAAATGTGTCTTTATAACAATCAGTAAGGACCAGTTCAGATTTGAAACTTTTGGACTTCTCAGAATTGTGCACTGAAATGTGATAAAATGGACAGGGCCTATACCAGGTCTATATCCTTGGCCAGTAATTTATTTCTTCTTCTATTTTGGTTCACTGGGGGACCTCACACTCAGGTATATGGACATCCCAGCCTCCCTGTCCACATTCTATCCATACCCCCTGCAAACTACCACTTAGCCATATCTCTGATCCAGGTAAAATGAAGTCCACACTTGAAAGTAGGGACCCTTTAAAAAGGCTATGCCAGTCCTGGAAGTGGGCTTAAGTCACAAATACTTGAAGCATGTATAAAAGAAGGGAATGCTGGGGCAACTGGGTTGCTCAGTCAGTTAAGTGTCTGCCCTCACCTCAGGTCATCATCCCAGGGTCCTGGGATCGAGCCCCAAGTCAGGCTCTCTGCTAGTGGGAGCCTGCTTCTCTCTCTGCCTGCCACTCCCCTTACTTGTGCTCTCTCTCTCTGTCAAATAAATAAATAAATTCTTTTTAAAAAACTAAAAAATAAAAGGAGGGAATGTGAGCTTTGGGTAGACACATTTGCTTCCCCATGGACTCCTGGCTCTATGAAGAGTGATATGGTAAAGTTAGATTCAGGCCTTCTGATGCACAGGGTTTGTGTCAGAGGTCCCTCTTCCTGAGTTCTGAGGGTGGTAGTGTGGCTGAAAAGAATGTATTTTTAAAACTCCCATTATACTTTTCTCTCTTTTAGAACTGAACTGGCCTTTTTGGCAAATAGGTAGAAAGGCCTGCTTTTCCTCCAGTTTTTCCTATTTATCTAGAGGAGAAAATCAATAGGCTGTAGTATGGCTTCAAATGAAAGAGGATGGTTACCAAATTCTTGTAAAACATTGATTTGTGAGTTATTTATTCAAGTTCACTGAATAAGCAATTTACAAATCACTTTTCAATGAGCTTGATTCAGCACTCTGAAGTAAATAAATATGGAATCTCTATCAGGCTTTTAGTGCTGTCAGTCTTGTCTAAATAGAGGATGCTGAATTTATGCTATAAATCTAACTCTATTTTGCTACATTTGGATTCTGTTTTCTTGTTGTCATTCCTGGAATTCATATAAAGGCTAGATCTACATTAGCAAAATAAAATGAAAAAGAAAAAAAAAACCCTGCAACATTATTTGCTACAATAATATATTTCAAGTAAAATGATTTAGCCTTAATTACCCACATATCCAGCTTAATTTTCTTCATTTTCATTGAGTCAACCTGTCCAAACATACGGCTTTTTCTTAGTCTTGTTTCTTTTAAAATTTGACAATATTAGATTTAAACACCATCTTACATTGTGCCTCTAAATTTAAAATTGGCAGGTTTTCACAAAAAATATTTTCAATATGATTTATATTTTTCTCCATATCAATATAATTAATTCATTACATATAATATTTGATGCGAGGTTATAAACTGTACAGTTTTTGAAAATACCTCATTTATTGCATTAAAAAAGACAATATTAAGGCTCTGTTCCCATTTCCTTTTTTCTATTTAAAGGTCCAAAGAGGGTGACAGATCTAAAGATACTGTGCATTAAAGTCCTATTCAGCTGTTTAAGAAATCATTAGAGAACAAGATTAACTAGAAGAAATTACCTGGCACTTTTTAAATAATTAACTATTTTGATAATTAATAAACTGGAAGAATCAGAGTTTATAGATATGGAACAAAGTCATGGTTAGTTATTTTAAAATAACAAATTGACCTAAAGGTTAATCAATGAAAATTATTCCCAGAAAGTTTCCGGTTACATGGATTTATACAACTATATTATGTGGTATATAAATGCCTTGTGAATTATTCCCACATGTTTCCTTTTATTTCTCTCATGTTTGATGTAGAGTATAATAAGAGGCCTCAAACTGCCATTTAGAACTCTTCTGAGTTATTTGAAATTCAGAAAGATTTCAACAATTTTGATCACATTACATTAGTAATTGCTTTCCTCAATGGGATAAACCCAGCTTTTGAAAAACCTGATACTAAGGCAGTAGACAGACGCTAACTCATACAACACAATTACAAGCAAAGGGAGCAGAGGTCCACAGTCAAGGTTCTGGTTTTATGGACGTTTTCCTCAGGTTCATTTGGTACAAATGTGCCCACCTTCTTCTGGATATGAAGTCAAAAAACAGAAAGTAAATAAAGAGACAAATGGCTGGGGAATGCTAAATTGTGTCAATCCACTATTTTCTTAATGCTGAATAATGGGGAAAATCTGTTTTTATCTTGGACTTTACACACAAAGTGACTCCTGCCCACATAAGACTTTTAAAATGCCCTTGCCACTCTCTTCATTGAAGAACATCAATGGTACACTCAGAATGTTGATCAGGCAGCAGGAACACTGGTCAATGAGAACACAAAGACTCACAAATGAAGAGCAACACCAGGCAGCCATTCACACAAGGTATGCACACAAAGCATTTGGGGGACAAACTAAATCTACCATAGAAACCTACTAAGAATGATTTGGTGCTTAAATTTATGTTGCGTGTGATTATTTAAGCAAAGACAGAAAAAAAGGGGGGGGGTCCTAGTCATAAGAAGCTTGAAACAAAATTATAGACATCATGGCACTAGAGAAACATGGCACCAATTAGAGGAGATTGTGATCAGAATCTTTGCAAGCAGATTTGGGTTTTTTATTTATTCCTAAGAAAAAAGTAAGATGTAGACATTGAGAGCTAACCCAATGCATGGCTTTTGCAAATGACTGTATATAAATATGCATGTTAGTCTGAACAGAGTTCTTATTATAGTGTATTGGTTTGATCACTACCAAAAAATCCTTTGGTTGTTTTTGCAAAATACCAGGCTAAAATCTCCTCTAAGTACTGCTGTAGTTAGATAGCTGAACTGGATTATATCAAGCTGTTGAGTTAGGCTTCTAGTGAACAGAACAGGAAAGCCAAATAGTGTGTACCCCATCTGAATGGGGCATGTTACATAACCACTGACTTTATCAAAATAGATCAAAAGTAGAAAAGAAAAATTTTAAAGTTTTGTAGTAGTCCTTAAATCTTTTCTAGAATAAATCACAATATATAAATGATATACTCAATATGAATCTCAGTATACATGTTTGGATGAACTAGAAATAAAATATAATTTTATATTCTATAACAACTTGAATCAATTGCAAGCCTCTCAAGAAAGAAAACATCTACTCAATGAAATTTGGGTTTCTATTCTGCCTTCTTTAGGTTGTATCAAAGTTCCAAGCCATCAGAGATAGGACAAGGGCATGGATTCTTGGATACTTGAATTAGTTGGGCTCAACATAAGGTCTGACCTTGAAATAATCCTCAGTTCAGTGAACCTGTGGTAGCTCTGCAAAGCTCTTTATGGCTCCCAATTAACTACAGGTAGTTCATAGTCATTTTTTTTTAAGGTTTTATACTTCCTTTGGGCTCTGCCCAAGAGATAGACACAGATGATGCTACATCTATGACCCATTAACACACTTGCATCTCATTTTTTCTGCATCTCTCCCTTCTCCAGCCTAAGGGAATTATTTTCTAGACTAAAAATTAAGCTTAGGAGATCTTCTCCTTGTCTCTCCTAAATATTTAGTCTAATGTTTGAACACTTTTCCTGTCCTAAATTTAGGCTTAGAATTTTGGAAACCAAAGTTAGGATATTGGATGGAATTTCTCTTCTCTCCGTACTATCATACCTAGTCCCCGAGGGATTAAACAAAGAACCCACTAGCTATTCCAATGGAGTATTTCATTCTAGGAAAAATAATCAGAGAGGAGAAAAATAATATTGGTTAATAGCTGAAATAGAAAGGTGTTTTTCCCCATAAAGCCTTTGTAATAAGATCACTAAAAGGTGACTATTTACTTTAAAATCCTAATATATACATCACATAAAATATTGCCATATGTATACTACTATGCCATGGCTTTTGGCTTTATACTATCAATTTTCATAGGCTATAAAATGCAAATTATGAATGAATGGTACCTGGAAGAATAGTTTTGGTTTAAAACTTGCTATTTAAGGGCACCTGGGTGGCTCAGTTGGATGGGCAGCTGCCTTTGGCTCAGGTCATGACCCGGGATCCTGGGATCGAGTCCCACATCAGGCTCCCAGCTCCATGAGGAGTCTTCTTCTCCTTCTGACCTTCTCACCTCTCATGCTCTCTCTCTCTCAGATAAATAAATAAAATATTTAATAAAAATAAAAAATTTTTTAAAAAAACTTGCTATTTAAGATCTTCCAAGAAAAAACACTTTTTAAAAACTTCCAAACTAGGCCAAAATACTATGATTTTCACTTTTCAAATACCACCATGTTCTAAGCCTTTTGCTTTTAATGATAAACAGAAATTTCTGAAGACATCCAGCAGTAGTCATGACATCAGACAGGAAGAGACAGCCCTCTGTATAACACACACCCAGGAGAGATGTCCTGCAGAGGAAATGTCACGAACAATGTTATGTTGGGGATTTCTCTAAACCTATCATTGCCAGGCACCTGTGCTCCAGGGCATCCATCCAATCAACCAGAGAGCAGGCACCTTGCCATTTCAGCAGATGGGTATTAGTGTTGAAGGCAAAGGAACCATGTACAGTATATATTTCAATTATAAGTGTGGAGACTTAGAGTCCCAGTTGGAATCATGTCCATTCCTTTCTGAGCTGGTAACAAACTAGAGCTTATACCATCCAGAATGTGCTTTACACAAAATTAGCTTTCAGGAAAAATACACATTTGCAAAGGGAAGAACATATTTTGTATGACAAGTCGAGAATCAAAGGAAAGAACCTAAATATTCCTTAAAGAAATTTCCTAGGCTTCATATTTCTACTGAAACAGCATTGAAAAGACAGCGGGGAGGGAAAACTTCCACCACACAGATATATTATGGCAGAATTGACAGAATTTTGAAAGCCTGTGTATTCCTAAATGTCAGTATGTTTCAGGTTTTTGAAGTGTTCTAGTCAAGCAAACCTCAGAGGTAAAATGGCTTCTGGGACAGATCATTTTTCATGTTGGTCTATATATTCTAAGACAAAGATTTCTGAGTTTATCCCTTCAGGTCATGCTGACTTCTACATTGTTAAATTTTAGAAGTATTTCAAGTAAAAATATTTAAGTATCACACTGATTAATGCTATTTACTGGCCAACTATTATTTCAGTATAGAACATAGAATACTAAATCCCTCTGCATAAATACAGAGTGATCTACCTAACCTCATTATTATCATCAAAAATTAAATGCTCCTTTAAGAGTTTACACATTAGGGCGCCTGGGTGGCTCAGTTTGTTAAGCAACTGCCTTCGACTCAGGTCGTGATCCTTGAGTTCTAGGATTGAGTCCCACATCAGGCTCCCAGCTCCACAGGGAGTCTGCGTCTCCCTATGACCTTCTCTCCTCTCATGCTCTCTCCCATTTTCTCTCTCTCTCAAAATAAAATAAATAAAATCTTAAAAAAAAAAAAAAAGAGTTTACACATTATCCTGGCCAGTCAGTATTACAAAACAAGCAGCCACACTTGGTCAAAGTGTTGTAATTATCCAAAGAAACATCATCTAGATTATTTCTTTGCTTTGGCATAAAAATACACAAAAGCCTTCTTAAAGCTTTTAATCTGTTACAAATTACTTGTAAGTTTTTTTTTCTTCTTCTTTTGGTAAGAAAAAGAGGTGCTTTTTTTTCTCTTACATGGACTAAAATATATTATTGCACTTGGTACATCATCAATTCTTATGAAATTGTTTTGTAACACCTGGGGTTAGCATATGGGAAGAATGTCAGCATATCTTGGAATTCATCTAACTCTTGAAATGTCTCTAAGTTCTTGCTCAACGATTCAACTATTTCTTTTACTGACCACAAGAAATGCTGATATCCTACTCCTGAGAAGCAGTCACAGCTCAAGAGTCAAATGGGAATAAGGCATCGTGGAGGGTTCCTGTTGGACCATCCCATGTGTGTTATGGTTATGTATCAGTGGCATAGACTTAAGGCCACTGCACTTATTTCAAAACCTGATTGCTCTGCTTGTTTTCTAAAATGCTGCTTTAGGCTTACTTCCCTTTAATAATTCATTCTGGTAACACAGAGACTGTAAAAAGTAGCACCTGCAACACCTGAGAGAGTTGTACATGCAACCAGATGGCTGAACCTGTCGCCAGAGAGTACAAGTAATAGTAGCAACAAAAACACCCACAGCCCTACTGTCTGTCCAATGTGGATTAAGAAGTCATATGTTGAATCTAATTCCTAATCTTCCCATTGTTTCCAGCTCAATTAGGCACCTATCTTCCCTTTTTTTTTTTTTAAGTCTTCAGGTTAAGTTTGAAATGCCCAGGCTGTTCTCACCATTATCTTAAAATAGAGGTCTCCGTGGGCACATGCCCAGCATGAGGCTGGCCTCGATGTGCATTCCCAAACAAGAAACAGACCTCTTAGCCTGTGAATAACCACCACACACTGACTTACACTGGTATCTATCACACCACTGTCATTGCCTCCTAATAATAGCAGCTACCATGTATGTGCACTTACTATGCACCAGATCTTAACCCCTTATTAATATTGTTAGTAACTAACTTACTAATAGGAAATGCCCAGGCATGATTACTCAAGACGACACAGTGAGGTAATTGGTGATTTTCACCCGTATGTTGTATCACTGGAAATACAACTCCTTAAATGAAGTATGATAAGGTTATTTCACTGAGAGTCAAATACCATGCATAGCGTTGCTACTTGCTATGTGATTTTTTTCTTTTTTTCCTAAAAGAGTGAACAATTTTTGATAAGTAAGCACAAACAAAACCAAGTGTGATCTTCCCTCCATTTAGATGATAGTAGTTTGCATTTCTGGAAAGTTCAGTGTATTAAAAAAATTGTATGTAGTTAGGTTCTACGCTTAGATAATTATAAAAAGGATTTTTACCTACATGAATGTCTTGGGAGCTTTAAAAATTAATTCAGGGAATAGTACCATCCTCCGTGCTGGGATTGTCCCACACATTGCAGGGTACCCAGGAGCCCTGCTTTCTACCCACTGAGTGCAGCAGTCTTTTCCGATCCTGTGATTGCCAAAACTCCCCCCAAGGAAAAATGCTGCCCTCACTCTATTTTGGGAGCCACCATTTTAAAGAACAGGCATTATTAGACCTATTTTATAGATTACAAACCTGATTCTTGGACAATTAAATAGTTTGCCCAGAGTCAAATAGCTAGAAAATGAGATTCACGCCCAGGTCTCTCTTATGTCTGAGACAGAAAGACCTGATAAGGTCTCTCTTATTTCTTCTCATTACACACAACTGACTTCTTGAACTAATTATTGCTCCATTTAGAAAAATTCCCAAGTTACTTAATTAGGTAGGGTAGAAATGAGGACTAAAGAGTGTCTAGACTCCAGACTCATATTTGAGAAATTTTTACTTACGGTAAGCTTTGAGTGAATAGGAAACTTCTGTGACTTCTTTATTTCTCTATCAGGTCATTTTCTCATCTAGTTTTCTAATTTCTATTTTGATTTTAAAACAGTTTAAATTGACCAAAATCCCTTAAAAGTTAAAGAAAATGGAGAAAATGAGCTATGAAACTACCTGTTTTAGTGCCGTTTTATATACTATAAATGTTGCTTTTGCTACTCTAATTCCAGGGGCAGCAGCCTACAATAGCAAGGATTCTTCAAATACTGAGTCCTTCCTTCAGTTTTAATCATCACCTTTCCTTTTCCTGAAAGAGTCCTCAAGTTCTTCACTTTAGTCCACACCATAGCCAAATACTCATTCGCCAAATTTGTTATCTCTCTATAAGACTACAAAGCAGGGATTATCTCATCAATTAAGGATATTTTATCATACAATTCCTAAATAACAGCCATTAGTATTTCCAGTCTTCTGTTCCTCAAAACATTCACACAGTGGTTCCCAACTTGAGTGTGCATCAGAATCATCAGGAAGGTTTGTTCAAATACAGCTGGCTGGGCCCTACCAGCAATCAGGGTTTCTGATTCTGGAGGTTTAGGGTTAGGGCCAAGAACAAGCAAGTTCCCAGGAACTGCTGATGCTGCTCATCTGGGAGCCATACTTGGCAAACCACTAAAGAAACTTCCCTCCACTGCTATAGTACATAAAATGTATATAATGACTAAGAAACTACCTATACCTTCTTGTTCATGTTCCAACCCAATATTGAACAAACTGGTGGGAACCTTCATCATAGTTATTTAAAATAAATCCTTGAACTCCTGTTATGAGGTGATAAGGAGATGTGACCATCTAAACAAAGTTCCCATACCTAGAATCTAGCTACTTTAATGAGGAACCTTATTACCCAGGGAAGTCATGCTATAGTAAAGGTAGCAATGACTAAAATTTTAATAATACAATGTTAGTAATAATAACAACTTATATTTATTGAGTACTTACTATAGGCACTTCAGTATATACTTAGTGTAAGTGTATTATGCACTTTCCCTGAATTATTTCACTTAATATTAGCCTTGTAAGATGCAGGTATTATTAATTTCTATTTTACAGTTGAGTAAATCAAGACACAGTCAGGTTATATAATATGCTCAAGGTCTCAGAGCCAGAGAATTTACTCTGTCTAGCTCTAAAACAGGAGTGCCTACTCACCCTACTAAAAGGTTCCCCTCAACAGATCTTCCTCCTCTTCTCTTTATTAGGCGTTCACATTGACTAGATCCTATCGGCTATAAGATATGGTTGTTCGTGAACTTGACAACCATTAACATACTTTTTCCTGGAGCATCATGTCTAAAAGGTCAGATTTGCATATAATAAAAGTGCATGAGGCTAATTAAAGAATTCATGATCTTTTGAACTGGATCCTAAAATCCCACTGATCTGACAACGAACTCTTGGGCAACGGGACCACTGGGACAATAAAAAGTTGTCCATCTGCAGTATGTATTTGTCAAGTTCGTAGGTCTCACATGTCTATGAACTGTGATAAATTCACAATATTTACACAGTTTGTATTAATGTTTGCCATTATTATTCAAATGTGGCTTTCACTTAACTCAGGACTCTGAGAGATCACCATGCAAAGCATGGTTTGAATATTTTAATAACAATCACCTGATATGGGAGGAGTTTTAAAAGAACCTAAAAATTATAATGAGCACTTAGTTTTATCTAGTCTCTTCAGCCACATCATAAGCTGAGGTAAAGGGCTCTAAATAAGGAAAAAAGAGCAGTCAGAATGAGTATTTGCTTCATAGTAAGAAAAAAAGAAAACTTCTTTTAATAAATGACTATAAATGTTAATAAAACGTCAGTAGGCTAAGTGATCAACTGTTGTGACATTAAGAATAAGAATTAAGTAATACATATTCTAAAAGGTTAGCTCACAATTGGGGTGTCATTTTACTTCACTCATGTTACAGCCTATAAATATACCATCTATAAACACAGTCTGGAAACACACAATGACGAATATAACCATCAATCATTGTAGCCAAATATTCTTCAACCAAAGTCCTCACCTTTTGATAGAAAAAAAAATCTATAGTGTGACTTCTTAAAACTTTTATGGCAACATTGATGTTTTATTTTTGAATTAATTGTGCCTTCTTTGATTCCTAACAGCACTCTCAGGTTAGCTTTAAATATCTGGGTTTCTAAATAACTGGGTCATGAAATCTTTTGAAAACTGACTTCCTACTATCATTTTGAGGAATTCACCTTTAATTAATAGGAAAAAATTGATTTTCCTCTAGGCCTTTCTTGTGAGAGTGAACTTTTTACCTAAGGCACAGCTTAAAGCAGAATTTTCTCAGTTGATTCATAACAGAACAATACACTAACACATTGTAAGAAAGTCAAAGACTGATTTGCAGTTATATCTTCCACCCAGCATGGCAATTACAAAAGACAGACTCCTAAAAAAAAAAAAAAAAAAAAAGTAGACTTGAGATTATTTTATCATTTCAACAGAAACTCACCTAACTTGGATTCATAAATTGAACAGGTGCAAATTTTATAATGGTATTTCCCACTTGTTTTTCTAATGGTAGCATTAATTTTTCACTTTATCTGAGCAAGGTGAAATAAAAACAGATCAAAATGACTAACACAGGGGTGCCTGGGTAGCTCAGCAGGTTAAAGCCTCTGCCTTCAGCTCAGGTCACGATCTCAGGGTCCTGGAATCGAGCCCTGGAGCCCCACATCGCATCGGGCTCTCTGCTCGGCAGGGAGCCTGCTTCCCTCTCTCTCTGCCTACCTGTAATCTCTCTCTCTCTGTTAAATAAATAAATAAAATCTTTTTTAAAAGATGACTAAAACAATGGGGGAAAAAAGGTTCTTTTTCCTTTTCCCAAGTTCTACTGGCATGATTTTTAAAAAATTTTTTAAAACATTTTATTTGAGAGAGAGTAAGTAAGAGGGAGAGAAGGAGCAGATGAAGGGGCAGAGGGAAAGGGAGAAGCTGACTCCCCACTGAGCAGGGAGCCTCATGCGGGGCTCAGTCTCAGGAACCCAAGATCATGACATGAACCAAAGGCAGAATCTTAACTGACTGAGCCACCCAGGTGCCCCTTTGCAGGTGTGATTTTAAAGGAAAATACTGTCAATTCCCGTTCTCTAGCAGTTTTGATGTCTACCTAATCCTGAACACTTGTGTATTGTGGCTGAGGCCAGAAAGGGAGGTAGAAGAGTGAGAGTTGGGAACAGAGCTGACGACAAAGGGAAAAGAAAACAGGACAGCAGGGGAGGGAGAGGTGAAAACAAACTGGGGCTGAGGCCAGAAAGAGCCAGAAGGCTTTGTCTAATGGAACACAGTGAAGATGAATTAAAAGTGGAAAAATGAAAATCATGAAGGAAAGTGGGATCGCGACAAATTGTCTTAAGGATACTGGAGCATCCAATACCTTGATTACTTTCCCTCCAAATAAGGTTGTATCTCATTATTCATAAAGTTCATATTTAGATAGAAAATGTTCTATACCATCCTTTATAATACTCATTATTTTAAAGTCTCAGCCACATATAAACACGTGGCCAAGAAAGTTCATTACATCTTCTAATCATTAACTGAAACGGAGATACTGGAATACACAATAATAATATTTCCTGTAAAGCAAAAAGGTACATAAAGCATATTTATCTAACAATACTTTTTTCTTTTTCCTTTTTTGGGAGAAAGATTTTATTTATTCATTTGAGAGAGAGAGAGAGGGGGCATGAGTTGGGGATTGGGGAAGAGGCAGAGGGAGAGGGAGAAGCAGACTCCCTGCTGAGCAGGGAGCCTGATGAGAGGCTCCCAGACCCAGAGATCATGATCTAAGCCAAAAGCAGACACTTAACCATCTAAACCGTCCAGGCACCCCTGTATCTACTTCTTAAACACTTAGAAGTGATCATTTAAAAGTTATGAAAGTGTTAATTTTATTATGTCGGTTTTTCAATAGTTATTATCCTCAAAATATTTTGTGATATTATTGTTTTAAAAGAGGTCACTTATCACATCCAAAAGTATAGCCATCTTCCTCAGAGAAGGTCTCTGCAAAAATGTCAAGGCACTGTCACATTCAGTAAATGATTTCATCCTCAACCAGGTTAACCAAGTAATCCGACAAAAGGGAGAAAATCATACTCAGGAACTATGAATATTGTGATTGATGGCTATTCTGATTGTAAGATAAATAACAAAATATCAGAAGAGTTGGTTTCATAAAGTCTGCTCTCCATAAGCTGTGATTATATTTTAAGTTGTATATGTTCCAATACATGTTATTAACTCCTATCTGATAATAACGATTCAAAAAGCAAAAACGTTTATATATGCTCTTATGTGAATGCATTTATTGCCTTAAGGTTTACATGAATTCAGAGAAGGACCAAATGTAGACCCAATTATACCCTCACAACCTTAGGCAATAGGCACACCTAATTATTTCCAAAATCTTGAAGCAGAACATAATGTCCTTTTATAAAACTTTGATAACTATGATAATCTTAATTTCTGAAGTGGTGTATGTGATTGCTAACTAATGTTCTCTTCCATTTACATGTCACTAAACTTTCATAGTAAATAATAAATTCATTCATTCATTCATTCATTCAGGCCAGATTCTTGCCTTGACTATTGGTTTGCCCTCAGAAAGATGGCACCTCATCCCCAGCACACTGAACCAACCAGTGGAAAGAGCCTGCAGCTGGTGTCAGAGTGGTCTGCAGCAGCCCATAGGCAACAGGCAACCTGATCCCAGGGCTTTGGTGAGGTGCATTATTTATGGCCCCTGGCGACTGCAAGCCACATTACATTGCATTACACAAGTATTGCATCTGTGGTTCAGGACTGGAGGAGAAACAGATTTTATTAAATACAGTTCATATTTGATAAGAAAAAGGAAATAAATCATCTGTGCACTCCACAAGGAGAGTACTCTAACATCTAAGAAGCTATTAATAATTATCCTTTCAGTGTTGAGGCACTTGATGCTATTTTTGTGCAAGTTTTAGATCACAGATCACACTGGAATGCCAGTTAGATATTTCTGCTTCTGGCCAGGCCTGAGTCATTTTATAAAATCCCAAATAAGAATTGCTTTCACTGCTGACACTGGCCATCTGCGGCTGTGCCAACCTGGATAAAAGCAGCTCTATACATGGGTGTAAGGGGTCAGCACGGTGTGCCTGAGGTTGAAACAAAACCCTTCCATGGTTCAGATCCTGTGCTCTTCTGCAGTAAGTCCCATAAAACCTCTTTCCTTCCAGTAACCATTGGGTATTTCTTAGAACAAAAAATGGTAGATCTGTAAACTTCCTTCCAATACTTCTTAATCCTCCATAATTCCAGACATACCTGTTCAGACACAAAATCAAATTTCTTTCCCAGAATCCTCACAGCAATTCCTCACTAAACAAACTGAGAGCTTATTAGGTGGCAGGCTCTTGCTGAAGTGCTTTGCATGCATACCCTCCTAATGATCACAATAATTCGATAAGAAGTAATCAGAAGCAATTATTAGCACAATATTGCTACCTTTCCTTTGGCTACTTAGTTTGGTAGTTTCCTAATAGTGTGTACTTAGGTTGGTATATTTTTCCTATAAAGCAGATTTTGTGGTTTTTTTAAGGAGAGATAAAAAAAAAAAAAAAACCCTAGAAGGAGACTGGAAGGAAAAAGTGAGAAAAAGGAAGAGTAAATACAGTTAAGAAATCATTAAAGTTTTATAAACCAAATATAATTTTTGCAAGTATAAATTTTATTAAAAGTGGTTTAACAAATGAGCAAAAGATCTGACTCATTTTCCTCCACAGCACTCTCTACGTGCATTCATTATAGAACACAGCAGAACATACTATAATTCTAGGTTTTCATATCTTTCACTCTGTGAAGGCAGGGACCATCCCAATCAATTCTATGTTCACAGTGGCCAACTTAATGTCCAGCATTTAGGAGATACACAAAAATGCTTTTTAAATGAATGATGACTGAATGGTCTTAAAGTATCAATGTTTTCACAATCCTCAAGAAGCTCAGAGTAGACCCTTAGAAGCCATCCTGGAAGAGACCAACTTTCCAAGGAAGTTCCTTGGACTAACATCCAAGCAAGTGTACTTGGTTGACCCTCTTTGCCAGCCCAGGATATAAAACTGCTTATCTATTTTAATACTTAAAATAGATGCTAGAAAACCTTTGCTAAAAATAGCAGGCCCTCTAGGATTTCTCCCTTCTTCGCCTTACCTAAATGCTTGTACAATATATCTGAAAGCCTTACTCAGTATGAAAGAACAAGCTCTCCTCTGAAACAGAAGTGAGGTGATTATCTGAGGCAGTAACAAATTCCTGAGAATACCAGATTGTGAATGATTTGCCTTTTTGGTTATTAATAGATCATGCATTGAAAATTTGTGCTATAAATTTTTTAATAACTTTGAGATATAATTCACATATAAGTCGCCTATTTAAAAAGTACAATTCAATGGTTTTAGTATATCCCAGAGTCTTTGCTCAACAAATGTTAATACTTTCCTATCCATTGGGTTCAGTAGTAACCTTGTTGGTCCATGTATCTATACAGATCATAGGGATGCCTTCGGGAAGGAGAATGCAACTTCTAGGTACTCCATTTCTTAGGCAGTCTAGATTATGACACCATGCTTTAAACTCTTAAGCTCAACCATTGTTCCCAGAATATAATCCTGATCCTAATGCCAAGTTGCCTGAATGAGAAGTAAATTCACCATACACCAAGACCTGGCAATTGAGCTGTAGGTAACAGTCTAGATTTCCTGTGGTACATATGGAGATGTGAAACACAAATCTCCCTTCAAAGAAAGATAGGCTGCCCAGTGAAGGGAATTTGGTCAACAGATGGCCTCAAACTCTCACTGCTTTTAGGGTTTGCCTCAGCTACAAAGAGTTACCTGGCCCAGAATCCCATCTGTCTTGGATAACCCACATTCAATCACTGAGTGAGCCAGAATCAGCCTTTTGGCCTGACATGGACACTCTGATGGGCAATATTTATTCCAGACCTTTCTTCAGGGTGGGCTGAGATTTTGCTAGGCTGCTTCACAGTTTGGCTTTTTCCTCTTTTCAATACTGCTCCTTCTCCCTCCTTTTTACAGGTATTAATCTCTAATAAAAATCTTGCACCTCAGATTCCATCTTAGTATCTCAGGAGTCCTGGGTGTTCTTAAGAATGGCCCAAGGAAGCAGGCAATAAGACAGTTTGAAGCTGGATCACTTATGCCCAGCTAGCAATGCCCCATCAATGGTAGAGGTGAATCACCATAAGCCCCGGCACAAAGTGGCAATCTAGTTTTAAAACTTTCACTGGATGTGATTTGGTGGGTATACCAGTGAAAAAGAGCGCATTCGGTACAGCCGATCAGGCATTTGAGACATAGAGAGGGAATAGTAGTTATAAAGGTAATAGGATTAGATGACTATTTCTAAGTTCCACTGATGCTCTGCAGAAAGGTATTGTACAGTGAAGGGTAAGTAATAGGCAGTTGAAATCCAGATATGAAAGCTAGTGAAACTCTTTGGTTACATACATACAAAGAAATTCTAGTTATTCAAAGGGGAGGGCAGAGAAGGTTGCAGACCAAGACTAGTACTACCTAATAGTATGAATGGCTTTATTTTAAAGAAGATTAAACACAAAACCAAAACAAGTCTATTATCTGTAGTTCAAAGAAATGTGTGGGTTTGTTGGAAAAACCCCAAAACTGCTATAAGATCTAGCCAGTGTGACCTGAAAGGAGCAGGGGAATAGCATGGAAGTGAATTTTGAGGGTATTCGAACATTGCATTGGATAGGAAAGAGTCTATTGATTTTTATCTCCCTATACAGATATACCTGGCAAAGACCCCAAAGATATAGGGTGAATCTGCTACGAGAATAGCTCCTGGGAGCATGGAAAAAGTGATGGCTCATCACAGTAAAGGTGAAATTCCAGTATTGTAGCAGATAGTAAAAAAAGGATTAAAGGACTCAGGGAAGTGGGTATCTAGGAGTGAATGTATCATGTAAGGTTGGAAGACCCACCAGATGATCATGTTCCATAAGAATTCCCAGACGACGACACACTATTTACTAAGCCCATAGAAATTCAGCGGTGACAGAGGTTAAAAATACTCCCAAAAAGTGTAGTGGTAGCTCTCCTCTTCAAGCCAGGGCTGACAATAGGAAAGGCTGTTATACAAACTGGCTTGCTGATGGCAAAAGAGATAACAAGATCCTAAAACCATACAGCTAGGTAGTAGCCCTTAACCTCCAGAAACCAAGGAGTTGCAATCATTATAATGACTAAACAGGTCTAATTTCTAGTCAAGAGACCAAGCTGCAAAACATTATAGAGATAATTAACAGACCACAACATCCTAGGGGTCATAGAGATATGCAGCCATCAAAGGTGCTTCTCAATGGTAACAGCAGAAGAAATCACTCAGGAGACTGCCACAACGATAAATTTTTAGGAGTCCAAAGGTCAGGGTATGCCAAGAAATCCCCTTAAAGTAAAAACCAAATGATCACATCTTGTGCATCTTACCATGAATAAAGGAGCACCACACCGGTGGGCCTCTTCCATCTCTGGAATCAGTGCATTCCACCTCTAATAATCACGATGATAAGACCGTCAGCTTTAAGTGGGTTGCACAATGGGAAAGAGCTCTGCTTCAGGTCTTGGCTGCACTGCAAGCAGCCCTCTCACTTGAACTATAGGATCAGGCACACCTTGGAGTGTGGGAGGTATCAGTGGTGGGAAGAGATGCCATATGGCAAGTTCCAGTGGGAGCATCATAAAATGGGTCCCCTGAAATTTGGGGGCAAGGTCTTGCCATCTGCAATATAGAATTACACATTTTTTTTAAAAAAAAAATAGCTTCTGGCATGGCACTGGCCTGTAGTAAAGATGGAATGCCTGACCATGACTCATCAAGTGAACATATGGTCAGAGCTATCCAACATGAGTTAAGTCTAAGACTCACCAACTATTAAGGTACTGTGGACCAAGGAGCAATCCATCATAAAGTGAAAATGGTATATCTGTGACTGAGCACAAGTAGGATTGGAATCAACTATGGTTATACCATGGTCCTCCTTCAGCTCATTCATATAGCTGTATGGGGAATCTTTTATAGAGAGCTAAAGAAGGAGGAAATCCTCCTAACAGACAGATTAGATGCAATGCACCTTGTCATTCATTTTAGTCAAAACTAGTGAGTTTTATAATATATTCATATATTTTTATATTTATATATATTAGTAACATTATATATATAAAATATACATATATGTTATAATATATTTAGACTTATGTGCGATAGTGAAAGTTCTGATCATCTCTGCAGGGGTGTGAAAAGAAGATTAGAAGGTGGAGAACAAGGAGGTTGGATTGGACATGTGGAATATCTCTAAGATGGACATATGTGAATGGCGTGAAGTGTGAATGTCTGTGTATAAGTTCTTTCCCACTAAAGATCTGGTAATCAACCAAGTAGACAAAATAACACAGCCAGTTAATGTCAGCCAACTTCTGTCATCAGCCACTTCAGTGGTGTCTCGAGAAACACATGAATAAAATGGTCATAGTGGCAGAAAAGGAGATCATGAATGTACCAATATCATGGACTCCCACTTATGAAGACCAGTTTAGCTACTGAACTTCCAGCCTCCCAGCAACACACATTAATATGAAGCCCCTGATATGGCATCACTGTTCTAGTCCATTCAGCCAAGTGAGCCAATTCCATCCTGGAAGGATCATTAGTTTATATCATAGGGCTAGATATAACATTCCAAACATGGGTTTGCTTACTTCACCCAGAGGCCTCAGCCAACACTCTGAGGGATTATGCAATGGCTGATAAACTAGTATGGAATCCAACAAAACATTTCTTCAGACTAGGATACCACTTTACAAGATAGGAAGTGCCACCATAGGCTCACCCCCCCATGACATTCACTGGTTATATCACAAACCACTCTATCCAGACACTACTGGCCTAAGTAGAGCTTTGGAATGTCCTGCTGAATGAACAGCTGGAAGCTCCAAATGAGAGGCAAAAAAAAAATCTGTGAGGATGAGCTACTATCCTGCAGGATGCAGTATTTACAATGAATTAAAGAAATTTATACAGCAGTGTGTCTTTTGTAAGAATTCAGGAACCCAAGAACCAAGAAGGAGAAGCAGGAAATGTGCCCTAGTTACTATTATAACAAATGATCCACAGGGAAATTTATGCTCTCTGTCCCTGCAACTCTGTGCTTTGCAAGGTTAAAGGTCCTAATGTAGAAAGAGTAACACAATCAAAGACCTACAATCTATGACTGCAGTCTGAAGACTTGGGGCAAGAAGTCATCATCATCTTGGCAGGAATAACTCAATTGGATCATCAGAAAGAGGTAGGACTTATGTTACACAATGGGGGCTAGAAGTACATGTAGGACCCAGCTAAGCCACCAGAGGGCCTCGTGGTACTCCCTTGCCCAACTGTGAGTGGAAATAGGCAGATTCAGCTATGCAGGCATGTGAAGAGCATGGTGACCAAGAGATTGGGTGCCTCCCCGATGAGAGTCTGGGTGATGTTACCAGATAAGCCACCAAGTATAGCAGAGGTGGTGGCTGAGGATACAAGGAATCTAAAAGGAGTAGTTGGGGTGAAAGAAAGTAGTAACTGTGGCCTTGAGATCAAATGCAGCAGTGGAGATGGAGTTGCTTCTGTTACTTTCCCTCTTTTATATTACCCCTCAGGAAAAGAGGCCCATCAGAATCTGGGAGAATCCAGCTCCCCAAACATATGCAGAGGAGTGTATACAAGTGAGAGAAGGGGAATTGTGACAGATACAAAATGTGCCACCCAATTCCTCCTTCAGGGAAGAACTTGCTGCCTTTAGGATTTACCATAGCTGTAGGAGTTACTATTGCTGCTACCAAACAACCTACTGAACTTAGTCATTTAAAACAAAAATTTTACCTCAAGTTTTTGCAGGTCATGAACCAGCATGTGGCTTGAGTACCTCAAGGCCACTCCTAAGATTGTAGCCAAGCTACTTGTTGGAGCTGCAGTCTCATCTGAAGGTTCCACTGGGGGAGCAGGGGTATAGGGCAGGGGTTTGAAGGGTCCACTTCCAAGATCACCAACACAGTCCCTCAGTTTATCAGCAAATGAGCCTGTCTGAAGGGCTACCTCACATCATGATGGCTGGCATCCCCAAGGTGAGTGATCCAAGAGAACCTGTAAAAGGGAGACTCACCCAACGTCATACCCTTTCCAGGGAAGCCTACATCCAGGGACTAAATAAGGCAGACGGAAGGACCCAACCACTTCATTCCAGTGTCAGTCACAGACAATAACACTTTTCTACAGGCTCCCTGTCAGGATGGCCTGGGCATTGTCAGGCCGCATTATAGTTCAAATTCTTCCTCTGGTCAATCCTACCTCTGCCCTCCTTCCTCTCATAAAAATTGATCCCTAAAACGTCCTGTATCCCAAACTCTATCTTTCTTGAGAGAACTGGTGAGGGAGGTGCTTTCTTTCTTTTCCTATCATTGTTGAGTGCCTTCTTCCCAGGACATTTAAATCCCCTTTTCTAATTCACTACCTCCTCCCCACTGACCAAATCTATACACCAACAGATGCCAGCCAGTCTCCCCTATGCCATAAATGGACTTGTTATACTTTCCAAGTTAGCAGCTACCTCCTGACTTTATAGTTAAGAGGATTTTAGTTGTGGAGACAGTAGAGAAACTGGGGAGAAATTCTCAGGCACTTTTCTTTAATTAAGAGGTCTACTCTACACTTAGTAACTTAACCTAAATAGAGATACAACTAACTCAAATGGCAGTTTTCTTAAAATTTCCCCAAACCTACTTAGTAAACAAATAGTGATATTATCAAATGAGAAGTTCGCTCACAAAAGTATGTGGAAAGTGCTGGGAGGTACATCAAATGAAGCAAATAATTTTTTTTTGTTTTTATTAATAATCAAATAATTTTTTAAAACTTAAATTTGGAATACACAGACTATTTTGATTGCACCTCATGACAAATATTCTTCAGTGAAATACAATTCTCCAATTCTTTTGAAAGTATACTAACGATCAAACATAACACAGGCAATTTAGAAGAGTTATAATGAAAATGCAAATTAATTCAAAGGTCCTTGGTGAGATCATTCAGCCATATGGTCACTAATGAAGTTCCTAATTGTTACAACATCGACACCCCAGTCAGAAGGCAAGATGGAGAAATTCTGCTGTATTTGGACTTCCTTCGAATATTTTAAAATTTTTTAATTAAATTTCGAGAAATGGTTTCCATCTCTGAAACATTTTTTTTACACCAAGGAACACTGCAAACATTCTAATTACAAAACTTGAAAAATTTTTGAGTAATAATTTCCCAAGTTGTGTAATGAATAAAAAAATTAAAGTACTACATTCATAATTCAGCATACAAAATATATGCCAACAGGGATTCTATGAGTAAAACTAATTTATTCATTCATCCAGGGCATATTTATGGGCACCTAAAAGGTGCCAGGAACTGTCTTAGGCATTGGAGAGATATATTGGTAATCAAAACAGACAAGAATTCCTGCCTTCATGGAGTCTGTATTCTACTGAGGGAGACAGAAAAGAAAACAATAAATAAAATGTGTGTTATGTTAAATAGTAAAAAGTTCTAAACATACAAACAGGCAAGAGAGATATAAAATGTTGGTAAGGGGTGGGAGTAAGAATTTAAAGTTTAGATCCTATGTTAAGAAAAGACTTCATTGAGACAGTATCCTGAGTGAAGACCTCCAGTGAGATGAGTCAGGCTTCCTCTGGGGGAATAGCACCCACAGTGGAGATAGCAATTACAAAGTCCCTGAGGCAGGATTTAACCTTATATGGATAAAAAAATAGCAAAGTGGCCAGTGCTGCCACTGAGAATGAAGGAGGGCAAAATACCAGAGATGAATTCTGAAAGGTGATAGGTCATGTACACTTGAGGGTCACAAGGAGGATTTTGGATTTACCCCGAAGTACAAGTGAAGTCTTTGGAGAGTTTTGAACACAGGCAACATAGCAGAATATCACTGAGGTTTCAACAGAATCACTCCAGTTCTGAGTAGTAAAATGGGGCACAATTAGAAGTAGGGATACAAGTTCGGAGCTAGATGAAAGTGAGAGGTGATGGGGACTTGTCCAGGGTGATGGCAGCAGGGCTGGTGACAGATGGTCAAATTCTATAGTATGTAAGATTTCCTGAAGGTCCAGATTAAGGAGTATAATTTTTTGGGTGAAAACTGTGGTTCTAAAATATATTCACCTCCATTTTATAAACCATTTTCTATAAGAATCATGGTGCTAAATCTATCTATAAACTTTATTATCTGTTTGCTTATTTTGTTATAGCAAAGAGACATATTTCTGAAGTTTAGCACTTAACACTGCCCTATAGATAATGTTTTATTGATGAAGCTTTAGATGCTGTCCCAGTTTAGTACTGAATAATAAAATGTTTAAGAATCTATAAACTTTTGGCCTGTTATGTTAAAGAAGATCCTTGGAGGAAAACCCTATTGCATAAATTCTTTATCTTAGTCAATGCTACATAAGTAGAAGTTAACTGTTGGCTGTCTAGAGGGGGCAGAGAAACTGGGCAGAGTAGAGGCCTATGTTTCCAAGGGCATTTGCAAACTCTTCTATGGCATAACTGTCTCTCTCACATCCCCAACAATAACCCTTCAGCTCCAACTGCACAGTGTCTTCTACTTCTCTGATTTCTTCCTTTGGCTTTGTACCATGATATAGTCCTTATCATAGTCATTAGAGTACAATCTTTGTACTCTCCAGTTTCCAGGACAGTGCTATCAATGTTTCTTGAACATGTTTCAAAGCTAATTTGTTTATAATTAGACCTGATCAAAAATGAATGCCAAAACTTCAAACACTTAGCATTGTGGTAGTTGTTAGGGACACTGTTATCAATTGTATTAAGTTGGCTCAGTGATTTGTTCCTGAAGGAGAATCCAGGTGAAGCCAAATTATTAGAATCTTAAAATGGTAAGAAACAGAGAAAACTAAAGACAAAAGAATCAAATGGTACAGTTAGTGGACGCCAATCAAGAAAAGGAGTAGGGTGTCCAAATAAGAGCAGGGAGCAAGACCTGGACTACACTTAGACACAAGGAAGCCTAATGCAAAATGGCATTTGGATACCTTTCCCAAAACAGAAATATAATCCCAGTCATGAGTAAATTGAAATTAAGGTCAAGAATCTATCAACATGACATATTTTGGAAGTAGGAACACAATTCCTGGGAAGAGTTCATTGTTATTGATATAGGAGGATCCAAGATGACCCTCTAAAGATGAAGAAAGGAAGGAGCACACAGGATCAGACTGTCCAATCAGATTCACATGGGGGTACCTCGGTGGTTAAGCATCTGCCTTCAGCTCACATCATGATCTCAGGGTCCTGGGATCGAGCCCTGCACTGGTCTCCTGGTTCAGCAGGAAGCCTGCTTCTCCCTCTGCCTGCAGCTCCCCTTGCTTGTACTCTCGCTCTCTCAAATAAATAAAATCTTTTAAAAAAGATTCACATGACTCAGATTTTTACTCAATTTCAAACTTTACTAAGTAATTACAAGAATACAAGGCATTCAGGACTTATGGATGAAGCATAATGAGGCCCAGGACATTAACAGTAGGTCCCTAGGTCCTTTCTTCCCACATTGGACATGCACCTAAAGCCCAGGAAAACAGATAAAAAAGGAAGGCTCTTGGATTCCTTACATAATGGGACATGTTTAAATTATTAAATGTCTCAGTTTTATACTCAATGGAGTTTCATAGCCTTTGTGACATTCTCCAAGGAGCCATGTCATTTACCCTGGATTTCATTTATTATAGGTAATCTTTAGTCAAGGACTCCTGTTAAGGGCATTTTAGTGATATAGTCTCCTCCTCCGAGCAAACAGCATTAGTCTGTTTACCCAGAGGTCCATTCAACAAGGAGATTAGATTGGGTCATCTGCCTTCTTTTCTTTCCCTAGGAGATCTCTTTCTTGTGAAGGGAAAGAATGGATCCTATCACCCAGGCCAGTTGCTTTAACATTTTCTTCCAAGGAAGTATAAGAGATTATTTTTATGTGGTATTTTTTGTAAGAAAATGTAAGATGATTTTTGGAAAGTGGGGGGATAAAAGAATTTTAAAAGAATTAAGGTAAACAAGTATTTATAAAATCCCTGAGTCTACATTTTCAAGGAAATAAGGTATTTGGAAGAAGGATAAAATAAATGGTAACTTGATAATACTTATGGTAGCCTGGGGAAAAACACAGGCTAATGTGTTAAAAGTGCAAAGAATTTGGAATGTTCTCATATAATTGGTAGCAACAATGATTCCCAACCTGGCACTATGCCATTAGCTATGAACTAGATCACCTCCCTTCACAAACAACTTACATATGGTTAGAAAATATAAACCATATGTGATATAATATTAAAATGAGGCTTCCTCCTTCTTGCAGCTGAACAAGAAAATAATAGATGCTCTATCCCTAAGTTAGTAGCAAGACATCACATCATGACCTAGAACCCATTACAGGATGTGAACTACTGTGACCCCCAAGAGCAAAGTCTCTGAGGAGTGGACTGTCAAGAAATCAAAGGCTAGGGGAGAAGCTGCAGCCTGAGGGGAGCACAGCACCTGCATCACAGAAAGTTGCAGGGTAATTCTCCGGACGGAAGTATCTGAGGAAATTCTCAATGTGTTCTCTGAAAGGAACAGCTTTAAAATCTGCCAGGGTCAGAGAATACGAAGTGTCTGAGGGGAAAAAAAAAAACAATCATCTAACTTTCCTACCCTCCTGCTTCTTTCTCTCTCTCCTGTCTCCACATTTCTCCCAGTTAGGAACATGAGGGCAAACTACCAACACTGTAACAATGAGGGAAGAAAGAGGAAAGATCAGTTTTCCCTTATCTGGGTTGTGCATGCTGTCAGTCTCAAAGGTTTATTATCTGGGACTGGACATTTTTAATTACTAAAATGAGATTGGGGGGCTATGGGACTTCTATTACATAAGAGTAATCAGAAAAATTTTTATCCAGTTGTCAAAGTAGGAACAATACTCAATGAGTAGATTTAAAGAGATTTGAGAGACAAAATAAAGTCACTTTTGCAATTATGCCTTATGGAAACTACTTCTTCAGTGTATTGGTCAGTTTAGTAACTTTGATCTTCATATCCCCATGGAAAACATAGTTAGCATAGTTAAAAGTCACCTGATTGGGGAAAAAAAAATCAAAGAAATCAAACTGACTCCTAAAGGAAAAGTATATGATTTAAACTGTTGTTTCTATACATTAAAATAATCAATAATTGGCATGTAATCAAACATTGCATACTTGTTACTTTACAAACTGAGGAAATGGCATATGGACAAAAGAAAAAATAATCGTATTCTATCTTGCAGATAATAACTACTATCAACACTTTGGATTATATCTTTGCAAGTGTTTTATAGATGGGATCCTATATGATATTTCCCCCCCTAATAAAATAGTAGCAAATCTAAACTTCATATACAAACACTTCCAGTCTTTTTGTGAAATACAATTCAGGCCTTTTGGGGGCACTTTTATGTGTAAGGTAGAGAAGGCCCCATATCTCTGGACAGTTATCTCCCAGGTTCAGGAAAGTGCTTCACTGCATTCAGGTGAAACTGTCAGTCAAAACCACCCCCCCCCCCAAAAAAACCAAAAAACCTCACATAAAAGCCTACCACTGACAGGTTTTCTATTTGGGTTAGCCATGAATTTGATCTTTTCTGCTGCAATGGCTCAGTGGGTCCTAGAGTGGGTCCTCGGAAGCACAAGGAGCTACACTGAAAAGTTCCTGTCCCTCCCATGGTCTACCTGGGCCATTCTGTGTACTAAGTTTGGGAAGATTGCCGTTTCTTACATCTCAAAAGAACACGTGCTTCATCTGGAAGAAGAGCTAGAATTAAGCTGGTTTTACCTATAGTCTACTGAACAACATTTACTTAAGGTTATGATACTTTAGTATTTTTCATTTGCTTTAGCAACTTGCTTCAACTAATTTCGTTTATCAACCCTAACTTCAATATTTAGTGATTAATTGGAGGGAATTTTTAGAAATTCTGAGCCTGGGTGGCTCAGTCTGTTGAGTGACTGACTCTTGGTTTCAGTTCAGGTAATAACCTCAAGGGTCCTGAGATAAAGCCCCACATCAGGCTCCATGGTCAGTGGGGAGTCTGCTTAAGATTCTCTCCCTCTGCCTTTGCCTCTCCCCACCTCAAGCTTGCACACACACTCTAATAAATAAATAAATAAATCTTAAATCTTTAAAAAAAAGAAATTTGCTCTTCTTGGCGTTCCCTTTATCTCTTCAATATTCCTTCCCTTTCTAAGAACAAAACAATAAAATCTGCGCACTAAATTAGAGTTTCATTATTTTGATTTGAAATTTTGGAGAGAAAACACAGAACTATTTTAGGAACTAACAGAATGGTCATAGGTTCTTTCCTGTTTTACCACAACTAGCTACTAGGATCCAGAGTTTAAGACAAAAATTTGTCAAGTACCAGATACTCTGAAGAGAGAAAAATTAGAGAGGAAGGATGAAAGTCACTTCAAACTATTAGAAGACAGTCAAGGTGGCTCTGCTACCTCAACTGTCATCCCAGAGCTTCCTAACTCCAGTCTATATACACTGGAAACTACACAGGAAGAAGAGAGACATGACAGGGAGGGAATTATAGAGTCCTGAGACAATAGCTGTATTTAGAGGAAAGGTCTTCAGATAGCCAAGAGGAAAGCAATCCCTCAATAAGGGAATTTACTTACGGAGGTGGGGAATGCTAGTCGTGCAGGGAAGAGTGGTAATTTATTCCCCAATAGAATACTTCTGCAACAGCAAATTTGTAAGATCTTATTTATTTGAGCTAAGAAGAGCTCAACCAGGAACAGCTTAGTGGCTCAGTTAGTTAAGCATCTGCCTTTGGCTCAGGTCATGATCCCAGAGTCCTGGTATCAAGCCCTGCATTGGGCTCCCTGCTCCACGGGGAGCCTGCTTCTCCCTCTGCCTGGTACTCCCCCTGCTTGTGCATGCATTCTCTCCATCAAATAAATAAATAAAATCTTTAAAAGAAAAAGAAGAGCTCACCTGTGGAGCACCCTGCACTTTCATCACTTGGCATGGCAAGTTTGTGGTTCAAGTAGATACAACAAAACTTAGCCTGAGTTGTGCACATCCTCAGATCCCTAACCAAGGTGACTGCCTGCTGGAAGAAAAACTTTAGTAACAAGCAGCTACAGGGTATTTTGGTAGTGTATATATGAAAAAGGGAAGTAGAAAAATCTCATCAGCAATAAGGATGCCCCCCGATGTACCTGAAGAACCCAACTGTGCCTTCAATGAAAGTGATAGTATTTGTGTGTCTGCAGCAAGAGAACAATAACAGCCAGGCAGGGGTATCCAGAGGAGTAGCAAAACCAAGGAAAAAAAAAAACAAACCACAATACCAACTAAGAAAGAAATAGCTGTGCCTTTCCATTTTTCTTATTCCCTCGTCCCAGGCTCCAACTCCAAAAGAGATATTGATCCAGAAGTGAGAGTGGGAAGATGAATGGAAGACTAGGCTGTGCTTCTCCCCAGCTTCAAGATGAAGCCCAGGAAATTTACAGAGAGGCCTAACAGAAAGTTTAGGAGCCTAAAGTTTGGTCAACCAAAGAATCTTCGTCACTTTCAAGGTTTGGGGGGTTTTGTTTGTTTTATTGCATTATAGATGCAAAAATGTAACAAGAAACGTTGTTAGCACAAACAGTCTCTGTCATTCCTCCCAGTTTTGAAGGCTTCAGCCATGGTTATCATGACAGAGGTACTCTTGGGAGTCATAAAGGACAATTTAGATAAAGGGGTGAATAAAGGTTTTGTCTTCATTACAGAAAAGTGGCAGATAGCCCTTAACATCTGATATGATTTATATTTAAAGTTGTGACCCTTGATCTTAAAGGTCTGTGGCATAATTAATAATTTTGCTAAGGCATGGATTAAGAATGAGACCTTAGGATAAACAAATTATCTAGGTGGGGAATGAGCCTTCTTCACTTTTGGTATCTACATATTAATGCAACTTTAAAATAAACCAATTTACCTAAACAAACAAAAAAATCAAAAACAGTTTACCCATTTCTCCCAACCCCTACTCTCTGGCTGTGGCAACCACCAGTTTGTTCTCTGTATCTATGAGCTTAGATATTATATAGATACACATTTACATATATTTAGATTCCATATATAAGACAGATCATAGAATACTTATCTTTCTCTGACTTATTTAACTTAGCATGTTTTCAAGATTCATTCATGTTATAAAAAATTGCAAGATCTCATGTTTTATGGCTAAATAGTACTCCACTCTACACATATGTGTCACAATTTCTTTATCCATTCATCCATTGATGGACACTTATTTTCCACCTATAAACTTCCTTGTAAAACGCAGTTCAGCAAGAACCCCTCTCCCCCAATACATACATCCACAATTTCTGATCACACTTGCTATCTCTGATCGGGGTCCTCATCCTCTACTCTTCCCTAACTGATGTCCTATCACCTTGGCCTGCTGTCAATTTCAAGAATCCTATTAGATTGGTTTAGCCAGAATCCGCCCTCCTTGTCCTTGATGTTTCCTTGTAGGAAATTTCCATCTACTAACCACCCCCCCACACACACACATCCTGCTCCTTGTCTATAAATTCTTACTTTTCCATGCTATGTCCCAACTTGAGTTCAGTCTCTCTCTTTCACCACAAAATTCCATTGCAGTGAATAAAGGTTGCCTTCCTGTGCTTTAACAAACGTCATTAACTATTTTTTTCTTTGTTACAGGTAAATCATCATTTCTATTACCACACAATACTCCTAACATATGCTTGGGTTGCTGAATGAAAATTTTCAGTGAATTAATAAAACCATATTAAGTGAAAAATATCTAATCAATTGTTCAATAGAAATCTAAATGAAATCTACAAGTACAATTTCTTTCTTTCTTTCTTTCTTTTTTACAAGTACAATTTCTAACAACAAAGATAACCAATTTCTTCCCAGAGTATACTATATTCCAGTGACTGGAGTAATGCTAAGGCAGTCAAGTTAGACCTAGTGCAATCATATAAAGAAGAAACAGCTCAGGACTACAGATGCCATTGGTTCCAGTCAATTGTGTGAGTTCCCTTAGTCAGGAGTTTCTTCTGTCCTAGGTCCAAAACACCATGACACAATTGGAGAAATTTCATGAAGCTCTCAGGTTACTTGTACAGGAAGAAAAGATCATTTGGTCCAATCTTCTTTCCATGGACATGGCAGATCACTTGGCCTCTGCATGAGCATTTTGCAAATTGCCCATCTGTGACTGAAAAGCTTCGGTCATCGGAATGCTTTTTCTTATACTGAGTTGATATCAGTTGCCATCCTAACTTCCTTTTGTTGGGTCTAGTTTAACTTTTGGAGGAACACAGACTAAGTTATATGCCTTTTCTGTGTGTTAGCAATGCAAATGGATTATAATTTTCCTAGGTCAGCTCTCCAAGATAAACATTTTGGGGTTTTACAACCGTCTCATCATCCTGATTTTCAGAACTCCCTTTCTCTTTCCTTTGTCAACATCACACTTCATAGTGTGTCACCTGGAATAGAACATAAAGCCACCTGACTACTGCAGTGGTTCTGATTTCCTCCTTTGATCTGGTCACTGTACTTCTAGAAATAAGGCCCAAGATTTCATCATCTTTTATATCACAATGATTTAAAAGAAAACACTAGATCAGAGGTTTTCAAGCCAAGCTGCACATTAAAATCACCTGGAAGAACTTTAAAAAAAAATACTTATGCCCATGTCCTAACCAAATAAATCTGAATCTCCGGAGAAAAGGTCCAGATATAGCTATTTTTAAGTGCTTCAGTGATTCTCACATATAACCAAATGATTTAAGTTCTTAAATGGGGTTTTTCTCAACCTGTACCCATAAATGTATTTTTTTATTTGAATGTAAATACCAGACTTTTGCTCTGTTGCTGATTAATTATCTCTGATAATAGGAGTCCCAAAATTTTCAAATGTAATTTTATAAGGTCAATTTTCAACAAAGTTGAACATTAAAGTTACTAATGCTATCCATAAAATGCTTAGAAAATTTTAGAAAGGATTTTGAAAAGTTTAGAGATAAATTCCTTTTAAATTAATGTTTCTTGCCTTGTTGGGTTTATTATGCATAATATATATATAATTTGGTTAATATATACCGTATATAAAAGCATCTTAAGATCATACTAGGAATAAACTTAGATGATCACCAATAGTAAATGACATAACTCAGTAAGCATGGTACACAAGAATGATTTTCTGAATTCAAGGTCCTTCCAAATAAAACAAGCATTAATTAAAAGAAAAAAATCCAGGTATTCCTGGGATGAAGAGATAAGATGATAGTCAAATAGGATAGGAGGTAGATGTTTTAAACTGAGCTCAACTAAAAATAACTTTTTAATAGCTGAAAGTAATCCAAGAGTTATAGGATCTGCCTGAGATAGCCTTAAGGGACAATAAAGGGAAAATCTGCACAGCCCAGTTGGGACAACAACTGAAGAAATAGATGAGACAAGCATGGTTATCTTCTTATCCTATTAGATTCACCAATTAATAGCAATGAATTTAGAATAGAGATAAAATGAGATAACTTTATGAGGAAGGTGTATAAATAAACTTGGATTATATTTGGAATAATGGGGGGTGAGGATGACAGATATCAAAGAATCGTAAGAATGTAAAATTGCCAATGAACAGTTTCGAGTCTCATGATTTTTAGATATCACCTCTTGTTGAGCATAAAGTGAGGGAAAAGAAAAAGCTACTCTCATCTGGATTCTAGGATAAATGAAAAATAAGACAGAATCTCTACCTTTGGCAATTACATCTAAGTAAATCACATGGAGCATACACACAGTTATTTATAATAGCAGATAGAGGGTGAAAAGTGTCACAAGCAAGAAATAAATGCAGTGATAGAGTTCAAAGCAGTGATTACCTTTAGCCAAAAGAATCAAAGAGGGCTTTTTGAAAGAGGTAGCATTTGAGCTGGGCTTAAAAACAGACTTTGGACTTTATCAAATGCTTTTAGTATTTTGAGGTTAAAATAGTTTTCTTCTTTTGATCAAATTATATATTAACTTTTTAGTAGTCCTATTCTCATAAGAAAAAATGTTTTAAAAAGTTACTTTGGATTCAGCTTATATTTTGGACTTCTGTATACTCATTCATATAAGTACCAGAAAACTGGTGGGTGCTTTTCTGTGTACCATCTTTATAGATTTTTATTATCAGGTTAACATAAGATAAATCATGTAGCATTCAATCCTTTTGCATATACTGGAAGAATTTACCAAGGTGATCTCAGTCTCTTCGACAATATGGAAGAATTTCCCAGTAAAAGTATTCTGCTTTGGATCCTTTTTTTCTCCCCCTTCTCTCTAAGATAACCAAAAATTGTGATTGCGTTTTCAGTTTTTTCCAGGGCTATGGACACATCAACAATTCTGTTGATGTTTGTTACTTCTTCCGAAGTTCATTAGAGTAATATTTCCTAGAAATTGTTCATCTTACTGAAATTTTAGAATTTGCATAGAGCTTTAGTTTTCTTTCTCCTTACAGTCTTTTAGACTTCTTTTCTATCAACTCTGTCATTGTTCTAATTCTGTTTATATATTTTTTAATTGGGGCTCTTAACAATTTCTTGATTTATTTTTACCAGGAAAGCTGGTCTCCAAGAGGACTAGGATATGGAGGCACAGAGGCAAGCAGAAAAAGAAAAGGAAAGTAATCGTTTCATTGATTGAAATATTTCTTGTGATAAGAGTGAGCAGAGAAAGGAAAAACAAGACTGGGTCCTCCATAAGATAAGAAATATTGTTTGTCATGTTAACATAATAATGCTTTCTGAAGTACTATTTTATTAACCCCATTTAAATAAGTATTGTATTTTAATAGGCAAACACATTAATCAAACTGAAGGTCTTCAAATATAGGTGGTGTGGGCTAAGGCTTATACCTATCCAGAGGAAAGTACACTAAAAATGGATAAGTGTGTGTGCTCACCATTGTAGAGAGCTGGGAAAGCTGGTTTTAAGCATTTTATCTATCTTCCTCTCCCTCATCCTAACTGAGGAAGATCACTGCCCCATCTTTATCATCCTAGGTTATTTTGCTAATAAATGAGGAAATACACAAAGTATTTTGAATCTTTATAAATGGATGGTTAATAAAAAAACTGTAAAGTTCTCTTTTAAATTTTATTTAAAGATAGATCTCTCCTGGCTAATATTAATAAATTTGCATCTACACCAGAATACTTATCACATGCTTTCATTTCCGTGTTTTTGACAACACTGACTGAAATTACTGTTATTAAAAAACTGGAGCCTCAGTCTAAAACATCTCTAAGCAGCCTTGTAACTCTTAGGTATAGGCAATTGGCAACGTTACACATCAGACTGTCTCCATATTGAAATAAGTAAAGCCATTCGCAAGGAGGCCTATTATTTATATTGTTGGCCCTCTCCTCTTCTATCAGCAAGCACAAGTACAATGAGATCCTGAACAAATGAGCTTATTAAGATCATGGTTAGACATATCGTTTTTCAAATCACACTCTACAAGACAGATATGCTGGCAAAGCTGTAATAAATGTCAAGGCTCAAGGCATCCACCATTCTTTTCAGCAGCCCGATGGCTTGGCTAGAAAAGCTTTTCATAAATTTTAGTGCACACCTGTCAAGTGGCAGGTGCTGTAGTTCGCTCTCGTGGTGCCTGAGCTCGCTCTCTGGGCTGGCAGCACAGTCACTGTGTATGGAGCAATCATGTGCTTTGCTGTTTGTGACCGATGAAATCTATGTGATCACACTGAGAATCGGTGCATCTTGGCAGATCTGCCAGGGGTACTTGTCATGCAGAGATTATTTTAGATTGGCTGCCATGAGGTGTTATTTCCCATTTGTTAACACAATGGGGTTCCCTGACTACGACAACTGAAATACATTCATTTGTATATGGCTGTTGTCCTTGTTGCGGGTGTAAAAACATTCCCCGGATTCCTTTAACCTTTCACAATCAATCCTCTACCTGAGACAACTACCGGGGCTAATTATGTCACATTCTCCTCAGAAGAAAGACAGAGGAAAAAAAAAACAAACAAAAAAACAAACTTTGGTTTCAGTAAGCTGAATTTGGGAGTTAGAAATCTAACTTTTTGATTCAAGTTATATGAAATAAAACTACATTTCTTATACATGCCTACAAATATGATCAGAAAACTTCTGAAAGCACAATCAAACCATTTATAGTGATACCACTAAAGAGAAAGGAAAATTGGAGGTAAGGGAGTTAGGGTCTTCTATTTTGTTCTCTGTATATTACATAATTCTTGAATTTCTTTGATCATATGAAAATTACTCCTTGTGTAATAAAGTAAATTTTAAAACCTAAATATTAATATCAAGGTGAGAACTGGATCCCAAAGGATCATGCTTGGATGAACAATGTCATATAGAGTGTGGTCATAATATTTTCTATCACTGAATCAGCGGGATGACTGAATCAGATATTGGTCTTCTCATTTACATAGGTAAAATATGAAACTTAATGAAGTTTAATGACCTGCTTAAGTTTAAGTTTCTACCTAGGCCTTCTGATGTCTAGTTGCAGCTTCCATCCCCTCAAGTCCCTACCATCTACTATGTCATTATTTTCTGTTCTGAGAGCAACAAATATATTCTCATGTATTATCTTTCTATTTGCTATAAAACACACTAACTTTTCCCATTTTTAATACTTCTGACATATATATTCAGTATATATATTTCAAGCTTCCAATTTTATATTAATAAAATATATTATTAAGGAACTTTCAGACAAAGAGAAATTTAGATTGTGGTACATAAATAGAAATTTCAATACTAAGCTTTCTACTGAAGAAAAAATAACCACAGTTTTGTGTAGGACACTATTTTTTCTTTTTTTTCAAAATTATGGCAAACGCAAGGCCTCTGGTTTGTCAACTAATGGATGTCTGCCATAAATACCATTTAAAAAATAATTCGTAACTGGTCTCACAGTCAGAAGAACACATGACTCTTGCTCTCAAGGTCATGAATTTGAGCCCTATGTTGGGTGTAGAGATTACTAAAAAAAATAATAATAATAAACTTAAAATAATAACTGGTAAGTGGTAATATTCATTTCTCTGGGTGTCATTGTCTAGTCTACCAGAATTAATAGCAGTTTATGAGTTGGGCATAGACACATCTTTAAAAATTTTTAATCTTTTAATCTACTCATCTTTAATCTTTAATCTACTACTATAATTACTTAGGGCAAAAATTTAATATGAGATTTTAGGAAAGTATTTAACTATCCACCCCTTATTTATTCCCACATTTCTGACCTTCCATACACCTTTGTACAATAGCTTATAATCATTTTTCTACTACTTTTTTTGTAAATGGTTCAGAGAATATTAAAGGCTCTTACCTCATGCTTAATGTTTTAGTACTAAAACAACATATTTTCCAACCCAGGTGCAGAAAGACTACATTCACATACTACAGATTCCTTCGTGACGTAGAAACCTTACCTGAAATCTTTGGCACTCACTCTAGTGATTCCCAAATCTGTTTTTGGCACTCTCAGGAACTAGAACTGGGGTGAAAGTGGGGAAGAAATACCCTAGGGGACTAAAAATCTTCAAACAACATCAACAAGTGTCAGCAATGATAATTAATCCCAACTACCGCATAGCAGGGTCTTACGTGCCTTACAAAAGCACCGCATTGCCCTTTAGCCCTGTCACTGCTTGAATCTGTCCCCTTCTAGTTTTCCTCACAAGGCAAAGTGCAAGCAAAACTTGACATCCTTTTGGGGCAGCTAACCATGCTTCTGAACTGTGGAAACATTGGCTCTCACTCTGTCCATTCACAGAGTATTCCTAAGTTCAACATTCACTCTGGCAGACATTTACCAAATCCATTATCAACTGAAGACAACAATCTGCTTTGCTTTGTCATATTGAAGACATACCCATGAAGGGGAGATGGTAAATGACTGCCACAAAACACAGAACTCCCAGCCCTTTCCTTTCCCAAGTCAGCTACAGCTATGGCTGGCACAGTGACTTCGGAGAGTAGTCAAGCATTTCCCAAGAGTGCCTGTTGCATTGCAACACCAAACCCCTGGTCAAGGTTGTGATTTCCACATCCTGTGCCTGTTCTTCAAGTCCTTGAATCTGCACTAGCAATTACCCATCTAGGATCTTCCTGACTTGCTCTATGGAAGAACTATAAGCATCTTCTCTTTCTAGGAGGTTAGAGGCAAGACAAACAGCACATTTAGCAAGCAATTGCCATTTCAATATTTGCCTTTCTAACATTTCTCTTCCAGCAACTAAGATTCATTTCATATAAAGATATATTTCTAAGACCTTTACACATTAATTAAACAGTAAATAAAGCAACCCAAAGAAAACATATCATTATTCAGATTTTATAAACGAGAAAAATGAAGATACACAGAGGCTAAGGAATTTGAGAACAGATATATTGTAGGGTGTCCATTCTCTCTCAAAAGTCGGTGGCCTTAACTGCCATGTGATGCTACTTCATTTGCTACTTCATTTACTACTTGCGCTGCTGGTTCTTCCTCTGCCTCTATTTCCATTTAGACCACAGAACTTGAAATCTCTAGGTTCTCCAGGCATCTCATACAGCCTCGTGTAGTGGAAAATACTTTCATTAAACTGTTCATCTTGAAATTGGAAGCTTTGAGATTTATTATTTTAAAAATGAAGGAAAGCTGGCCTTAGTATATAGTATTTTCCCTTAGAAAGTTTAGGTGGTACACTTCCAAAGCCAAACACTTCATTGAAAACTGATGCATTTTTTTTAAAGATTTTATTTATTTATTTGACAGATCACGAAGCATGCAGAGAGGCAAGCGAGAGAGAGGGGGAAGCAGGCTCCCCACTGAGCAGAGAGCCCGATGTGGGGCTCGATCCCAGGACCCTGAGATCATGACCTGAGCCGAAGGCAGAGGCTTTAACCCACTGAGCCACCCAGGTGCCCTGAAAACTGATGCATTTTACAAACCATGTTTTACCTCAGAGTCTCCAGAAAATGGGAGAAGGCACATCTGACCTTGAAATTCCTGCTGACCTTCTTGACCCTTGTAAGAAATATTCCAGCACTGCGCACATGTGCCTTTCCTTTTAATATCTACTGAAATTGTCACTGGAGGGAATGAGAAGAAAAGTAAGTACACAAAAAGGACACTCGTGCTAATTCTATCCACACCCTAACATTCTATCAAGTATGAAATAACTTGTCTTATATATGTTGATTTTAGAAAAGGTTTGATGAAAGATCCAGCACTTAAATGAACCTACAGCTTGTTTCCAGCATGAAATGAATGTTTTAACTAGTGTCTTACTCTGCTGCATGTTGAAGGGATTTCCTTTTCCCTTTTTCTCCCCTGGAGCTAGAAGCCCAACACTGCTCTAGGTACTGAAAGGACAGAATAGTGCCTATAGCATTGTCCCTGTTCTCTGGGATTTCACATGGTGTCACAGGAAGTTCAGCACCCTACCACACAGGACTTCCAGGGGGCATTCCCATGATCGTACTTTAGCTTGTCGACTTTCCAGGTTTGAATTTTAAGTTGCATTAATTGTTCCATTGTCCTCTGCAGCTGTCATCCCAATAGCCTTAAAACAAATACTCACATCTTGCCTAAATCGGTGATCAAAAACTTTAAGTAAATGAACAAAGCAATGGAGACTATAAATCCAAAGGAAATGCTCATTAAATTCTGACAGGGAAACCATTAATACTTAAATAGTTTCAGGGATTGTAATCAGATGCCTGATTAATGCAAAGCCATGTTCCACTGGCAGCTTATGCAATCCTGAACAAAATGCCCCAATCCCTATGAAGTAAAAATTTAAAAGAGACATAGAACCTATAAATAGCTTCTTTGCTAGAACACTCAATCTTTGAGAAATTTAGGGAGAGGATAAGTAGCTCAGCTGCTTCATTTCTCTGATGTTCTTGCAGCAAAGGCTTGGCTGACTGCCTTTTAAATTTTTTTTAAGAGGCTTATTGCATTCAGCTTGACATGAAACTAGTTTTTACTCAAGGAAGGTATGGGGTGATTATATTTCATTTGTAAAATAGAACTGCTACGTTAGTTAGTGAATTGTAAACATGCTAATACTGATTACCTGAGCTCTACTGCTAGAGGTTTTCCTCACACGTTAAGGCATCTATTGGCTGCAGTTCTAATATCCTTCACTGAAGGTAAGCACCACTAAAATGTGCATACTGCTTTACAGGTACCCAAAGGCCCTGCCTGGTTCAACTGCTGTTTGGGCTTGTGTAGAGAAATAACATGAAAATCTGAGATACCATCATTCCTTTACAGGCAGCGAGGCAAGCAATCTAACATTAAAAAAAGACAAGAGAGATTGAACGCAGGGCTAGATCTTTGGACAGCTGTATTCTTTTCAAGCTGAGGCAGGCCCACACAGAAGCAACTATGTCTAAGGTACCTGCACTTGGCATTGATCTTGGCACCACCTACTCCTGCGTGGGTGTCTTCCAGCACGGGAAAGTGGAAATAATTGCCAATGATCAGGGAAACCGAACCACCCTAAGTTGTCACCTTCACGGACACCGAACGATTGATCAGTGATGCTGCAAAGAATCTAGTTGCGATGAACCCCACTAACACAGTCTTTGATGCCAAAAGCCTGATTGGACAGAGATTTGATGATGCTGTTGTCCAATCTGATATCAAGCATTGGCCTTTCATGGTGGTGAATGATGCTGGCAGGCCCAAGGTCCAAGGAGAATACAAGGGAGAGACAAAAAGCTTCTATCTAGAGGAAGTGCCCTCTATGGGTTTGATGAAAATGAAGGAAAACACAGAGGCCTATCTTGGGAAGACTGTTACCAATGCAGTTGTCACAATACCTGCATACTTCAACGATTCTCAGCGTCAGGCTACCAAAGATGCTGGAACTATTGCTGGTCTCAATGTACTTCGAATCATCAATGAGACAACTGTGCTGCTATTGCTTACGGCTTAGACAAAAAAGGCTGGAGCTGAAAGGAATGTGCTGATCTTTGACTTAGGAGGTGACACTTTTCATCTGTCCATTCTTACTATTGAAGATGGGATGTTTGAGGTTAAGTCTACAGCTGGAGACACCCACATAGGTGGAGAAGACTTTGACAACCAAATGGTCAACCATTTTATTGCAGAGTTCAAGCACAAACATAAGAAGGATATCAGGGAAAACAAAAGGGCAGTTCATCGTCTCTGTACTGCTTGTGAATGCGCCAAGCATACACTTTCTTCCAGCACCCAGGTCAGTATTGAGATTGATTCTCTATATGAAGGAATTGACTTCTATACCTCTATTACTCATGCCTAATTTGAAGAATTAAATGCTGACCTGTTCTGTGGCACCTTGGACTCTGTAGAGAAAGGCCTTCAGGATGCCAAAGTAGACAAGTCTCAGATTCATGATATTGTCCTGGTGGGTGGTTCTACCCATGTCCCCAAGATTCAGAAAGTTCTCCAAGATTTCTTCAGTGGAAAAGAACTGAATAAAAGCATCAACCCTGATGAGGCTGTTGCTTACAGTGCAGCTGTCCAGGCAGTCATCCTTTCTGGAGACAAATCTGAAAATGTTCAAGATTTGCTGCTATTGGATGTCACTGCACTTTCTCTTGGCATTGAAACTTCTTGAGGAGTCATGACTATTCTCATCAAGTGTAATACTACCATTCCTACCAAACAGACACAGACCTTCACTACCTACTCCGACAACCAGCCTGGTGTGCTTATTCAGGTACATGAAGGTGAGCGTGCCATGACCAAGGATAACAATCTACTTAGAAAGTTTGAACTCACAGGCATACCTCCTGCCCCTCGTGGTGTTCCTCAGATTGAGGTCACTTTTGATATTGATGCTAATGGTATCCTCAATGTCTCTGCTGTGGATAAGAGCACAGGAAATGAGAACAAGATTACCATCACTAACGACAAGGGCCACTTGAGCAAGGAAGATACTGAGTGCATGGTCCAGGAAGCTGAGAAGTACAAAGCTGAAGACGAGAAACAGCAGAACAAGGTGTCTTCCAAGAATTCACTTGAGTTTTACGCATTCAACGTGAAAGCAACTGTTGAAGATGAAAAACTTCAGGGCAAGATAAATGATGAAGACAAACAAAAGATTCTTGACGAGTGCAATGAAATCATCAACTGACTTGATAAGAACCCGACTGCAGAGAAGGAAGAATTTGAACACCAGCAGAAAGAGCTGGAGAAAGTCTGCAACGCCATCATCACCAAGCTGTACCAGAGTGCAGGGGGCATTCCAGGAGGAATGCCTGGAGGCTTCCCTGGTGGTAGAGCTCCTCGGTCTGGTAGTGCCTCCTCTGGTCCCACTATTGAAGAGGTGGATTAAACCAACCTGAGAAAAAATAGGTCTAGCATTGTTCCACACAAAATATTCAAAGGACCCAAATTTGTAGCAAATTCCATGGCAGTTGTAACGTTGAGCTGCTATAGCAAATAAACTGGGCATTCTTGAAACTTGAATATGGAATATGTGCACAGAGAAACAAAATAAACATTGCACTTTATAAGCACTGTATTGTTAAATGGAAAATGCAACGTATTAAATAAAACTGTATTTAAAAAAAAAGACAAGAGAAACGGTTCCCATATACTGAGCCCAAACACACCATAAAAGCTAAGTATTCCATTTCATATTCAACACCATCGTTGACTATGACAGAACTATGCTAGGTTATATACTTTCTAAAAATTATTTTCCACAAATACGTGAAATAGGCACTGTTTTTATTTCTACTTTTACAGTTAAGGAAACTGAGTCTAAGCGAGATCAAATGACTTGTTCAAGTTCCCTCTGTTAGTCAGCTGTCCAAACAAGATGGGAACTCTGTTCTGTCTGTCGGATTCCAAAGCTAAACCCTTGCCTGGACCAAGCTTCTCTTAAGATTGAGAAGCTAACTCAGTGTAAACTATTAGTTTCCTGCACAGCATGGAAAGAAAATCAGTGTGCAGTCACTTCTGGGTTAAAAAACATTTAAACCTTACTTGCTTATTGTGACAAGTCACAAGAAGGTAACCGTATAATCACAATATGGCTTTTTTTAAGTAAGAATGGAGCCCCCCCCTTTTTTGGAGCCCCTTTTTAAAAAAATTTTTTTAAGATTTATTTGAGAGAGCGAGCAAGCAGTGGGGAGGGACAGAGGGAGATGGAGAAGCAAACTCCTCGCTGAGTAGGAAGCCCAATTCTGGGCTTGATCCAAAGACCCTGAGACCATGACCTGAGCCGAAGGTAGATGCTTAATAGACTGAGCCACCCAGGCACCCATGGAGTCACTTTTAATATTACACCTGTCATGCCTTTTTTCATCTTAGTAACTCATCAGCATCCAAGTTAGCATATACTGATCCAACATTTTCTCATAACTGCATCCCACTTCAGGAAATGGATAAACCACTTTATCCACACATTCCCATATTAGAGGGCATCCAGGTGGTTTCTAGATTTTGCTCTGACAAACACTGCTATTATAAACAGTCTCTACATATGAACACACATACATATACACTAACAGATGCACATATATACCTATATGTGCATACGTCTATATATGTATGTATGGGTATGTATACACATACATGGGACTTTATTTTTTATGTTCAATTAGCCAGCATGTAGTACATCATTAGTTTTTGATGTAGTGTTCAATGATCTGTTGTGTGGAACAGCCAGTGCTCATCATAACACATGCCTGCCTTAATGCCCATCACCCAGTTACCCCATTCCCTTACCCCCCTCCCTTCTATAACCCTCAGTTTGGTTCCTGGAGTTCAGAGTCCCTCGTAGTTTGTCTCCCTATAATTTCTTCCAGTTTTCCCTCCCTTTCCCCGTGGTTCTGCATGCTATTCCTTATGTTCCACATATGAGTAAAACCATATGATAATTGTCTTTCTCTGCTTGTCTTACTTCATTTAGCATAAGACCCTCCAGTTCCATCCATGTCAATGCAAATGGTGGATATTCATCCTTTGATGGCTGAGTAATACTCCATTGTATATACGAACCATATCTTTATTCATTCCATCAATTGAAGGGCATCTCAGCTCCTTGCACAGTTTGGCTATTGTGGACATTGCAGCTATGAACATTGGGGTGCATATGCCCCTTCTCTTCACTGTATCTATATTTTTGGGGTAAATATCTAGTAATGTATTGCTGGTCATAGAGTAGCTCTACTTTTAACGTCTTGTGGAACCTCCATACTGTTTTCCAGAGTGGCTGTACCATCTTGCATTCCCACCCACAGTGTAAGAGGGTTCCCCTTTCTCCACAACCTGTCCAACACTTATTTCCTCTCTTGTTAATTTTTGCCGTTCTACCTGGTGTAAGGTGGTATCTCATTGTGGTTTTGATTTGTATTTCCCTGATAGCTAGTGATGTTGAACATTTTTTCATGTGTCTATTAGCCATTTGTATGTCTTCTTCAGAGAAGTGTCTGTTCATGTCTTCTGCCCATTTATTGACTTTATTCTTATTGACAGATTTCAAAAGTATAATGGTTGGCCAAATAAACTAATACAACTTTTTCTGAATGGTTTACTTTTTATGCCCACCAGCAATGTAGGAGATTAGACATTTCTCCAGCTCTTCTTTACATCCAACTCATTGATATTTTTAGTTTTTGAAAATCGGATAGTAGAAAAAAATTCTATCTTAAATTTCTTAACTAGTTAAGATGGAAAGATAGTATAGTTATATTTTACTTTCTACTATTTACTTTATTAGGGGTTGCCTCTTCTGTTTGGTTGTTATGATTAAATCTTATAATGTCAGGGTATGACAGTGTCAAGGACTGTGAAAATCCCAAGTTTCACCCTATTTGCATGTGAACAGTTTCCTATGTTTTGTGGATGCCAGGAGAAGACAAGAGGCCATCTTCTGACACCAAAGAGGTATCATGATCATCAGCATTCGTGTCAGGTCTTCTTGCCTCAAAGTCCACAATGGTGCCCAGATGGGTCCAGATGATACCTGTATCTGAATTTATATCTTGTCTTTGTCCTTCTTATGGTCCTTGGTCTGATGTGTATTATTCTAATATTAAATCCAATATCATCACATGGAAATCACTTCCCTAATTTTGGATACAATTACTGCTTTGCTCCTAGTCAAAACAAAAACCACTATTGTCTAATTGATGTTTTATGAAAATCCATGCCCTTCTTCACCTCTGTTGTATTTTTGCTTTGACAAAAGGAGAATTAAAAAGGGAAACCCATGGGAACTTTTTCTCAATTAAAATAAAAACTTAAGATTCATAACTCCTTTCCAATTACTATAAATTCAGAGGATTAGCAGTATCAGGACCCCCTGCATATGAGAAGACCTAGAGGCTGGGGCAGAGCCATGTTTTGTGGGGCTCAAAGCTTCTTTAACAGAGGGAGGGGTGTGCTTATATATAAAGTTATGAACAACATGACTTTGGCCTGCACAAATTTATACAGTCCATGCCAGTGTGAGGTCCTAGAATATCAGCTATTAGCTTAACAGTAAATCCGTTCTACCTGGTAAAGGATGTGAAACAGAAGGTTGAAGCTAATCACAACTTGAAATTTTTGCTTTTCTAGGACATAGTGCTACTTTATAAGCTCAGTTACATTATGTAGCATTGGTCCCTCATGGAAAACGTTCCATAGTTTCTGCCCTTCCTGACCTTGAATTATGCTGACCAGCAGTTTAAGACGAATAGCGTTTTGTTGAGTATACCCACTGGGTACAAAAATTACCACATCAGATCAAGCAGGATTACCTCCAGTGCTGGGTGTGTGCGTGGCGGCGGGTGAGGGGTGGATACTATAACAATCCCTTATGTCAGGTGCCTTTCTGTGACCTCCCAAGTGTTTGTAAGGGTAAAATCTGTGCTAAGTGGATTTGAAAGGTAAAGCAGCAAGAAAAGAGTTGTAGAGGTATCAGAATATAAGGAGTGATATTTAGGAATGTGCATGAAAAGAAACAGGGATAAAGTATTTTTAGACATTCTTAGTTAATCCTGTTTCATCTTTCTGATTGTTTATGTGTCTTATTTCTTTTTAAATTAACAGCAATTGGTAGAGCTGCCTCCTTTCCTCGTATTTGCCCCAATCACTTGGTTCATGTTTCACAGTTAACTGTAAAAAATATATCAATAATAATGAGTGCCCAATATTCACATGGTACTCTACAAATCACTGATACAAATATTATAAAACTCCCTATCCTTGTAAGACTGTAGTCTTACAGTCTTCTTATAGAAATAAAACCAATACACAGATATCTCCAAAGCTAGATACAATGTGCATCGTGGCATGAGAGACCAATAGTTACTTGAGTTTAAAGAAGAGTTTCTTAGTAGTAGCAGCATTTAAGATGCCTGAATGACGAGGTTGTCTGAAATGCAGACACAAAGAATATTCTAGGTAGCTGAAGGGGCAAAGCCTTGGGTGTGGAAGAAGAGGCAGAAAATTCCAAAGAACAGGAAGTGAGTTCAGTTTTAGTTGGATGATACCATAAAATTAAAGAGATTAAGCAAGACAGGTGTGGTACTTTATCACTGAGATCTTGCATGCCCAGCAAGTATAAACACTAAAGTGATCATCAATGAGGAGCTGTTTTCTGCAGGGGAATAGATGAATGGGGAAGTAATTTTGGAAAGTTGACCTGAAAGGAGTATGTAGAGAAGAGAAAAGATAAGGGAAAGTAGTGGGAGGCCAGGTCACAGAGTACACAATAGGTTTGGAGGGAAAAGAACCATCTAATCTCCTTGCAGAGATTAAATCTCGTAACAGGAATGAGAAGTGCAGGGAGAAAGAGTGATAGCTTTCCAGGAATCTCACAACTTTGGGATCCTACAGAACACCCTTTTATACTAGTAAATTTATCAGATTGACTTTTTCATGCTTTTTTTCTTTAGTATTTTAGATAGATGGCCACCCTGATGCTCTCTTTCTCTTTCCTTCTTCTGTGCCTTCACTTATCAGGAGCATCTATCATTTTACTCAGCTTGGTTAGTGGCATGGTAGATTAAATCCTGATCTCATAGACACTGTGTGGTATTTCAAAAGAAAAAGAAAGCTCAACTCTTCTTAAGGGGGGACGTCTTCCCGGAGATTAAGACAAGTACAAGTGATAAAAACATGCAAACATCAACACTATCAACTGCCTTCAAGCGTACAAAAAAAAAAAAAAAAAAAGTGCACCGAGAGATAGCTCCCCAGGAAAGATGGGGAAAGATGAGGGGGGCTACTGTCAGGTGATGATGCTATGCAAAAGCTCCATGACCAAGGATAGTCAACACACTGCAGAAGAATTACTATGTGATTTGGAAAGTAGAAGGATATTAAAGGTCCGAGACACTGGTAGGGGCCTGGTATACCAGGGAGTTTCCCACCAACCATGAATGTCCTGTTCCTTCATTTCATCTCTTCACCTCCATCTTGTTCTTATCATAACAGCCACACCCACAAGCAACCGATGGATTCTACAGGAAAGACATTCTAATGCTGTAAGGTATTATACAGTATCATCACCTCCCCATGAAGTATTTATTTTCATGTATTTTCATACCTCTCAGTTCTGTGAGGCAAAATCATACAATCTTGATTTCACCAATAAAATGTCAACAGATTCCTGCCAGTCATGATTATGGACAGAATGTCAGAGGTTCACAAAAATTGGTACGTGTGCCAGAGAAGTGGATCACACTTGATCTGAGAAGTAGATCTACTTGACACCATTTGGAAAGGATTTAACACTTTGTCACTAAAACTGGCAGATTTGTTCACAATTTCAGTGTGCCCCTTGCTACTTATTATGGTGGACATAACCACCTTAGGCTAGGAACCAAGATTCTACAAGTGCTCCATACCTGACTGATTTTGTGATATTCTGCAGGTTGCTTTGAGTATCTAGTGATACAGAGTAAATAAAAATATCCATCAACTGTAAAGTCCTATATAAATGAAATTTCTTACATAATTATTACTGCAAATGCCACAATTTCTGTGGCACTCGTTTCCTAGTGTTGGTGGAATTTTAGAGAAGGACATTCAAAACGATTGGTTTCAGAAAATTCCTAAGGCATCCATATTTTCTCCATGACATGTCTAGTATTTATTAGCAGCACAAGTACCATTCAGGGGTGAGCAAGCAGTTTTTACTTTATAAGAAACTAAGTCAGAAAATTGTGAGAAAATACAACTGGAAGACATATCTAGGTTTTGACTAAAGCCTTATAGTTTGGAGATCTCTTTCATAAAAAGAATATAAAATCGTAAGTACATAATTCGGTAAAAAAGTACACATATATTTAGACTAAGGAAAGAAATAATAAATTACAAGTTCAAAAAACTGACAATACAAGCATACAAATTTCAGGAAAATGCAGCAAGTGCTTGACACAGAAGTTAAAGACTTTTCTTCTATTTTTTTTCTGTATGTATACTCTTATTAGCCTTTTAGATATCCATCATTTTATGCTATTTCTATTGAGAAAGCACAATGACAATTTAGCCTTTCCTCTAGCATAGCTAATTGCAATATTTTTTATTATTTATTATAGAAATGTACAAAACATGGTCCTTCATATTTAGATGTATTCTCTGTTTGCTGTTTCAGATTTGTGCTCTCATATCAGAGATTCTAATAAATTTCGTGATCTCTTTAAAATATTATATGCATAGTACATTTGTAATCTTATGTATTCACTATTGAGAATATTCCTGACAGGAGAGAACTTCTGTTTAGATTTGATGTCAATGAGAAATGAATCTTCTGCTTGCAATTTTACACATCTGCTGTTTGGAAAAATTTACCACGGAGTGCTTCTGGCTCTGTATATCTAACTTTATTTATCCTAAGCTGCCCACATATGTATTATGACAGCTGCTGAAGGACCTGTTCATATTGTGATAGGACCTGCAGCTTTTTGACACGGCACCAGGTGCGTTGGTTCAGTGGGTAACTTCTAGAAGTACCATCTTGAGTCACGGATGTGACTATATCTCAAATACATATCCTCTACTACAAACAACAAAAATACATGTCTATCCAAACTAAATGTATTCATGACTCTACTTCTCATCTACCTTTCCAAAATTCCCATGGTCACAAAAACACAGTCATGTAAGAGGGGATGGATTTAAGAGCATTCTAGTAGAAGGAGACAGCAGTCTGGAAGGGGTGGGTGTCAAAATACCTTTCTTTGCCAATATTATAAAACCATATGGCCATATGCAAACATTACTAAGGCCACTTCAGTCCTAGAAAAGGCCCAAGCAAATAAGGGCTCTAGAGCTGAAACTCAATTAGGCTCGTGGTAAGTCTGTCTCTGAATCAATAATATATAAAAACAAAGACAAATACTAATTGTATCCACTTTTTCCATTTATATCACAAAAGAATGTCAAGTCTAGTTCAGTGATAGGTTACAGTCCTTCAAGCTTGACCAAGGATCAGGGTGTAAGGTCAAGTAGACATAACAAAAGGAAGTTTAATCAGGAAAACAGGGTAACAAAGTTGAAATTCTAATGGAGACATAGGGAGAATCAGACTCCATAAATGGGAATAACAAGTCAATGATCACAGTTCAGAATCACTGGGCATGAAACCACAGAAGGACTCTATATAGAGATACGTTTTCCATTGGAGTCTTCTGATAACACCTAGGTATCAAACTCACATAGCCCAAGACATAAGAACCTATCCGCTCCAGGAATCTAAAATAGAAGACGTGCTAGTGTCGGTCTAAGTTGTTAAACCATGACATAAACCTCTAATCACTCTGGTTTAGTTGACAGGATTCACTAGGAATTTCTTTCAAATGAGACTATCATTGAGGAACCCAGCTAAGGAGATGCTGTGTCATTAGTGCCTCCGTGGGACTGCAGGTAATTACATGGACTTATTTTTAAACATTTTCTTTTAGTGCTATCAGCCTTTTTGAGCTTGGGAATTTACAGTTACTCAGGAGGGAAAGCATCAGAATTTTTTTTTTATTACAAGAAAATAAACTCCAGTTTCTCAGTTTTTTCCCTCCTCTATGCCCAAAGAAATACATCATATTTCCAGAAAAAAAATATTATTCCATTTCTTTGGGTTCTAGCTCAACTCTGGGAAAATCATACCAGTAAGTAGTGAAGGTTAGATTAGAGTTTTAATACTTAAGGTAGTTTAACTGCTACTCTCCTTGAAAGCTCTCTTTCCTGGGAAAGACTACAAAATCCATAGGGCTTGGGTAGGAGTCAGAGAGCAAACTGAACTACACCTTCCAAAACAATGTTTTTCAAAAGATGAGCTTAGGTCCAGCTGCACTTCAATACTCAAGGGTGCCTATTTAAAATGCAGAATCACTGGCTCACAAAAGTTTTAAGGAACTAGAATCTCTGTATGTGGTTCCTGTAAGTATATGTGCCTAACAAGCACTCGAGGGAATTCTTAGGACCACTGTGCCGCCCCTTGAGAGTTGTAGAAGCTGCTATAATGGAGTGGGGATGGATTTAAAGAAGTCCTGAGGTGCCATCAAGACAGCTCAAGGAATGGCCTCCAGTTTTAAGTCTAGAGTGCCGAGAATCTCAAAATGAGGATGCTTATGCCATTTCACCCCTCTTCATCCTCCCTGAGCTAACCCTCCCACAGATGAACATCCTACACACCAGAAACCAATTCAACTTCGCTGCTTCCCATTACTGCTCACCTACCTTTTCTTCTCTCCTTTTGTCTGATGCAACTTCATTTTGTATGTTTCCATGGCCCTCCCACTCATTCTGAACTCCCAAGACTGAAAGGGATCTCAAATCCAACCAGCGCTTTAATTCCCTCTGCACTATTCCTGAAATATTTCCATATGTCTTTGGGTAGATTGACTCTATTGAAAGGGAACTCTGGGGCTGCTTGTTTCATTTTTAGACACTGCTGATCATTAGAACCATCTTCCTTACCGCAAATCAAAATGTCTCTCTATAATTAGCACCATTGGTCATAGTTCTGATTTCTGAAAATATATTTCTGGCAATTGCATTCCCTTTCCACATGACAGTTTTGGCTACTTTCTTACTGATGAGTATTTAGCTTTAAATATTTTGTAATGTATCCAGGATGAAGGTACTCTGTCAATGTGAAATGAGAATTAACAGTCTCAATTGCCATTCCTATGATAATAGATTCATAGCAATATGCTAATTAGATAAAAACTGTCAAGACCTCCCTGCACCCCCCACACATACCGCCCCCCACACACCAGAAAAATAACCTCTCTAGAATAAATCAGTCAAAAGCCCGAGGAAAGTTGTCTTTGTGTGTTTCAGTAGTGGTTCTCAAACCCGGGCAATTCTCCCCCCTAACTTACCCACCACTCCCCTCCTCATCTTGAGGACATTTGTCAATGTCTAGAGACATTGATTGTCACATTTGTTAGAGAGGTGCTACTGCCATTTACTGAACAGATGCCAATGATACCACTAAACATCTTATAATGCCCAGAACAGGTCCCCTCAAATGTCCCCACAATAAAGGATTATCCAGACCAAAATGTCAAGTGTTGAGATTAAGAAATCTTTGTTAGAGAACTCTCAAAAAAGTCAAAATAGAAAAATGTATACAATGATTACTTGCTACTCACTCTTTCTTGAGATTCTTTTCAAAGCAGCTGAAATTTTCAGAGTCCATCATGTTTCACCTGGAAGATTGTTCATATATTTTTAATGAGTTAAGACCATCACTGACAATGTTCTCAGTCACTTAGACACTTGTCTTAGTGTAAAAGACATAAATACTGGCTATTTGGGCATATTTCTTTGAATTTTTTCCTTATCTATAATCTGGAACTACCTGAGATAATCAATTCTCCTCTAATTCTAAAGTAAAATAAATGTCAGCAGAGGTCCTGGCTTTGAGTCAGATATTCAACATCAACCTTCCATAAACTCTGCCCTTACTCTACTCCAATGAAATAAACATAAATATAAGTATGTTCAAATTACATATTAAAGATGAAGACAAAGTAATTTTTAGACATTATTTGGTTTTATAGTTATTCATGAAGTATTTAATGTGTGCCAGACATTTGGTCAGATGTGTGATAAGAAGATAGAGAAAACATGATCCCAACTTTAATAAAAAGTCTGAGGATGAAGTCAAAAATAGAAACTGTTTACTCAAAGCTAATGACTTTTCTTCTAATTCCACCAAAAATAACTAACTAATAGGAAGAAGAGTCCTTGTGCTCTGCCTCCATCACGACATTATGGATTCACTGTGTCCCATACAGGCCATCTTGTGTTACATACTGGGTCCTGTCTCTACTCCAGAGCTTTTCTCATGCAATTATTTCCTTTCTCTTCTCCCTCATCACATCATCATTTCCTCTCTATGCATGTTATATATCTATCCAAGGCAGCCCCCAGTCTCCTCTGTAACCCCATCCCTTTCCAATTTTCCTTTCTTCCTAACCTTCCAATCTTCCTTTACCTTCTTAAACTCTCAGCATCATTTGGCACAACCCATCACTGCATCTTCCTTTAAAAATCTTTTTTTTTTAACCTGGAATTTGGTATATCATGTTCTCCTGATTTTTTCCTTGCCCATATAGCTGCTACTTCTCAGTCTCCTTTACTGGACCCTGTTCATCTTCCCAACCCTGAAATGCTTTAATGTCATTTACTCTTACCTCATCCATCCCAAAGATCACATTCTAAAGCTGATGACTCCCAAAATTTGTATCTTCAGAGTGAACCTTACCTCTGAATCTTCATACTATTCTAGGATGTCTAATGGGCATTTCCATCTTAACAAATCCAAAACTGAGCCTTGATTCTCTCATCTACCCTTGTCAAACTTGTTCTTCTTAAGGTCCCTGTCATATCAGTGATTGCCATAAAGTATCTAGTTTATCAAGTAAAAACCTTGATGCCAAGCTTGATTCCTTCATATTTCTCGTAATTTTTCTTTCATTCTATCAAATGAATCCTGTTAGAACTACATTCCAATAATATTCTGTTCCAACCTAATCCAAACCATCTCCATCTCTCGGGTTCATTACCTGGTTCTCCAAAAGAACTTCTACTCAGGTAAATCAGTAGTCAGTCTTACCCACAGTAGCAAAAGAAAAATCTTTTAGAATGGAAATTATGTCCTATCACTCAGATCTTGGATAACCTGCAGTAGGTTTCTAATACTCAAAATAAATTACTAAATCTTTACTACATCCTCTTAGAGCCTACCTTAGCTGGCTTTGGCTATCTTCTTCCTCCCATTTCCTGTCATTTTTGTTTTTGTTCATGACACTTTGTTGGTCTCTTTGCAAGTTTCAGATACTCTTCCTCCTTAGGATCTTCAGACTCACTACTTCCTAAAACAATCTTCTCCCAGAGGATAGCATGGCTCATTCTCTCACTTCATGCATATCCCTGCATATGCCATTTCCTAAGGGACAGTTCAAGCAACACTTCTCTATACCCATACTCTTCTATAATTTTCTTCCAGTATTTATTATTAGCTAATATTATTTACTTTTATAGGACCCATTTATCCCACTATTAATATGTAAACTTCATAACTGCAGAGCTGTTATTTTGTTCTTGGCTTTATTCTAGTGCCAAGAATAGTGCTTGGAGTATTAGCCATGTAAGTGTTTACTAAATTACTAAATGAACTTGTCTCCATATTCATCCTGGTATCATTTAGAAAGTATAATCTCCATTTTTATAAGCTCTTCTCATTTCATTTATTTGTCAACATTATATTTTTGGAAGCAAGAATACCTATGTTGTTTGTAGTTAACTGAAAATAAGCATTCATTTATAATACCTCTTATATTTAAGCAAATCTTACCCTAAGGTGGGAGCAGACAAAATATAACACAGTAGATATAATGCCCACAGCACATCAACTAAGGACAAGTCAACAACCAAAATCATTGTTAATATATTGCATTTAAATTCTTCTAATTTTTAATATTTTAAATAAGCAAAAATTTACAAAGTGTGTATGCTTTTTGGATGAAACATGGTCAAAGAATGACCCCTAGATGTCATTTAGAGACAGGAGTAATGTGAACTCTTTGAATAAAATTGTAGTGAATGTAATGGTTTTAAACACTATTTTGATACAAGAAGCAATATCGCTTTTCTGAATTAGGTTTTGATGCATTGCCTGACATCTAGGATTTGAAGTTTTACAAGCTGACAACACTGAAATTTCACTTTGTCAACAGCAAGTGGAAATATATTTGAGAATCATCTTAATAACTGTGCAACATAAAAAAACCCTGAGTGTTAGTGAGTCATAACATGCAGAGATAAATAGACTATTCTCACTGTTCTTGTGTAGCCTTAGATTAATTGTCAAACTTCCAAAAGCACTAAAAATGAGTGAAGAGTATTTTGCCTCAATCTTGCTGAGAATAAAGATTCTGACACTTATTTGGCATTACAAAAGTCACTAAATGTCTTTAAATAGGGTATTAAAGCACTGGATTGGGAGGGAACAGGCCTTTTAGTCTTTGCTCATCCACTAAGTAGTTATATGGCCTTGAGCCTCAACTTCATTTTTCTAATAAAAGAGGGCAGTGAAATAAAATAATTCTGATTTGTGTCTTCCACTTCAGACTAATTTGCATTTAAGTCACAGAGCTACTTATCACAAGAGCTGAGATTTGAATTTGTATCCATCAGGATAGGCAAGGTTATGCTGGGAAAACAACCTCCAATTCACAGTGGGTTAAAATATTAAAAGTCTGTTTCTGACTCATGCTACAAGTCAGTATGCATGGCATACTCTTGATGGTCATTCAGAGACCTAGTTAATGAAGTTGCCATCTTGCCATGCGTCCACTATCAGTGAGGCAGGAAAAAGGGAACAAGATACCTAAAGCTTCTGACCAGAATAACACACACTTTCTCACATTTCATTGGTCAAAGTCATAAGGATACACTTAATTTCCAATGGAATGGAGAAATTCATCCCTCTGTGGGCATGGAAGAAGAATCAGAATATTTTTGAAAAACTCAAATGACTGCACATAAACTAATCTGAGTCAAGAGACCATACTGTTGATTTCTGTGTTAGAGGGAAGCTTCTTCGCACTTCCTGGTATACAGTAAATCAACAGTGCTTATCTGTTTCTCTTAAAAGTTTACTGAGAAAGAGGAGAAAAAAGGACATAAATGAAGATACATACTGCACATAGGGATATTTTTTAAGTCCCTTACTTGGACACATGACAAAATACATTCATGATATAAAAATATATGCATTATGTATGATCCTATAACTGATTTGTGATGAATAGATTAAAAGAGGAAACTTATAATAATCCTATCATGTGAAAAAATTTTAAATATTGCTGTCATACATATAACCAATATGAAGAAAGTAGAAATAGCACAATGATAAAAAATAGCAAATTTTACAATTTTTAATTGTTTTACTTAAGAAAATAGGTGCTAGTTGATTCTATGTAACATTCAAAAGCATGAAAGTATCTATAGTAGAAAGCATGTAATTCTCATCTTTATCCCCTAATAATTTATGATGATTTTTATTTATGCATGGATAGCTGAATTTGCCAACCTTTTATGGGTTCTGTTTTTTGTTATTTTGTTGTTGTTGTTTGTTTGTTTTTGTCATTCCTGAAAAGTTATTCTAATGCCAGAAATATACCCCCCTAAAACATCCCATGGTTTTCTATTACTTTTATGGTTTAACTTCTCATTTTAGTATGAATAAAGCACAAAAATAAATACAGATTTTATTTTTGATGAAGACTGTGAGATCAGAATGATGTATTATTTTCTTATAATTAGGTATCTGATTGTTCCAATGTTATCACAAAATTCATTACCCTCTACAGATTAGAAATATCATTTTTAATATATACTAAATTCCTGTGTATTACAGTGTATCAGGTCTCTAAGTTTTCAAATCAATTTTATGAGCAAGATTTTAAATTCAGCATTTACTATATTGTGATGCATTTCAAAAAAACAGAATATTTTTACTTGAAAAGTCTGTGAAAGAAAGCATTTCTAGAATAGTAGAGTAAGGATCTTCAACTCTACTTTTCAAAAAAATCAATTATAATAGAAAAGAAACTCAAAGTCAACTCTTAAAAACTCTGAAAATTAACCAATAGTTTGCAATAATCCAGGGAGCATTTATTCAAGAAACTGGCTGCATCTTGGTAAAAGCAGTGTTTTATGAGGCTTTTTGTTTGTGTTTTTGCTTTGTGATATCTTTACTTTGCCTTGTTTTCATATTCTCTATGTCTGTGATCTCCATGAAATCCAACAGCCTTCCAATCCACTGTGATAACCATCAGCCCAGCAGCCACTTGTTGGGGAAGAATGGATTATGGAGATCCCTAAACAGCCCCAATCCCAGAGAACTGTCAGTTGAATAATCTGGCAGCTCTCTGAAAACCACTACTCACTGGACTTACATTTATGTGACCTGACTCAGAACTTGCTCAGTAAGAAGAACTCTTTCTTTGAACGTATTTAGCTAAAACAATTAGGGACAATTGTATAAAATTAGTTCAGGACAAACAAATAGCTAAACTAGTGAAGGAGGGATCTGATTTCTGGAATAAATGTATTAAAGATGAGCAGTTTTCAACAACAGAAAGATCATTAGACATGCAATGAAACACTAAAGTACATCCCATACACAGGGGAAGTTAATACAAACTGTTCCTAAGGAAGCCCAGATGTTGGACTTAATAGCAAACACACTGAATCAACTATTTTAAATATGTTCAAGGAACTAAAGGAAATTATGTATAAAGAATGAAGAGAAATATGGAAAAGCAGTCTCACTAAATAGAAACAATAAAGAGATATACATTTAAAAAAATAGAAAACTAGAATTGAAAAGTAATGACTAAAATAAAAACTACTAGAAAGGATCAACAGTAGATAGGAGCTGGCAGAAGAAAGAATCAGCAAACTTGAAAGCAGGTCAATCAAGACTCTGGTCTGAAGTATAAAAAGGAAACAAAGAAAAATGAACAAAGACTCAGACTTGTGGGACAACGTATGAAAAGGAGAGTCATTAAAAAGAGGAGAAAGAGAAAGGGGCATAGAGAATACTTGAACATAAAACTCTGCAAACTTGATGAAAAATATTAGTTTACCAATCCAAGAAACTCCAACTTTAAGTAGAATAAAAGTCAAAAAGATCCACACCTGGATGCATCATAGTTAAACATTTGAAAGCTAAGGACAAAGAAAATCATAAATGCAACAAAAAAGACATGACAAATCTTGTACACAGGACCCATAATAAGATAAATAATTTCTTATCTTAAACTATAGAGGTCCAGAAGGTAGTGGGATGACATTTTCAAAATGCTGAAACCAAGAATTCTACATAAGCAAAACTACCCTTCAAAAATGAAATTAAGATATTTGTTGGTGAACAAAATCTAAGAATTCACTGCTAGTAGACCTATCTCACAAGAAATACAGGAGTCCTTCAGGCTGAAATAAAAGGACATTAGAAAGAAATCCGAAGCTACAACAAAAAACAGGAACATAGGAAAAGGTAAATATATAGGTACAGACAAAAAAGAGTAAATGTATTTTTTGTTTTATTCTCTTACCTTATTTAATGGCAACAGACTATAGCAATCATAAAACTTGATGTTTGTAATGCACAAAGATGTACAAAAAACTAACATTAAAGAAAACAACAGCACAAAGGGTGAAGGGAATATAGATATACTGAAGCAAAGTTTCTGTATACAATTGACATGAGACGGGTATTAATTATAACTAGATTATAGTTAACATATTAATTACAATCCTCAGGGCAACCACTAGAAAAAAAATTTAAAAACAAGGACATTAAAAGGATATACTAGAAAATATTTAACAAAAAAATGTTAAGAACAGATAAAAAAAAGAGCATATTAGAAATCAAAGAGGAAATTAGGAAAGTGGATAAAAAATAGTATTTAACTATATGCTATTAAAAAGGACACTTTAAAAGACAAATAGTTTGGGATGCATTGGTGCCTCAGTCGGTTAAGCACCTAACTCTTGATCTCGGCTCAGGTCATGATCTCACGATTCTGAGATCAAGCCCCATGCATCAGGCTCCACACTGGGCATGGAGCTTGCTAACGATTCTCTCCTTCCCTCTGCCTCTTCCCCACATCTCTCTCGCTCTGTAAAAACAAAAACAAAAACAAAAACACCCCCAACCAAACCAAAAGAAAAAGAAAAAGAAAACCACACAAACAAATACATTGAAATAAGGATGAAAAAAGACATACCAGGCCAACAGTAATGAAGAGAACTAACATGGCTATATTAATATCAGAAAAAATACTTTTTAAGATAAAAATTATTATAGACAAGAAGTATTGTTTCATGATAAAAGGGTCAATACGTTAGTGAGGCATAATTTAACCAAATATGCACCTCAAGTCCCAGAATGTATAAAACAAAAATAGAATTGAATACATAGACAATTCAACAGTAATAGTTAGACATTCAATATCCCACTTTCAATAAGTTTTCTATCACATTGTTTTAATAGAAGGAATAAGGAATAGACAAGTCAAATGACACTGTAAATCAACTAAAACAGACCTCTATGAAACACTCTCCCCAGCAACAGAATATACATTTTCTCCCCAAGCACACATGGGGCATTTTCTAGGACAGATCATTTATTAGACCATTAGAATAGGCCTCAAGACATTCAGAATGTTTGAAATCACTCAAAACCTATTCTCTAACCACATGGATGAAAATTAGAAATCAAAACCAAAGAAATTTGAGGACTTCACGTATATTTGGAAATCAAATAATATACACCTAAATAAATGGGACAAAGATGAAATCACAAGGGAAATTAGAAAATATTTAGATATGAATAAGAACAAAAACAACATGCCAAACAAAGGAGAAACAACTAAAGTAACACATAGTAGGAATTTGTAGCTGTAAATGCCTAAATTAAAAAAAAAAAGATGTAAATCGCACTATATACATTCTGTGGTATTTCTTTGTCTGCAGTTTCATGAAGATTTATATATCACATTCAGTGTTATGTACAAAACTACCTTCATTTCCATTTACTAACCCCTCTTCACCTGAAAAAGCAGCAGCAATAGTAGTTAACTTTTGTTCTGACTACTGTATAAGCACAGACTCATCAGCTTTTTTTCTTTATCGTGAATGTGTGTTATCTTGCAGTTCACCAAAAGTTTAGTAGGCCAGTGCGAGCTTCACTGCTCAAAAATTAAAAACACAATTTTTAAAATGATCTTTTGATTGCAAAACTGACACATCTACGAGGCTGCATTTCAGTGTTGTACATTTGTTATTAGTATCTGAAAGATCACTTTATTTATTGTCATATGACCACAAGTACCCTTCTTTTTAGTTTTGTTAGAACTTAAATCGAGACTATTTGAAAAGCATACCATTGTTTTTCTATTCTATTTCCCTTGCAAATATTTAAATTTGTCCTCGATTCCATTAATTGATATCCCATATTTGGTTATCAAATAATATGGATATGGTAAATATAGCATACCTGAGAAATTGTACTTCATCTTTTTATTACTACAGCCTAAGTTCTAGACCTTCTTGGATTATAATAGTATGCTTTCAGCTATTTAAATATTAAAAATTTGAGTATGTATATTGAGGTTATTTAAAGTCATGGCGAATGCATAAGTTTTAGTCCTATATTATTCACACTTGTTTTACCTATGGACACGAAATAATGTGGAAAAACAACATATTCAAATACTATGCTTTTGCACAATTTCTGATACTCTGATTCTGTAACATTTTTTAAACTTTTTTAATAGGAAAAAGTGATAAAACAATGAAAACACCAAGAGTTTTAACATAAATGTTTAGGATCATTCCAACTTTGCTGGCCAAGAGACTGATATGTCAAATTTCTCTTCTAAAGTAATTTTTCAAAAGCCACTCTTTTCTATAGTTTTAGTATGAAACTGCCAATACCATATAAGGGAGACAATAGGTAATTTCCAGTTATATTTGTATTACCTAAAGGAACATTGTAGAAGCAGATGCAATCGATCAGTTTTATTATTTGCATAGTGCTGATTTAGAAGCTTCCATATTTACATTTTGTATTTTTCATATATAGTCATATTGCCCGAGGCAAACTATTCCATCATTTAGTGTGAATAACACTTTATCCCAGATCTACCAGGAAGTTTCTGTGACAGTCTTTGGTGGCAATAAAAATGACTGAGCTGCAGCTATTGAAGAAAAGAGGAAGAAAATCTCAAATCAATAACTCAAACTTGCATCTTAAGAAACTAGAGAAAGCAAAGCAAACTAAATCCACAGCAAGAAAAAAATACAAATCCCAGCAGAATAAATGAAGTAGAGGATAGAAAAACCAAAAACCAAAAGTTAGTTCATCAGAAGATGAACAAAACTGGCAAGTATTTAATTAGACCTACGAAAGAGAAGACCTACTGAGTATAGATAAGGTTTAAGATTCAAACTACCAAAATCAGTAATTAAAGAAGGGTTATTGCTGCTGACTTACAGATAAAAAGGTCTACAAGGAAATACAATGACACATTGTATGCCAAAACATCAAATAATCTAGATGAAATAAAAAATTTGCTACTAAGGAATAGGTACTGAAACAGAATCAAGAGGAAAGAAAATCCTAATAGACTTTAAACAAGTATAAAGATCAAATAATTGTGATAATAGTAATAATAACAACAACAACACTAATAAAAGCATCCCACAAAGAAGAGCTTAGTCCCAAATGACTTTATTGGTAGTCTATCAAGCATATAGAGAAGCAGTAACAATTTGTCATAAATTCTTCCAAAAAAATAGAAGATAAAAGGAAAACTTCTCAACTCACTTTATGAAGCCAGTATGATACTGATAAACAAGATACCACAATAAAAGAAAACTATAGAACAATGGGTTTTATGAGCATAAATGCAACAATTCTCAAAATACTAGCAAACCAGATCCATAAACATGAAAAAATTATACGTGATGCCCAAATGGTATTTATTCCAGGAAGGCAAGGTTGGACATTCACAAAATCTATCAGTAGCATCAAGGACAAAAATATATGACCATCTCAGTAACAGGAGAAAAATATTGATATGTATTAAAGACCTAAATAAATGAAAATATAGCCCATTTTCATGGATCAAACCCCATTAAGATGGTAATATTCACCAAATGTATCTATAGATTCTATACACTTTCTATCAAAATTCCCATCAGGCTTGTTTGTAAAAACTGACAAAGTGATCCTAAAAATCATATGCAAAGTCAAGGCCAAAGTAGCTACAACAATCCTGACAAAAATAGTAAAGCTGGAGGACTCACACTTCCTAATTTTAAACATTACAAAAGAACCTCCAATTTCTGATACGTAAGGGGCTGGAAGTCACCACTCCATTTTAACATAAAGTAAAAAGCTGAATAGAATAAAAAATCAACAACACTCCCAGGACCTAAGGGAGGGATTCTGGGAAAATCACTGCCTCCAAGATTAGAGAGATAGACAGGTGCATACAGGGAGAACTGACTTACCAGAACAGAAACTCACAAGTAGAAGCCACCACAGGAATCACTCCTGGGGTAGGAAAACTTGAAATGCTACTGTCAAATTTCTGGAGGCTCAGTGTGGACAAGTCTCAGAGTTAAAAACTCCCGGAGGGGGCGCCTGGGTGGCTCAGTTGGTTGAGCAACTGCCTTTGGCTCAGGTCATGATCCTTGAGTTCCGGGATCGAGTCCCACATCGGGCTCCCGGCTCCACCGGAAGTCTGCTTCTTCCTCTGACCTTCTCTCCTCTCATGCTCTCTCTCACTTTCTCTGTCTCTCTAATAAATAAATAAATAAAATCTTTAAAAATATATATTATTAAAAAAAAAAAAAAAAACTCCCGGAGGAACCAGTCATATGAGGGGTGTCCACAACATTGAGATTTTGCTCCAGGAGCTCTACCAGACTCTTACAAAAGTGAAGAAACCCCCATCCTACTCATAGAAGGGGGAAGGGAAAAGGAAAAAATGTGAAATACAGCAGAGAACTCTGCTGTTCTTAACAAGGCCTGCCTTCAGGGGAAACTAGTTAACTAGAGCCTTATCTGCTGGAGTATTATCACAGCCTAACTGAACTGAGGAAGGAAAATACCCAACTCTAGCTGTCTGCATCTTGTCCAAGCTAAGCAGAAAAATAAAAGGAGAAACACTTGTAAAAGCATGGTTCGAGGTACAAGCTAAAAAAAAAAAATAGTATTTAGTATATACCTATAGATTCTTTAAATATAAATGGTCTAAATATTCCAATCAAAAGATAAAGCATGACCGAATGGATAAAACAAACATTTTATGGGGTAGTAACATTTGTATTAGACAAAACAGACTTTAAAACAAACACTGTAACAAAAGACCAAGAAAGGCATGAAATGATGACAATGATAAAGGATCAATCCAACAGGGATTTAACAATTATAAATATTTATGTACCCAACATAGGACCACCTAAATATATAAAGCAAATATTAACAGACATAAACGGAGAAATTAACAGTAATACAATAGAAGATTTTAATACCCACTTACATTCATGGATTATCCACACCAAAAAAAAAAAAAATCCACAAGGAACAGTAGCATTGAATGACACATCAGATGACATGAACTTAAGAGATATATTCTATCCAAAAACAGAACACATTCTTTTCAAGTGCACATGGAACATTTTCCAGAATAGATAACATGTTAGGCCACAAAACAACTTTCAAATTTAAGAAGATAGCAATCATTCCAAGCATCGTTTCACAATGGTAAGAAACTAGAAATCACAAGAAAAAATTCAAAAAACCCCACAAACATGGTGAGGCTAAACAACATGTTACTAAACAAATTGGTGAACAAATAAATCAAAGTTATAAAAAAAAGAAAAAGAAAAAATACACTGAGACTAATCAAAATGAAAACACAAGGATTTAAAATCTTTGGGATGCAGCAAAGACAGGAGGGAAGTTTAAGAGGGAAGTTTATACCAATACAGGCCTACCTTAAGAGATAAGAAAAATCTCAATCTAATCTTACACCTAGAGAAACTAGAAAGATAAAAACAAAGCACAAAGTTAGTAGAATAGAAATAAAGATCAGAGCAAAAGTAAATGAAACAGATACAAAAAAAAAAAAATTAAACCAAGAGCTAGTTCTTTGAAAAGAAACCAATAAACTTTTAGCTAGACTCACTATGGAAAAAAAAAGTACTCAAAATCAGATATGAAAGAGAATTAACAACTGACACCACAGAAATATAAAGGATTTTAAGACTACTACAAAAAATTATATGTCAACAAATTGGACAATCTAGAAGAAATGGATAAATATCCAGAAACATAGAACACTCCTAAACTGAATGAGAAATAGAAACTCTAAACAGAAAATCACTGGTAATAAAAATTGGTAATCAAAAGACTTCCAATAAAGACTTCCACATGGTTTCACTAGTGAATTCCACCAAACTTTTAAAGAAGAATTAATGCTCATCTTTTTCAAACTTGTCCAAAAAAACAAAAGTGAAGGGAACATTTCCAACTTTTACTTTATTAGGCCACCATTATCCTGATACAAAAATCAGGTAATACCACAAAAAAATAAAATGAAATAAAATTACAGACCAATATCCCTGATAAACACAGATTCAAAAATATTTAACAAAGTATTAGCAACTTATTCAATACTTTTAAAAAATTCATACACCATGATCAAGTGAGACTTATTCCAGAGATATAGGATGAATCGATACCCACCAATTAATGCACTATATCACAATAACAAAATGAAGGATAAAAATGATATCACCTTAATTGATGCAGACAAAACATTTGACAAAATTCAACACTGATTCATAAAACTCTCAGAGATGGTACAGAATGAATGTACTTTAATGTAATAAAGGCCATGACAAGCCCACAGCTAACATCACATTCAACAGTGAAAGACTGGAACCTTTATTTTCTAAGATCAGGAAGAAGATAATGATCCTCACTCTTGCAACTTCTGTTCAACCTAGTACTGGAAGTCCTAGCCAGAGCAATCGGGCAAGAACAAGAAATAAAAGGCATCCAAATTAGAAAAAAAAGTAAAATTGTCATAATATTATACAGAGAAAACCCTGAGGATCCCATCAAAAAAACTGTTAGATGAAATAAAATTAGTAAATTTACAGGATAGAAAAAAAATCAGTACACGAATATGTTGTTTCTATACAACAACAAACTATCAGAGAAAGAAATTTAAAGGACAATCCCGTTTACAATTGCATCAAAAAGAATAATACCTAGGAATAAGTTTAACCAAGGAGATTTAAAAAACCTGTATGTTGAAAACCATCCGACATTGATTAAAAAGACACACAAGTAAATGGGAAGATATTCTGTACTCATGAATAGGAAGAATATTGTTAGAGTCCATACTACGCAGAGGAATCTACAGATATAATACAATTTCAAAATTCCAATGGCATTTTAAAATGAAGTAAATATTAAAATCTATATAGAACGCCAAAAGACTCTCAATACCGAAAGCAATCTTAAGAACAAAGCTGGAGGCATCACACTTCTGAATTTCAATCTGAATTTCAATCTTCACTGAAAAGCTGTAGTAAAGAAAATATGATGCCAGTGTGGTACTGGCATCAACATAGACACACAAAAAAAAAATGAATGAAAGACTAGAGATCCCAGAAATAAACCCACATAAATATGGTTAATTAATTTACAACAATGTTGTCAAGAATATACTATGGGGGAAAGATCTAGATAGCCGTATGTGAAAGAATAAAGTTGGACTACGTTCTTAAACCATACACAAAAATCAACTCAAACTAGATTAAACACTTGAAGATAAGACCTGAAACATTAAAGCTCCCAGAAGAAAAGGTAAGTGGTAAGCACATTGGTATTAGCAAATACTTTTAGGATAGGACACCAAAAGCAGAGGGAATAAAAGCAAAAATTAAAAAAAAAATAGTATCAAACCAAAAACATCTATACAGAAAGGAAACTATTGGCAAAATGAAGAAGCAAACTACTAAATGGGAAAAATACTTGCAAATCATTTATCTGATAAAGAGTCAATATCCCAAACATATCAAGAACTCCTTCAAAACCTTCCTTCAAAAAAAAAAAAAGAAAGAAAAGAAAAACAGACTTATATGCAGAGAACAGACTGGTCATTGCCAGAGTTAGGGAGTGAGAAAAATTCATGAAGATGGCCAAAAGGTCCAAACTTTCAGCTCTAAGTTCTTGAGATGTTATGTATAGAATGGTGCCTCTCAGTACTGTAATGTGTATTCAAAAGCTGCTGAGAGTAGGTCTTAAAAGTTCACACCACAAGGAAAACAACTGTAGCTTTTTGAACAGAATTTAAAAACCCAAAACTGAGATGCTACTGCACGAAAAAGAGTGATACAGCATTAGTAATTATTAGTCATTGACTCTTTGATATTGTGAACAAGGCATATTGTTGGAATTGAATCAATGACAAAGGGCAACACAGACAATGGAAGGAATCAGTTCTGTCAACTAAGTGAAGCAGTTCAACTACTAGACTCCTAGACGCTGTTGGACTGGGCAATGAGAGTGGAACCAAGGTTGCCAACACTGAAGATTTAGCACCTTGGATTAGATCCTCCATTTTTACCTCTCAGAGAATAGTAGGTATTTTTGCAAACACATTAACTTCTCTTACCAGGAGTGAGCATGATATGAAAGAAAAGAAGAATGTCTTTGGAACCCCCATTCGGGCTCAATGCTCATACATGGGAGTTGGAGTAAGCCAGTTAACCTCTCACAGGCACAAAGTTTTCATCTGCAAAACAGATTTAATAATGCCTTGCTGAGGGATATGTGAAGATTAAAAAATCTTTTGAGTACATTATATAAAAGGACCTGGTATAAAATAGAGATTAAATAAATGCTTATTGAACCAATTCTTCTTGTTAAATAGTGCCTAGTTTTTGCTATTATTTCAAACTACTATAATTTCACTGCAATAATTCCAATTCTCAAACTAAATGCTAACCCTAGTGGCTTGGAAAAGCACATGCTTAATGCAAACATGTCCAAAGGAGATTATCTATTGGGAGAATGTGGCTGAGTGACCTGTGAAAACACTCCAGTCCTTGCTGAACATTAAAGGGTTTAATATCTGCATCTCCACATAGGAGAGGTCCTTGAAAACATCAGGCTTGTAAGACATGGTCTCAAGTACAAAACAAGTTCAATCTTTTGGCACTGTCAGAATTAAGGATTCTCCACAATAATGTCGTTCCCAATTAAAAAGAGCAAAATGAAGTCAATTTCAAGACCACAAGATGCTCCAGGAATATTACCATCACTTATGTTTTAATTGGTTTAAACTGCTTAATTCTAAGATTTGAGATTACAAAAAGATATATACAAAATTTACCTATCTTAGCTAAGTCTTGTTTGAAATATGTTGAAAACTAAGATTGTTTTAAAGCTCACCTGTGTCTAGTAAAAACTTGAGGTTTTTTCCATCTTATGAGAGTATTTTAATCCTTCTGATTTATCAGTATTTCAAATAAAGATAAGCAGTAAGAAAATGTGTAATTTACTGTAATCTATGTTTGACGGTGCATGAATAGGACTAAGTACATCAAATAAAGCCACATAAATGGATTAAAAATGATTTTTAAAGTATGGGGGTGCTTGTCATAAGAAAACAAGGTGACTTAATAGAACTCAGTTAAGAATTGCTTAAAGCTTCAGTTTAACTTGGATTTTATCAAGTCTCAAATATATTATAATCTTCAAATCATTTCATTTATAAATGTCATAGTGCTTACTATGTACAAAGCACTGTTCTAGTTTGTTACCTTCCTCTTGCCTCACTCTGCATTTTCAGATGTTGGCCTTTAAAAAAATCCATTATTCCTTGTCATTTGTTTCTCAGAGTAGTGAGGATAATGAATCACGTGTTTCAAAAAAAATTGCAAACTTTTGTGCTTCAAAAGGACATTTTCAAGTAAGTGAATTTTTTTCAAATCCTGTCATGTAATGAACTGTTATCCACAAAATATAAAGAACTCCTATAGCACAAGTCGTACAAAAACAACCAAATTAAAAGCTAGGCAAAATATTTAAATAGACATTTCTTCAATGAGCACATGAAAGAAAAAAAAAATCATTAGTCACTAGGGAAATGCAAAACAAAATGAAACAAAACAAAAACCCTTCATACCCCTTAAGATGGCTAACAGACAAAAGATAGTGAGTAACCAGTGTTAGTGAATATGTGGAGAAACTGGAACCCTTGTATACTGCTATAAATGTTTGGAAAACAGTTTGGCAGTTATTTAAATTGTTGAACAAAAAGTAACTTTGACCTAGCACTTCTACTCCTAGGTATATACGCAAGAGAGTTCAAAGTGTCCACATAAAAGCCGGTTCATGAACATTCATAGCAACTGAATTCATGATGGTAGAAACAACTCAAATGTCTATCAACTGGTGAATGAAAAAATAAAATCGTCTATCTATAAATGTGACATTATTCAGTCATAAAAAGAAATTAAGTACTGATACATGCTATATAACATGGATTAACTTTGAAGACATTAGGCTAAGTCAAAGAAGCCAGGCAAAAATGGCTATATATTGTATAATTCCATTTATATGAAATTTTCAGAATAGGAAAATCCACAGAAATAGAAAGTAAATTAGTGGTTTCCAGAGCCTCAGGAAGGAGGAATGGGTAATGACTATTAATGGGTGATGAAATGTTCTGAAATCAGATAGTGGTGACAGTTATACAGTTCTGCGACCATCAGTGAGTTATGGTGAGTTACCTCAAAAGCACGAACTTTATGGTATATGAATTCTATAATAAAGTGGTTTTGAAAAACAGTCCGAGTCATCTTTAGTTTCAGATCTACCCTACAAAATATGGACATATATTTTATATACACACATACACGGGTACACCCAAGCCCATAGTTTCTGGGTATTTGAAAATGCATATATTTGACTTTTCCTTAATTAAGAAAAAATCAGTTTGCCTGGGTTCCAAATTAACAAGCTAGTTCTATGCAGATATATATATATATATATATATATATATATATATATATATATGGACCCATTTGACTATTTCCAGTATTTACCCAACATAGTATGATGCATACAGATCATTTCTGGAAAGATTCCTACAACTTCCTAACTTAGAAGACATTAACAAAGGACGCCTGGGTGGCTCAGTTGGTTGAGCAGCTGCCTTTGGCTCAGGTCATGATCCCAGCGTCCTGGGATCGAGTCCCACATCGTGCTCCTTGCTCGGCAGGGAGCCTGCTCCTCTCTCTGCCTCTGCCTGCCTTTCTGCCTGCTTGTGTTCTCTCTCTGTTAAAATAAATAAAATAAAAAATCTTTAAAAAAAAAAAAAGAAGACATTAACAAGTTATATTGATTTCTTATCAGGCCAATGCCATTATATTAAAAATTTAAGTATTAAAATTTGTCAGCCAAAGGCATTACTTTATATCATTTAATATGTGCCACTAGTTAGATAGCTATGAGAACTAAAGAAAGTTCAAATTAAAATATCTGCATGGTTAGTCTTTCCCCTAAAATAACCTAATCTGGAAGACAGTATTATCACTTCTGCAGAGCAGTAAAGTCATCAACTTATATAGGTCATGCTTATTTTTCTCTTCCACAAATTTATTATCTATTGCACACAGACCCTCTTTGGGAAACCACTAGTATGAGAGGGCAACAGAAGTGTGGATTTTCTAACACCTCTTTCTGTCAATATTTTCCTTTAAGCTCTCCCTTGTTCCATTACAAGTTTGGAGCTCAAGTCATTTTCTAGTCAATAGCTCTTTGTAGCTTTTGACTGAATCAAGAAATAAGGAGACTCTCTATGGAAAATCAAGTCATGATTGACCATTACAGAAGAATCAATTTTAGTCAGAAATACGTTTGTTTCAGTTGAAAATTAAACTGGTGCAAGAAAACTAGGTTGTAAATACTGTGACTGACATAGTACCCACTGTAGACAACCAATTGAACTGTCAACTTCACATGAGCAAATAATAAATAACTAGTTTTTAGGATCTTATGATCCATATCATACAACTAGCATTATATAGCAGAATTATAGCAGCTTTACAAAATAACAGCTTTACAAAAAATAGTAATCAACTTTATCCAATCGTTTAATATATCATAATGAATATTTATACTCCTGGTGTTATGTGAGTGGCAACCATAGACTTTATTATAATTTAGATCACTTGGGAAAATATTTATAAAAATTGCATGTATAGGAGAATTATAAAGTAAGAAGCAGTTAATATAGTATTAATTTATTATAAAAGGGAATTAAAATACAAAAATGACATTTTTAATACATAATATTTAAATCAAGTGCCTTAAATAAAGGCTATCCTTTTTTTTCTTTTACAAATGATATCCTGATCTCCATTATGTCTTAAATTGCTAACCAATATTCGTATCTTAGTGTTTTTATGTACAGATTAGTGTTTTTATGTACAGAAAGTAAAATTCTCCATTTGACCTTTTGAGATGCTTGAAAGATAAAAAGAATTGATTGACTGCCAAAATAAAAAAAGGGAGATTTAAGTTGACATTATAATTTTAAGGTTGACCAGCCCAGGTGCTAACATATTTAGAAAGTATACATTTTTTTTAATATCCATTCTAAGTGTCCTTGGGTTGGTTAAGAGTAAGGGGTGGCAAACTGAAACTCTGGCTACAAAAAAATACAACAGTAAATTTAGCAGAAAACTGTACACTCATATTAAACAAGTCAAAATTGAGGCCAGCAGTCATAGATAGGTGCTATAAAGGCAAATATCTCTAACAAAACTACTGTTTTTGCCTTGTAAAGTGTTTTTTTTTCTTACAAATTTAATTTATCTGAAGTTAAAAATTGGAATGTTTCACAAAAATAATAGGGAGTATCTTTTCTTGGGGGAAAAAATCACAATCTGGTAACCCCAGGTTCATTTTTCCCTCAAATAGCAAAAAAATCATAGAAGTGACTACTAAAGTATGCTCCTTTAGATAGGGCATGTCAAAGCATCATTTTCAGACTTTTTTTTGAGTTTATGGTGATTTTAACTTCTCAGCCTTACTGATTTATCACCCACTCCTCTAAGTATCTAAGTTTATGACCCCCACCAAAATAGATTTAACTGCCTTCATTAGAAAAAAAACCACCAACAAAAAAGTTTCAAGAAGTTTAAATTGCCCCAGGATTTATCTTCAATATTTTTATTCTGATGTAAGTAATGACTTTGATTAGTCTTTAGAAGTATTAGTACATATATCAGGTCAAGTTTAGCTTTCAAATCAGCATGGAAAGAAAGCCTTAAAACCTTAGGTACTTTGTATTCTCCACTTGCTGGAAGCGCCACTCTCCTGTCTCCTCAGAATCTACCATTATAGGCTTTGAAGATCACACACATGTGAAAATGAGTGAGTCTAGAGAGGACAGAAAAGGAAGCAGTCCTTCCCAATCATATATAATATTTCCTCCCAAAACACAAAATTGCCTGATTCTAAGATCTAACCTGAAATATAACCTACCCATAACATTACTATTAAACATATTGACTAGATAACATGCTGAATGTTTAATAAAATTTCCTAGAACTAAGTTGATTCTTTCCAAAGTCCAGTATCTATACAGTCTACTTATCTGTTATTCAGAGTAGTGAATGGTATAAGCCAAATACTAAAAGGCTTAGAAAAAAAAAACATACCCTGGAACAAAGTAATTCTATATTTAGCACAGGGTCTCACACTCTGGAAACAGTCACTGATATATCCAAATATTTGCATACAAGGAAGTTTTTCATTGCTTTATTGTAATGGCAAAAAGGAGGGGACAATACAGAAATATGCCAACAGAGTGTTGGTTGAATTACTTTGGTACCATGGATATGTAAAGTTAGTTAATGCCACAAAACAATATCCACAACAGCAAATGAAGCAGGTCCAAGGCAATATGTGTAGCAAGGTCCATTTTATAATAGATGTGAATAAAATGCAAATGAAAATATGTGCATAAAACTTACTAGAAATCAGATTTTAGGTATAGTGGATGGAATAATGTGCACTCAAAATTCATGTCCACTTGTAACCACAGAATGTGCCCTGTCTTTGGAAAAAGGGTCTTTTTGCACAGGTCAATAGTCAATATGAGGTCACACCAGCTAAAGGTGGGCCTTAACCCCAATGACTAGTATCCTTTTAAGAGAGGACACCCAAAGACAGACAGAGAAAAAGGCCATATAAAGAAAGACACAAACTGGAGTGATGCAACTACAAACCAAAGAATATACCAAGGATTGCTGGGAAATACCAAAAGCCAGAAGTAAGGATGAATTCTTTCTCTAGAGCCTTCTGAGGAACCAGAGCCCTACTGACACCTTGGTTTTGGATTCCTAGTCTTAAGAACTGTAAGAGAATAAATTTGTTATTTTAAGTACCAAGTTTGAGATCACTTATAATGGTAGCTGTAGGAAATTACTACAGGTAAGTGATCTTTATTTTCCTCTTCATGTGAATGGGTTTTGCCCTATTTGATAAATTAAACATGTCAATTTTATGAGAAAAATGTCATCAAAAACATATTGTGACCTAATAAATACCTAATAATTGATAACTATGCTATTCTTTAAAGAAGTTTTATTTCACCTATTTTTAAGAGAAAAATCTATGTTGAGGACACTCAAATACCGACAAGTATCCCAAGCCCCAATGCTTTTTATTATTTACCTTCTCCGTTTATAAGATTCAGGCTTAAATAAGCAAAATCTTTCTCCTCTAAGCAAATTCCAAGATCACTAAAATTTATGAATAATGAAACCAAAGTAAACCTAGCAGATTTGTCTATCTTGGCTCTTTGTGAGCTCTATCTCTTTAAGGAAGGGGCCAAAAATCCATGTATTCATGAGGATTTCTTTAGTTCTCCATACACAGTGGTCAGTGTCACTAGTCGGAATGATCTGCAGTTCACCTACTCCCACATTTCAAAAACATACAAATCTTTATCATTTTCTGCTCCTTGTAATGTCAGAATGCAAGTGTATGCTCCAAGGTGCATCAGCCATTTAACTATTTAAAAATGTTGCCTAGGGATGCCTGAGTGGCTCAGTTGGGTAAGCCTCTGCCTTCAGCTCAGGTCATTATCCCAGGGTCCTGCTGTTGAGTCCCGCACTGGGCTCCTTGCTCAGTGGGGATCCTGCTTCTCCCTCTGCCTGCTGCTCCCCCTGCTTGTGCTCTCTCTCTCTGACAAATAGATAAAATCTTAAAAAAAAAAGTGTCGCCTGTTTCCTCTACCTATTTCCATCTTCTCTGGTTTGGCTTCATCAGTCTTTGCTTGTAGGACTTCATTCTTACACCCCTCTTCCTCACAAGCACCTGTTCTCATTTCTTGGTCTGAGGTCAACTGCCTTTTTAAAGCTTCGAGAAAAGATTCTTCCATACCTAGCTTAATACGGTAAAAAGACCACAATTTCCATCATTTGGTTAATTTCCATTAATGCACCTCTTTTTACATCTTTTAGAAAATGGTCCTATCACTATGATGTATATTGAACTTTTCACCTACTATAAGTATTTTCATAACAATACTGACAAATCAGATTTCTACCACCTTCCATTTCCTAATTGATTTTGTATTTAAGTATTTTTATGTGTGTATTCATAATTAGGTTTAGGACTTCACATTTCATCCCTATTATATTTTATTAACTCTGGTTCTTATCCCAATCAGAAACTGTAATATAATTTCTAAGCTTGACAAATCCACATGAATTACATATGCCTGTAATTATCCTTTGTATATTTCTTATGCATATGTATCTTTACACAATGTAATCAGATAGTTTGTTTTCCTTCAGAGATTAGGTTGTCATCTTGAGAGGATCCTAAGTGAAGGACACTAGAAGTTTAGAAGGAATGGAAACAGCCTTTTTTTGGGGGTGGGGGGCAACAGACCAATTTAGTAAGAGCCTCAAGCCTTTGAGGGTTCACAAACTCAGAGGGAGGTAATATACATGAGTGAAGCAGGTTCCTGCTGGACAGTACTTCATAATTCAGAGGATGCAGCCACTTCTGATTGCTGCCATAAGGGAATGTGGCAAATGTTCTGATTTTTCATGAGAATCCAGAAAGTAGAGTTTCTATGTGAAATCATCCAATTTTCAAAATTCTTCATTTAATTATACAAAAGTCTCAGCATCCAACTGCCTGCTACTGATAGCATGCCAGGCTTTATTGAGCACTGATTCAAAAAGTACTTATCAATCTCTTTCTATAATCTATAATCAATGAAAAAAAATCAATGTCACCAACTTCTTAGCATCTCCCCAGAATCTAGAAGATTTCTAACAAAGTCAAATTCAGAGTTTCATATATGAGCCCTTCTAAATTCCTTAATAAAAATCAGATCAGGATTTTGCATGATAACTGTTTATCTCCTAATCACCATAAGGAAAATTACTCAATTACTCACAATATGCATCTTTCATAATCTAGAGATATTTCAATGCTTTGGTATTTTTTAATGAGACTTCCTTTGAACCTCACCTTTGTTAAATATAACTAGTTATACAACACTTGACACAATGTCAAAATTCCGTAAGCAAAAACTCTCTCCTTTGACCAACAGCAACTGTACAATTCTATTTCATGCCTGACAGCTGATTCTCACAAGACCTCTGACATACTAAACACAATCCATGGCAGCTGATTCTAGCTAACAGCAGTCACTGTAGGCAATTCTTTTTGACTAGTTGTTTGAAAGAAGCAAGAATGAGTTATATATTTGATCTCCCCATGTATAGTGATGGTCTGTCATTAGATTCAGATCTGGAATTATTAGGAAAACTTTCATTTTGTAAACTGACATATTATTTTAGGAAACAAGGAGCAACCTGATGATTTATATTACTTTAAAAAAATATAGTTTATTGTTGGTGGAGCAAGATGGCAGAGAAGTAGGAGGCTGAGATAGAGTCAGATCCCTGAAGTTCATCTAGATAGTCATCAAACCTTTCTAAAAGCCAGCATACTCAACAGGAGAGAGAAGAGAGGAAGAACTGCAATTCTAGGAGCAAAAAATTGACCACTTTCCGAAAGGTAGGACACTTAGAAAAGTGAATCCAAAGCGACGAGAAGAGAGACTGCGGGCGGAGGGGCTGGCTCCCTGCAGGTGCAGAGCCGCAGAGCACAAAATTGGAACTTTTACAGTTTGCTCCGCTAAGGGACATCGCTCCAGAGGCTAAGCAGGAGGTTTAGCCCTCGCAGAAACAGTGTGGTTTCAGGACACGCGAGGTCACAAAGGGACTGGGGGTGTCTGAGTGCGGCAGAGCTCGCAGGTATTGAGGTGGAGAAGCCGGCTGCAGAGAAGGAGCCGCACAGTGCGCTTTCAGACTGGGCTTACCGTGGACCGTGAGCCGAGGCACAATCTGGCCATGGCTCTTCAAGCAGGGACCCCTCAGGAGGCAGCTCCAGAGAGACCCCCACCTTCCTTCTCCAGAAGGAGCGGCACAGGAGCACGCAACAGGAATCTGCTGGGTTCGGAGCAAGGCCCGGAGCGCTCGGCTCCTATGGCCAGAGACTGGGAGGCCACCATTTGCATTCCTGGCCTCCAGGGCAGTACAGAAAGCGCTCAGGGAACTAAGACTCCGGAAAGCGCTCAGGGAACTAAGACTCCGGAGAGCGAACTTGAGCGAATTGCTTGGCCCATCCACGGGCAAGGGCGGGGCAATTCCGACTCGGGCAAAGACATTTGAGAATCAAGGCAAAAGGCCCTTCCCCCAGAAGATCAGTGAGACTATTCAGCCAAGCCCAAGTTCAGCAATCAGTGAAAACTGTGGAACTCCAGAGTACTTTTCTCTCTCACTCATCTATTCTTAGGTCAATAAAATGACAAGGCAGAAAAACTCACCACAAAAAAAAAGAACAAGAGACAGTACCGACAGCTAGAGACCTAGTTAATACAGACATTGGCAAAATGCCAGAAATAGAATTCAAAATGACAGTTATCAAGGTGCTAGCTGGGCCGGAAAAAAGCAAGGAAGATATTAAAGAATCCCTTTCTGGAGCAATAAAAGAACTAAAATCAAACCAAGTGGAAATAAAAAAAGCTATTAATGACGTTAAATCAAAAATGGAGGCTCTCAATGCTAGAATAAATGAGGCAGAAAAAAGAATTAGTGATATAGAAGACCAATAGACAGAGAATAAAGAAGCTGAGAAACAGAGAGACAAACAACTACTGGACCATGATGGGAGAATTCAAGAGATAAGTGATACCATAAGACACAACAATATTAGAATAATTGGGATCCAAGAAGAAGAAGAGAGAAAGGGGTAGAAGGTATATTGGAACAAATTATTGCAGAGAATTTCCCTCATTTGCTGAAGGGAACAAGCATCAAAATCCAGGAGGCACAGAGAACCCCCCTCAAAATCAATAAAAATAGGTCTACATTCCATCATCTAATAATAAAATGTACAAGTCTCAGTGACAAAGAGAAAATCCTGAAAGCAGCTCTGGACAAGAAGTCTGTAACATACAGAGGCAGAAATGTTAGATTGGCAGCAGACCTATCCACAGAGATCCTGCAGGCCAGAAAGGACTCTGGCCTGGCATCATATATTCAGAGCACTAAATGAGAAAAATATGCAGTCAAGAATACTATACCCAGCTAGGCTGTCACTGAAAATAGATGGAGAGATAAAAAGCTTCCAGGACAAACAAAAACTAAAGGAATTTGCAAACACCAAACCAGCCCTAAAAGAAATATTGAAAGAGGTCCTCTAAGCAAAGAGAGAGCCTAAAAGGAACATAGACCAGAAAGGAAGAGAGACAATACACAGTTAACAGTCACCATACAGGCAATACAATGGCACTAAATTCATATCTGTCTACAGTTACCCTGAATGTAAATGGGCTAAATGCCCCAATCAAAAGACACAGAGTATCAGAATGGATAAAAAAACAAGACCCATCAATATGCTGTTTACAAGAAACTCATCTTAGACCCAAACACACTCCAGCTTTAAAGTGAGAGGGTGGAAAGCAATTTACCATGCTAACAGACATCAAAAAAGCTGGGGTGGCAATCCTTTTATCAGATAAATTAGATTTTAAGCCAAAGACTAAAATAAGAGATGAGGAAAGACACTGTATCATACTTAAAGGGACTGTCCAACAAGAAGATCTAACAACTGTAAATATTTTTATGCCCTAACATGGGAGCAGCCAATTATATAAACCAGTTAATAACAAAGTCAAAGAAACACATCAACAAGAATACAATAATAGTAGGGGACTTTAATACCCCCCTCAACGAAAAGTAAAGATCATCTAAGCAAAAGATCAACAAGGAAATAACGGCTCTAAATGACACACTGGACAAGATGGACATCACAGGTATATTCAGAACATTCCATCCCAAAGCAACAGAATACACTTTCTTCTCTAGTGCACATGGAACATTCTCCAGGATAGATCACATCCTGGGACACAAATCAGGTCTCAATTGGTACCAAAAGATTGGGATCATTCCCTGCATATTTTCAGACCACAATGCCATGAAACTAGAACTCAATCACAAGGGGAAAGTTGGAAAGAACTCAAATACATGGAGGCTCAAGAGCATCCTACTAAAAAATGAATGGGTTAACCAGGAAATTAAAGAAGAATTAAAAAAATTCATGGAAACAAATGAAAATGAAAACACAACTGTTCAAAATCTCTGGGACACAGCAAAGGCAGTCCTGAGAGGAAAATATATAGCAATAAAGCCTTTCTCAAGAAACAAGAAAGATCTCAAATACATAACCTAACCCTACACCTCAAGGAGCTGGAGAAAGAACAACAGAGAAAACCTAAACCCAGCAGAAGAAGAGAAATAATAATGATCAGAGCAGAAATCAATGAAATAGAAATCAAAAGAACAGTAGAACAAATCAATAAAACTAGGAGCTGGTTCTTTGAAAGAACTAATAAAATTGATAAACCCTTGGCCAGACTTATCAAAAAGAAAAGAGAAAGGATCCAAATTAATAAAATCATGAATGAAAGAAGAGAAATCACAACCAACACCAAAGAAATACAATTATAAGAACATATGAGCAACTATACGCCAGCAAATCTGATAATCTGGAAGAAATGGATGCATTTGTGATGCACACAAACAACCAAAACTGAACCTAGAAGAAATAGAAACCTTAATAGACCCATAACCAGTAAGGAGATTGAAACAGTCATCAAAAATCTCCCAATAAACAAGAGCCCAGGACCAGATGGCTTCCCAGGGGAATTCTATCAAACATTTAAAGAAGAATTAATATCTATACTCCTGAAATTAGAAAATAGAAATGGAAGGGAAACTTCCAAACTCATTTTATTAGGCCGGCATTACCTTGATCCCAAAACCAGACAAAGACCCCATCAAAAAGGAGAATTACAGACCAATATCCTTGATGAACACGGATGTAAAAATTCTCACCAAAATACTAGCCAATAGGATCCAACAGTACATTAAAAGAATTATTCACTATGACCAAGTGGGATTTATTCCTGGGATGCAAGGTTGGTTCAATATCCACAAATCAATCAACGTAATAGAATACATTAATAAAGGAAAGAACAAGAACTATATGATACTCTCAATTGATGCTGAAAAAGCATTTGACAAGTACAACATCCTTTCCTGATCAAAACTCTTCACAGTGTAGGCATAGAGGGGACATTCCTCAACATCATCAAAGCCATCTATGAAAAACGCACAGCGAATATCATTCTCAATGGGGAAAAGCTCTCCTGAGATCAGGAACACAGCAGGGATGCCCACTATCCCCTCTGCTCTTCAACATAGTACTAGAAGTCCTAGCCTCAGCAAAAAGAAATAAAAGGCATCCAAATTGGCAAAGAAGTCGTCAAACTCTCACCCTTTGCAGATGATATGATACTTTATGTGGAAAACCCAAAAGACTCCACTCCAAGACTGCTAGAACTCATACAGGAATTCAGTCAAGTGTCAGCATATAAAATTAATGCACAGAAATCAGTTGGATTTCTCTACACCAACAGCAAAACAGAAGAAAGAGAAATTAAGGAGTCAATTCCATTTACAATTGCACCCAAAACCATAAGATACCTAGGAATAAACCTAACCAAAGAGGCAAAGAATCTGTACTCAGAAAACTACAAAGTGCTCATGAAAGAAATAGAGGAAGACACAAAGAAATGGAAAAACGTTCCATGCTCATGGATTGGAAGAACAAATATTGTGAAAATCTCTATGCAACCTAAAGTAATCTACACATTTAATGCAATCCCTATTAAAATACCATCAATTTATTTTAAAGAAATGGAACAAATAATCCTAAAATTTATATGGAACCAGAAAAGACCATGAATAGCCAGAGAAATATTGAAAAAGAAAACCAAACTGAGCGGCATCACAATTCCAGACTTCAAGCTCTCTTACAAAGCTGTAATCATCAAGATAGTGTGGTACTGGCACAAAAACAGACACATAGATCAATGGAACAGAATAGAGAGCCCAGAAATGGAACCCCAACTCTATGGTCAACTAATCTTCGACAAAGCAGGAAAGAATATTCAATGGAAAAAAGACTGCCTCTTCAAAAAATGGTGTTGGGAAAAGGGGACAGCCACATGCAAAAGAATGAAACTGGACCATTTCCTTACACTGCACACAAAAATAGACTCAAAATGGATCAAAGACCTCAATGTGAGACAAGAATCCATCAAAATCCTGGAGGAGAACACAGGCAGCAACCTCTTGACCTCAGCTGAAGCAACTTCTTCCTAGAAACATTGCCAAAGGCAAGGGAAGCAAGGGCAAAAATGAACCACTGGGACTTCATTAAGATCAAAAGCTTTTGCAAAGCAAAGGAAACTGTCAACAAAACCAAAAGACAACTGACAGAATGGGAGAAGATATTTGCAAATGACATATCAGATAAAGGGTTAGTATCCAAAATCTGTAAAGAACTTCTCAAACTCAACACCCAAAGAACAAATATCCAATAAAGAAATGGGCAGAAGAGGGACACCTGGGTGGCTCAGTTGGTTAAAGCCTCTGCCTTCAGCTCGAGTCGTGATCTCAGGGTCCTGGGATCGAGCCCCACATCAGGCTCTCCACTCGGCAGGGAGCCTGCTTCCCCCTCTCTCTCTGCCTGCCTCTCTGCCTACTTGTAGTCTCTTTCTCTCTGTCAAATAAATTAAAAAAATCTTAAAAAAAAAAAAGAAATGAGCAGAAGATATGAACAGGCATTTCAGTAAAGAGGACATCCAAATGGCCAACAGACACATGAAAAAATGCTCAACATCACTCGCCATCAGGGAAATAAAAATCAAAACCACAGTGAGATACCACCTCACACCAGTCAGAATGGCTAAAATTAGCAAGTCACGGAACAACAGATGTTGGCGAGGATGTGGAAAAAGGGGAACCCTTTCTGTTGGTGGGAATGCAAGCTGGTACAGCCACTCTGGAAAACAGTATGGAGGTTCCTCAAAATGTTGAAAATAGAGCTACCCTACGACCCAGCAATCGCACTACTGGGTATTTACCCTCAAGATACAAATGTAGTGATCCAAAGGGTCACATGCACCCAAATGTTTATAGCAGCATTGTCCACAATAGCCAAACTATGGAAAGAACCTAGATCATCAACAGATGAATGGATAAAGAAGATGTGGCATACATATATGTATATATATATGTATATGTATATATATGTATATATATATACACACACACATACATACAATGGAATACTATGCAGCCATCAAGAGAAACGAAATCTTGCCATTTGCAATGACGTGGATGGAACTAGAGGGTATTATGGTAAGCGAAAGAGGGTATTATGCTAAGCGAAATAAGTCAGTCAGAGAAACACATCATTATCACATGATCGCTCTGATATGAAGAATTTGAGAGGCAGGGCAGGGGGTCGTGGGGGGTGGGGAAGAGAAATGCAACAAGATAGGATCGGGAAGGAGAGAAACCATAAGAGACTCCTAAACTCACGAACCAAACTAAGGGTGGCTGGGAGGTAGGGGGGGTAGGGTTATGGACATTGGGGAGGGTATGGGCTTTGGCAAATGCTGTGAAATGTGTAAGCCTGATGATTCCTAGAAATGTATCCTGGGGCAAATAATACATTATATGTTAATAAATAAATTTTAAAAATATATTTTATTTATTTGACAGAGAGAAAGAGACCACAAGTTGGCAGAGAGATAGGCAGAGTGGAGGGGGAAGCAGGCTCCCTGCTGAGCAGAGAGCCCGATGCAGGGCTCGAGCCCATGACCCTGAGATCATGACCTGAGCCGAAGGCAGAGGCTTATAACCCACTGAGCCACCCAGGTGCCCTGATGATTAATATTTCAATACCATTGTTGAGATTTTTCTCCATTTCTCTCGAGACATCAGCCGTCCTTTAAGCTAAAGGGAATTCTCTTTAACATGCAGGTTCCCAGATCAAAAGTGGAGAGTTTCCCTTCTTCAACCTAGAAATGACCCAGAAATCTGCAATTTATTAGGCACTTTAGGATTTTAGAAAGCAAGACATCTGCAAAGTATACTTGGAGAGATACTATTTAAATCCCTATTGCTTCCATAAATGTTAATCATATAAAAATTGCACCTATCCTCCATTCTTCACCTCCTCCATATGTGCATTATATATTATTCATACCATTTTCAGAAAACCTAGTAAGAAACTGGAAAAGACAAAAGCACCAATTTGTTTAGTGATTGCTAGTCCCTACTAGCCTATCTCCAGTTATTTCTACCTCACCCCAGCAACCGATGATGAAAGAAACTGGCCAAAATTTGATTTTTCTGACATAAAAGTATTTTTTATCAATATATGATGCTGTGCAATGAAGGCTTCTAACTCTATGGAAGAATGACTCTGAAGCAAGCCCAGGCTTCATCTACCACCAGTGGGACCCAAGGGCACAAAGAGCTCTAGTATCAGTCAAGCTCCAGGTTCACTTAACACAGGAGCCCCCAAGAAAGAAACCTCTGAAATATATTTGTGTGGGTTAGTCTTAGGAATCTGTGGAGGAGTTTTGGCTGTAACCTACCAGGCCAAATAATCAAAGTATGACTTCATGCTTGGGTTTCTCTGATCAACAGTTATTGCCAGATCTGGGCAGTGATTTGGCTGTAGATCCAGATTCTTTTGATCAGATTCTTCCAAACAAAGTTCAGCATTGGGAATAACCATCTTAAATGGTTATGTTGGCTTATTTGACAGTAAAAAGGAAATAGTCAACTCAGTGGGTAAGGGACAGAAACAGATGGACAGATGGACATCTGAGCATTATAAACTTCTCTAACAAATAAGTGACCCAACTATAATGATAACTAGCCATATCTCCTTAGCAAGTACTTCAAAAGGACCCACTATCACTACTCTTACTCAACATAGTACTATAAAAGTCCTAACTAGATCAAGCAAGATAAAGGCATAAAAGGTATTCAAATTAGAAAAGTAAAACTGTCTTTACAGATGATAGGATCTCATTTATAGAAAATCCCAAAGTCAACCAAAACCATTGGAACTAATCAATGAATTCAGTAAGGTTGCAGGATTTATATAAAACACCAATCAGTTGTATTTCTATATAGTAACAACTAAATCTGTGAAAAATAACAAAAACCATCTCACTCACAATAGCAACAAAAAAATTCTTAGGAATGAATTTATCCAAGGAAGTGAAAAGTCTCTGCAATAAAAACTCTTAAGACTTTTATGCAAGAAATTAAAAATGATACAAACAAATACAAAGATATCCCATGCTCATAGGCTGAAAAGATTTGAATTTTAATTCTTTACATACAAAAAGGAATTAGATTTGATGATGGCAAATGATTCCTTCTCTAATGCTCTGTTTCATTCATATACAAATTTCATTGCAGTCTTAATATCTCATCTGCATATTTCACCAACAAAATTGTGAACTCCATGATATTATGTCTTATACTTTTTTCCCTTTACTGCATCTGAAAGCATGCTTTTCTTTTTATTTACAAGTTCTGGTAGACTAATAATTTCCCCCTCCCTCTAAGTTATACTTTGTTCTCCCCTTGAAGTTATATATGATCATGCAACTCAAGCCTCAATAGAATGTATATAGAAGTAAGGTGCATTATTTTTAAGCCAGATGCCTAAAGCCTCCTACATACAATTTTCCATTCTTTACCCTCATATACCAGAGAAACAGAGAAAACATGAAGGTCTGGAAGAGAAACGGGCCACAGATAGAAGTAACTTGTATCCCTGAGTTGCTGCCCACGAATAGTTATCCAGATTGCTACCTCATAAGGAATAACCATGGTAAGCTGTAGAATGAGCAAGAAAACTGTTTATCATGTAAATCCCATGAAATGCAGTGTTATATATGAGCATTTAGGTACCTAATACATAGCACGTACCTCAATTATAATATTGTTTATTTATTTACTTATCTTCCTAAATAGCCTAAAAACTCCTTAGAGGCTGGAAATATGCCTGGTTTTGCTTGCCAGCAAGCCTCTTAGCCCCTCACACAGTATCTGGTATGTAGGAGGTTCTCAATAAACCTCCTGTTGAATATTGAATGCAGGAAAGCAAGTACAACAGGTATAAAAATGAATAAATGCTTATTGACTTGAAGCACAAAAACAGAAATCGGTAAATAAAATCCGTAAAAAAAAATCCATAAAAAAAAAAAGAAATTTCATTTCTCATTTTGTCTTTCTTCCTCTGATCCATAACATTTCAAAATACTTGGAAGTGAATTTTGGTGGATTTTAAGTAATTTACTAAATTCCATCCCATCAGTGGACACTTAAACACTGATATTTCCTATTCTCACACCATGTCTATACACTTTCTTCCTTTACTAGTATGATTATGTTGCTATGTGACATTCTATCAGTCAATCAATATTGTACCTGTATTGGTACCATTTGACAACTATGCTAATTTTGCCTAATTTGCTCTGATTTCGAATAGCTTTCTCCTAGCCAGATAGCTCCAGATGAGATGTCTGCCTAATACAAAAGTCATCTCTATATGAGGCCTTGTGTAGATCATACTAGAGCAACAACCCCAGCACCAAGTGCTAAATGGTAATCTCTTTGTCTTCTTCGACTAAAGCCGAAGCAATGCCAACAGGCATCTTTACATGTTACTGTACTTACTGTTGGTCGGTGCCAAAACAGACAATCTTAAAAGGATTAAAAGTAACGTGGTGCTTAAAATGTGTATGCTGCCAAGACAACAGGGTAGATCGCATCTGTTGCCTGGGATACACATCTACAACTTCCAACAAATAAACTCTACAGTTTAGTGTTTGAGAAATGCCCAGGACATGCATATCAGGCAAAAAGTTGAGGAGGAACTGCCTTGGAAGACAAGCACAATCCAAGTAATCACAAAAAGGCCAGAAGCCAAAGCACTAGCTAAATATCAGATCTGTACACCAAATTTTCATAGACAGAAATGCATTAAGATCTTAATTCTTAAACTGGTCTTTAACACAACGATTTTCTGCTTGAGACAGCACCTATTCAATAGGATTGCATAAGGTAAAGAAATTGTTTGACCATAGGCAATTTTCCACTGACCTCTAGAGGTCATGTTAACTACACAGATGAAAGTTTTTTTTCCTCTCATTTTCCTAGGATATCCTGTTTTGTGCATGATAGGTATATTAAAGAGGGTCACAAATTCTTAAACATCATTCTTATTAAGAGGTCAAGTGTATTTACCCTCCTCTTCAATCTGGGCTATTTTGACACATAATGTACAGTAGAAGTGATACTATTTCCATCCTAGACCTAACTTTTAAGAAGCCTGGCAGCCTCTACTTTGGTCTCTTGAGGACCTGACCCTCCAAAAACGAAGTTTGACAATCCTGCTGGAGACACAACATAAAGAGAACTTACAACAATATCAAGAGAGGGGCCACTTGAGGTCAGCCTTCTACTGTCACCATCAGAACAGCAGGCCTTTAAATTAAGCTGTCTTGTTTCCTTTAAACTGCCCAAGACACCAGCCAGGACACCAAGTGACACCTTAAGATGCAGAATAATTACCCAGCCAGACCCTGATCAAATTCTTCAAACACAGAACTGTTAGATATAAAAGGTACTAAGTTTGAGAATTTTCGGTTTTTATGTGAATCTGGGATCTATACATTGATGATCAGACAATTCAGTGGCCGCATCAGAAGAATGGGGGGAAGCATTAAGATGGACAGTTACCCGCTGCAGGGGTAGGACCCTCGGTGCTGGCCTACCAGAACTACAATCTTTCCAGTACTCCTCAGTCACCATTCCTTGGCTTCTGCTGAATAGCCTAGGGGATTTTCTTCCCAAACCCATAAAATTAAATTAGAATTCACTGCTTAAGCATAATGACTTCCCACTGTTTATGTGGGTTATCATTTACAACCAACTGGCATTTAATCAAACCACTATTTTTATTTCAGGACCAGAGGCCACAACATTGTGTTTTTTCTCTACCACCCTGTAGAGCCAAGCAGCTTCCTTCATCCAAGCTGAGAGGGGTATCAAATTGTTTATGAAAAATCAGCATGCAGTATTGTTTTCAAACATATTTATGATTTCACACCAACTTAGTGAGGATTTAGTTCATTTTTGTTGATTGACACATAATTTTACATTTACATATGTAATAATGTTGACATTTTCTGGAGAAAAAAATATGAATTTAAGGAATGTAATCACATTCTGATACAAATTTACCTGTGAGACTAGCCTTGCCTCATAATTCTAACTCTTCCATTAATGTAAGTATTTAGGATATACACTTTATTACCATGCCCAAGTGAACAATGTCTGCCCTCACCTCAAGCCTCCCATGTCCACACTCTTGCTCCTACAATTCCCTTCACCAAGAACTTCCTTCCTCTCTCCTCTCTACCTCTGGAAATCATCAAGTTTGAGCTAACTACCAAATCTGTAATGGCCACCCTTGGGTTTGTCTGTACTGAACACCTTCTTTGAATTCTGAGATATACTGCTCTCTTTCCATCAAAGCCTTGTCCTCCTCCCAGCCCTGACTTTAATTATCTACATGGCTGCAGGAAAATAAAACACATTTCTTGTTTTAAACTAACCAGAGTTGATTTCTATCATCACTTGCAACATTAGTCCTGATTTCTTCATTTTGAAGATTTTCCTGTCTCTAACTGTAAATTTTCACCTCTAAATACCTTTATGTTTATTCCAGTCTTAAATTTCAAATTAACTTGTAATAAACTAGATGTTCTTTGTGACAGGTACCTGATTGTTTACTCTCCTTAAGACCAAGAACAGTGTTTTCCTTGCATGTAGTTGGTATTTATTTAGCAAATGTTGTTAAATAATGTAGTATCTGTCAAAATATTAAAATAAAGAGAATGGCAGAGAATCTTCTCTTCCCTTTGATAAACTGTAATGACAATGGAAATGTGAATCTGGTTATATACTCGCTGGTTACTATGAAAATCACATATGTAATCCCTCTCCTATCATTGTCCCTTAATGGTACTAATGCTGGGGAAAAGAGCAAATTCCTTCTTATTGAATAACTGCTTAGTTAATATTAGGTATGCAGTATCTGTGTAATTTGAGCCATAGCATAACCAATTTCATATAATAAGTTATATATAACAAGGTCTATTCATTTATTTAAAAGAATTCACTGGCTTCAAAATTTCTTAAGAGCTCATAAGTCAAACATCTGAAAATACAGAAATCTCAATAGTATATTTCAGGTAAATCACTAATTTTGAAAAGCAGGTATAATAAGTAAGGTATTTACATATGTGGGCAATCCCAATCCAGAGAAACACGCATTTTATTTCACATGTGCTGGTTGCTGTCATGATCATGCCACAGCTGTTAGAAATTACAGGTTTTCGGTAGCAACCCTCAGCCATCACTGTAATTATTATTATTTTATCAAACACAATCACAGGGAGTATTTTAGGCTGACAAAAGCCTTCTAGGTCTTTGTTTATTTCCTGCACTGCAGATTCTGCCCTCCATGCTGACTGAGTTAAAGTTCTCTTACTCCTGATTTAAAACCTATTATTAGAGAAAGTAAAGGTTCCCATCTTTAACATGAAGTAAGATTGGTGCTTGCATAGAAAGTGCTAGTCTGGGAATGTAAATAAAATAAAGCACAACCTAAGAAGTCTTATTCAGTGGGCTTTCAACAACACTCCCAGAGAGACTGCAGTGTGCCATGCGATGTCAAGGTATAAGAGATAAACCACAGGCCAATGTCAGAATAAAGAATACAAAACCTCAGATACAAGACTAATAGCTCAAGGAGGCCACACTTTCCTTCTAAGAGGAGCACAGCAAAAACTCCCCTTCTATATACCCTGGACATTTCCCCTCTGCTAGCAAACCATTACTGTCATGAAAAGTCTCTACTGGCACAGAAGACTTTTCTCCTATAAACTCTTTAGTCAGTGTGAAGCAGGTAGCTCAATAAAAGGCACAGAGTTTAGTGATCTAGTGCCTAGAAGAAAGGAGACAGAGATCAAAACTACCTCCTTCAGAAAGCAATGTTGAACAAAGCACCAGCCGACTGGGAGATGGATATTGGCATGGAGCATTTCTAACAGTCAAGGTTTTAGACACAACTATCACCAAACAATTTAAACTGCATATTATACATTAATATTGCACATACTTTTGGTGCCCAGTTATGCCATGAGTAGGGTGGGGAGATGATGGAGGTTTCATTGCTTAGCATATTATTCAGGAAAAAAAAAAAGATATTCACAGTTTATTGAATAAAATGGGGAAAGTTCAAATGTCTTTAGTCTATATTTCACAAGGAAATGTTTAATAGGGGCACCTGGGTGGCTCAGTGGGTTAAAGCCTCTGCCTTCAGCTCAGGTCAAGATCTCAGGGTCCTGGGATCAAGTCCCGCATTGGGCTCTCAGCTCAGTGGGGAGCCTGCTTCCCCCTCTATCTCTGCCTGTCTCTCTGCCCACTTGTGATCTCTCTCTGTCAAATAAATAAATAAAATCTTTAAAAAAATGTTTAATAATTCCATAAGTTGTATAAAGTCTCTCAGGAGTGGATGCTGTGGGATAAGAATGACATCATCCTTAAACAATTGTAGAATAGTATTTTCTTTTCTTTTTTTTTTTTAGAATAGTATTTTCTTAAAATCGGAACTTAGATATCATTATTTGGCTCATAAAATTCTAAAGCTCATGAGTAACATCGCAAGTTATAGCCTTGACATGATTTTTTCAAATGTGAAATACCTTTTCCACATGCTTTTCCATTCAACTAGGTATGTTTTTTCCTAAAACACAAAGTTCTAATATTAAGTTAATGAATGTTGAAAAAGATGAGCTCTTGTGTACCTAACACAGCACTAGAGTATAAACATGTGCTGAAATGCCTTAATACTTTTACCAAGCTTAGATAACATAGTTGCATTCAAATATTAAAATATGATGTACCTCATTACATTTGAAGCTTGATTCTGCTATTACTGTTTGCTCTTAGAGCTACTCACTTAATACTATTACCATATTCAGAACAGAAAGTTTTGTTGAGGCTCAGTTGCTAACTGAGCCAAAGCTGGACTTATTTAGAAATCCCATACTTCCCTGAGGTTAAAAATGACAGTGAAAATCAGTTTAATAACATAGTTTACTCCATTAGTCCTAAGAGAATAGTGAAAAAAGAAAAAAAAAGAGACCACTTTGGGTTACTGGTCTGTCTTTTCAGTGCCATATTTAAGGACTATTCTATAAGGTCATATTTGAATATTTAACCCAGTCAAATTTTCTCCTTTTATTTTCACAGTCCAGTAGTCTCACCATTAATTTCCCCTGCATATTAACCCGTTGACATTTCTTGAAATGATCCTATTCTAAAATTAGTCATTACTCCCCTTCTGTTTAATTTAAAAATCTGTTAAAAGACTTTGAAAAGTAAAATTCACACATCACAGAAGTAGACATCGATAACATTATCTTAGTTTCAGAAAAACATTCTAGCATATAGGAAACAAACTGAGGAGGAGCAAGATGGCAGAGGAGTAGGAGACCTAATATCATTGGGTCCCAGGAGTTCAGCTAGATAGTTATCAAACTACTCTGAACATTCAACAAGAGATTGAAGAGAAGAGCAGCAATTCTAGGAAGAGAAGAGCGACCACTTTCTGGAAGGTAGGATGTGTGGAGAAGTGAATCCAAGGAATATTCAGGAAGATAGACCACGGGGGGAGGGGCCGGCTCCTGGCAAGCAGTAGAGCAGTGGAGCACAAAATCACAGCTTTTAGAAGACTGCTCCACTGAGGGAAGTCACTCCAGAGCCTAAGCAGGAGGTGGAGGCCTCGTGAGGACAGTGTGGTCTCAGGACCTGCGGGGTCACAAAAGACCAGAGGTGTCTGAGGGTGGCAGAGCACCCAGGTATTAGAGCGGGGAAGCCAGCTGCAGAGATGGAGAGGAGGAGAGGAGAGGCTGTCAGCTTGAGATTACCTTTAACTGTGATCCAAGGCACAGTCAGGCCACTGCTCTTTGAGCAGGGACCTCACAAGTGGCAGATCTTGGGAGACACTCTCCTTCTTCCTCTGGGAGGTGCAGTGTGAGAGCACGCTGCAGGAATCTGCTGCATTTGGAGGCTCCAAACGGGCCATGTGCAAGAGATAGAAACACTCGGTCACAGGCTGGGTGAGCACAAAGTGCTGCCAGAGACCAGGGAGAGGGGAGGAACTGACTTTCTCTGAGGGCACACTGAAGAGGGGGGCCCTGGCTCTTGGCTCCTCTTGGCCGGAGATTGTGAGGCCACCATTTTCATTCCTGCTCTTCAAAGCTGTAGGGAAAGCATTCAGGGAACAAAAGCTCCCAAGACCAAACCCAAGCAGATAACTTAGCCTGGACCCTGGCAAGGATGGTGCAATTCCACATCAGGCAAAGACACCTGAGAATCACTGCAACAGGACCCTCCCCCAGAAGATTAGCAAGAACATCCAGCCAAGACCAGGATCACCAATTAATAAGAACTGCAGAACTCCAAAGCCAGGAGAATGTGACACATAGAATTCATGATTTTTTCCTCATGATTCTTTAGTCTTTCAAAATTAAATTTTTTTAATTTTATTTTTTCTTATTCTATTTTTTAAATTTTTCCTTTTTCCTATTTTGTTTAAATATTTTATCTTATCAATACTTTTTTTAAAAATCTTTTTAAATTTTCATTATTATACTCATATTCTATCCCTTCAATTTAGCCTTATTTTCTGTATACATATAGGTTTTTCTTTCTTTAAAATTTTGGGAGGCAGTTTCTTCTAACAGACCAAAATACACCCAAAATCAAGTGTGTGGCTCTGTTCGATTCACCAGTCTAATATATATATATATATATTTTTTTTTCTTCTTCTTCTTCTTCGTCTTCATCTTCTTCTTCTATTCTTCTCCACCCCCTTTTTTTCTCCCCCTGGTTTCATGTCTCTTCCGATTTGGTTAGTGTATATTTTTCTGAGGTCATTGCTACCCTTTTAGTATTCTGTTCTCTCATTTATCTATTCTTATCTGGATAAAATGAAAAGGTTTTTGAGGAAAAATCTCAAAAAAAAAGAACAAGAGGCAGTACCAATGGCTAGCGACTTAATCAATACAGACATTAGTAAGATATCAGATCTAGAGTTCAGAATGATGATTATCAAGGTGCTAGCCAGGCTCGAAAAAAGCATGGAAGGGACGCCTGAGTGGCTCAGTTGATTAAGCTGCTGCCTTTGGCTCAGGTCATGATCCCAGGGTCCTGGGATCGAGTCCCACATCAGGCTCCTTGCTCAGCGGGGAGCCTGCTTCTCCTCTGCCTGCCACTTTGCCTGCTTGTGCTCTCTCTCCCTCTCTCTCTCTGACAAATAAATAAATAAAATCTTTAAAAAAAAAAAAGAAAAACGCATGGAAGATACTAGAGAAAATCTTTCTGGAGAAATACAAGAACTAAAATCTAACCAAGTTGAAATAAAAAAGTTATTAATGAAGTGCAATCAAAAATGGAGGTGCTTACTGCTAGGATAAATGAGGCAGAAGAGAGAATTAGTGATATCGAAGACCAAATGATGGAGAATAAAAAAGCTGAGCACAAAAGAGACAACTACTGGACCATGAGGGGAGAACTCTGGAGAAGCACTGCAAGATAGTTATATCAAGGTAAATCTGAAGTAAATGCTCAAGTTTGCCCTGAAAATTAGGAACAAAAATCAAATCCTTTCCTCTTTTCTGCAGTCAGAGGACAGGCACTGTGTATCATTTCTTTAGGCCTTCCTACATAGAAATGGTCAACACACAGATGTTCCTACACAACAGAGGAGCCCACATCATGTTTGCATTATAATCACCTAGTTATAGTTCTGTTCAAACAAGAGAAAAGGAGAGGAATTCAGACAACATAAAAAGGTATCACTAATATGAAGGCTTTCATACCCTGCCCTCCACCAATATTTATCTGAGAAAATGGTTTCAGAAATACAGAAAGTATTTCAGAATACAGAAAGTATTCTGTAATATTTTCAAAATATTTAAAGTATTAATACGAATACTTCCAAAAGTATTTTGTGGACAACTGAGAAAATTTGGATTATTCACAGAATATTAGGGAAGTATTAGTTTCTCAGATATGATTAAATGCTGGAACTAGGTACAAGAATGTCCTTACCCTTTGGAAATGTATGCTGAGGTAATCAGGGGTACGTTCTAGAAAAAATACACAAAGAAAGAAAAAATGATAAATGTTAACTTTTCTGAAAATGATCATTTTCAAAATAAGAATGTCAAATATTGCCTAAATAGAATATGGTAACTGACTATGGATCTGAATTTTTATGATATGTTTTATCATTAAAGTTAGCTCCTGATTATTTCTTTTTAAAGAGTTTATGAGGTAAACTGAGCTTTAAGCATCATCCCTGGGATATATCTTCCAAATGACCACTTTACCCTTTAGTCCAACATGCACCTTTTTTTTTATAGATTTTTTTATTTATTTGACAGAGAGATCACGGGTAGACAGAGAGGCAGGTGAGAGAAAAGGGAAAGCAAGCTCCCCGCCAAGCAGAGAGCCCGATGCGGGGCTCAAGCCCAGGACCTTGAGATCATGACCCGAGCCGAAGGCAGAGGCTTTAACCCACTGAGCCACCCAGGTGCCCCCAACATGCACCTTTTAATCCACCACTTTAGCCTTTGGTGGTATGTGTGGTGAAAGCTGACTGGGAGCAGCTCTGAACTCTGGAATGGAATTATAAAACCAATTTGCTATATCAAGATAAATCTAAAATGTCACAGAGGGACAGAGGTGCTGAAGGGCTGAATGGCTTAAGGGAGGAGCAATGTATTGTAGACTAAAAGACGAGTAATTGAACCTTAGTAAAACCTAAGTAATAGAGTACACTTGTCTGTTGCTTGACAAAAATGGGACATAACAGGGCCAAATCAAAAAAAGAACTCAGCTCTTTAAAGTATTTTTTGTTGCTTTAGCTACGTTGTGCATAGCACTCATTTATAAATATTAATTGCATATGCAAATGAAAATCAGGGTCTTAAAACCTTAAGCTTTAGCCTCACCAAGCTTTTATGAACACTGGCTTAAAGCAAAAGTAAAAGCAAAAAAAAAAAAATCTGTAAATGCTCTAATACTAGTTTTTCCTTTTTTTTTTTTTTTAAGATTTATTTTGATAGAGGGGTGCCTGGGTGGCTCAGTTATTAAGTGTCTGCCTTCAGATCCCAGGGTCCTGGGATTGAGCCCCACATCGGGCTCCCTGCTCAGCAAGAAGCCTACTTCTCCCTCTCCCACTCCCTCTATTTGTGTTCACTCTATCGCTGTGCCTCTATCAAATAAATACATAAAATCTTAAAAAAAAAAAAAGATTTCTTTTGAGACAGAAAGAGTGAGCGTGTGCATGCGTTGGGGGGAGGGGGCAACAGTGTGGAGGAGAGAGAGAGAATCTCAAGCAGACTCCCTGTTGAGCATAAAGCCCAACATGGGGCTCCATCTCACAACCCTGAGATCATGACCTGAGCAGAAATCAAGAGTCGATGCTCGAATGAGCCATCCAGGTGCCCCTGATAATAGATTCCAAATGACAGTTCTACATCTCTGCTCTGGGTGGAAGGAGTATAACTGGTATTTCATCTTACTCATTCATCCCTTCATTCAACAAAATTTTAGTATTAAGCACACTACGTGAATACATTTCTACCCCTTTTCTCTCTTCTCTTCTACATATTGTTTTAACAGACCTCACCATTTTATTTCCTTACTTGTAGATAGAGCCACTGTTGATAACTGAATTCTAGGAACACCCATCATCTAAAGTTTTTTTTCAAGGTATGTGGAACTTTAAGTTGCAAGATGTTGGAATTACCAAGAATTACCTAGGAAATTTTCCAGGGCTAATGAGAAAGTGTTAAATGTTACAGGAAGCCAAGAGCTTACACAAAGATAAGGTTATTCTAGAAGACTTCCTAGGATGAACATCTGAACTGGGAAACTAAAGTCAAAGGTCTCATTTTCAGGCTTATTCCCTCAGTTCATTCCTTCTATGCGGCCACAAGGGAAGGAAGGTTTTCATGACAGTAATTGCCAAAAGTTACTCATCTGAGAAGAGATTGTATAAGATTTTACAATATGGGAAGTAAGACTTACAGAACCTTGTAAAAATGTATTGCTTTAAGAGTTTAAAGATCATGTTGCTTACAACCATGAGGCAGTGATAGCCCAATATTAATAATTTTCTACAATTTGGCAGACCACATAGGTCTCTATCTTCTCCACATTATTTCAGGATCCCAAAGAAGCCGTTATTTGCTGAGGACAGAGGGGAACCAGGTAGCAGCAATGCATTTGACTTCAAAGGGAAAGGTAAACACCTGACCATATATGTAATTCTCAATTGCTGACAATGTCCCATAGGGAGGCTTAAGCTTCCCCATGACATAGTGGTTCGAGTCTAAGAGTGAGCATCGTAAGAGAGGGAGGTGGAAGCTCAAACATGGTGATGCAGCTTCAGAAGTTTCATACTAACTTCTACCGTAGTCACAAGCTCCCCTAGATTCAAGGAGGAAGTAGTGACCCCACTTCTTAGTAGGGGTAGTATGTAAGTCACATTTTAAGTATGTGTAATAGGGGATATTGTTGGGGCCATTTTGAGAAAATACAACTTGCCACACTCCTACAATAAGATTTACAGAGGTAAAAAAAAAAAAAAAAGATTTACAGAGGTAGAATAGTGTGCCAGATTATCTATCTTAACTTGGGTATCTTCTCTGCTCCTACCTGCATTCTCTTATGCATGGCAGAGGATGAGTCTGAAATGACAGTTGTCAGAATCGTTCCCTGTACCCTCTTATTTAAATTCTCCCATCAGGTGTACTTGCAGGGGCTTGGAAAGAAAAGAGAAGGCATTATCAAGCAGCAGCTGCTCACCATAGCTAAATTAGCAGCATCCTCAGCTTGTGAAAGTTTTCCTAAGAAAAATCCACCACAGCACCTGAGATCATAAATGGGGACCCTTGTCCAATGGGTAATGGTTATTATGCTCCTTTCAGGTGAAATTTATAATCATGGTATGAGATTTTTTTTTAAGAAAACAAAACTGAGGTCTTGAATAGGACATACTTAATGTGATTTATATACTAATCTAGGACATAGAGTAATCTGGGATGATTTAAGTATTTTAAATATTGAGGCTTTTCATTAAGGAACATTTTCTTCTTTGCCTCCTCACCAAAATTCTACAGTCATTTTTACATAGGTCCTGGCCATTTTTGCTAATTTTAGTCTTAAACATTGTAGTAATTGTTGAAATTATTGCAAATAGGTTAAATTTTTCCATTATATTTTTAATCATTTATTATTCTTGAACAGTAAATTATTAAACTCAGCAAGAGGAGAAGGAAATCCAGAGATAGCTGCCAGTTTGTTTCCCTCGTGTACCCTCTCCCCTCTTCAGCCAGTAATAGAAACTGCAATATACTTTACTGCTCAACCTTGGAAAGTGGGGTCTTCCAGGAATATATTAAATGAAAAGTTAATACCAAATGAAAAATAATGTATTATATTCCAAGTACAGAAGCAATGTCTGTGTATTACTAGTAAACAGTATGATTAACTGTAAAAGAAATTCCAAGAAGAAATTAAGTACTGAGCAAAATATTACTACTTTTTCACACCTGAACTTCATTCATCTCAACTAAATTTCCTTAATTTATCTACAGAATATTGTCAAAAAGCCCTGTATTCGTTCATTCTGAGCCCCCCCAACACACACACACACACACACACACACTTAACTTTCAGTCATACAATAGGCATCTTTTGGAATCAACACCTAACTCTGGAAGTTTACATTTAAATTTTAGCAGGCTAATCCCAGGTTGGCCATAATTGTATGGCTCACCAGTGAAGCTTTTTAAAAATGCAGATGACAAAACCCCACAACAAAGTCTCTTGAGATTGTTCTATCTTTAATAATCCCTATATAGGGGCACCTGGGTGGCTCGGTGGGTTGGGCCTCTGCCTTCGGCTGGGGTCATGGTCTCAGGGTCCTGGGATAGAGCCTCACATCGGGCTCTCAGCTTGGCGGGGATCCTGCTTCCTCCTCTCTCTCTGCCTGCCTCTATGCCTGCTTGTGATCTATCACATAAGTGGATGAAATCTTTTAAAAAAAATAATAATAATCCCTATATATAGCCAGAGTTGAAAACCCTGATCTCTCAATCCTCAGAGAAATTATAAATGCTCTCTTAATCACAATACTCATGATTTATTAAAAATAACCATCACTGGGCAGTTGCGAGGATCCAAGCATTGTGTTAAGTACATTGTTGTTAGGTAAATTTTGCCATTTGATTCTCTACTATTTTGGAGTCCTCGCCATCCAACTAATACTACAGAGCCTAGATAAAGGGCAACATGCCCTACTGTCAGTGCTGGCTTGATGGTAGGGAATGACAACCCCCAGTAAGCTTTTCAAAAACACAAGTACTCACTAGTGTCTTTGTTTCTGGACATTTCAGTGAAGGAAGTTTCCTCCTGGCCCTGCTGAGGAATCTAGTCAGTGAGCGGTACTCTGTTCTCACAAGGTAAACTCAATCTAATAGTTTCTTTCACCAAGGTTTCTAACCCCTTTTTTAATACTCTGTCAAGATAATGCTAGCAACTCTACCTGATTAACTACAATCATTGTGTCCAACCTTCAAGGAGCCATCCTAGCAACACATTAGGCCCAACTCGAAGTGTTCTTGCCAGGACCCTGAGTCACAGGAGAGTGCTACCACACATCCCTCCCTACCCAGCCTTATATTCTCTCCTCTTAGGTCCAATTCCCTTAACATCCTCTCCCATGTGTGTTACCCCAGTTCCAGCTGGTACATATTGGCCAGACTTTACTGTCCTTTGGGTGAGTGTATTAGTTCCTCCTGGGCTATGCTGATGCTATTTTCTGATCCTAATTAATGATCTTTAGTCAGCGAGGGAAGGGGGGACAATTTTGATAAAATAAGCTTCTTTTGTGAGGGAGCCACCACAGCTGGGGTAGTTTTAGTCTCCAGGCAACCAAGAAGGAGCTCACTTCTAGAAAGGCACAGGAAGCTGCTGCTGCTCCTAACCTGGAGGCCTTGGGTGAATATGGCGGTTGTCAGGTTATATTTTGTGTGCAGCCAGTTGCTAAAGAAATAGCCATAGCAAAAAGGCGGCTGGGAAGTTGCAGGGCAGAGTATAATAAGTATATGACAAACTGATGAAGCATGTAAGGTAGGTTTTGGTTGTGAGGTAAGCTGTCAGTCCATTACTAAGGATTTAATGAAAGAAAGCAGCCAACAGTGAGTGGCAATAAACACAATCAAGTGTGAAAGAACAGGCAGGCCCCACTGGTGAATTGGCTGCTTACTAAAGTGAAAAGGCAGAGCAAATAGCAGAACACAAAAAACCAAACCTTGTTCAAAATAGTAATAGACTTTTTTTAATTAGGACTCATTAAATCATCAGAGAGCAAATGTGAATTAGTATAAAATTAGCTAAAGTATCATCATGGAACAGTTCCCCTGATAAACTTGACATTAAAAGATTAAGAAATTGTACAAAAAATATGTATTTAGAGGCCTTGAAATAGATCTGATTTGCTCAACAATTTCAATCTTGGTTGAAAAGAGAAAGAAAAGGGGAAAAAGGCCAATTTAGAAAAATAAATAGATTTACAACCTGCACATCTTGATTTTGACTTATGTATCCCTAATTAAAATGACCCAATTGCATAAATAGTGCCTATAACTTATTTTTAAAAAAATAATAATCAGAGTCCACAGTCTCTCACGGTTCATCGAATCCTGTAACACTGAAAAAATAAATAAAAGTATTTGGGAAAAAAATAATAATCAAAATAAAAGGAAGGAGGTTGGTTATAGCAGGGTAGCATAGCACCTGAGGGCTTATCCCTCCCTCTGATTAAAACTAAAAATGCTGGATAAAACACAAAAACCAGTAATTAACTACCTGGATGAAAATTCAACAAATAAACAGAAGCAGGAAGAGTATGCAGGAGAGTGAAAACAGAGAAACAAAAGGTAAATAACCAATATTATTTTTTTCTCTTCCAACTTTACCTCAAGGAAACATCTCAGCGCAGAGCAACCTGTTATTGTGAACTTTAAAAATCTCTGATAAAAAAGTCATCTTTTCTGGCCAGAAGAATCAGGAAAAGAGCCTTTGCTAGACAAATAGTTTGGAGGCAGGGAGTCTGAAGGAGAGAAAATTCCAGAAGGAAACTCCCTAATTCTGCATATGAATCCATGTAAGGTTCATTTTAGTGAATCCTCAATGATGTACATTCATAAGATGGACCCAAACCAACACAGAAAAGACTTAGAGAACTTAAGTGAAATTTGAATGCCTGCCCACTGAAGAAATAAACAGACCTCACTGAGTGAGTCTACTCAGGTTGATTGCCTGCTAATACGAAAATAATATTTTCTAGAAGACCATAGTGGGATTCAGAGTCTGCACAATAAAATATTCACAATGTCCAGAATGCAATCCAAAATCACTCGACATAAAAATAAACACAACATGTCAAAGGGATATCTCAAGGGAAAAGATAATCAAGAGATAACCCTGAGATGGCCCAGATGTTAGATCAAAGTCCTTAAAGTATCTGTTATAACTGAGTTTCATGAGATAAAGGAAAAACACTTGAATGAAATAAAAAAGCATTCTTAGCAGAATAGTAGGCATTATAAAGAAAACACATGGACATCAGTCTGAGATAGTGGCATAGAAAGGTCCTGAAGTCACGTCTTCCTATGGACAGACCAATATCAATAGCTACACATGGAACATTTCCCTCTGAAAGAAATCCAGAAGCTGAGAGACTCCTACATTTTGGGCAAATGAAAAAATACCCACACTGACATGGCTAGGAAAGGCTAAAACATACTCTCTTCATAAACCCTACCCCTGGCACAGTGACACACAGTCACAGAGGGATCACACAATTCCCATCTTCTCCCTGAGGAGCAAATGGTTTTGATCCAATATCTGATGGCCCAACTTTTGAGACTTCTATCTGAGGGAGGGGATCTCAAAACACCTAGCTCTGAAAGCCATTGGGGCTTGCACCCATGAGACCCACAAGACTATAGTAAACAAATAAACAAAAGTCCCTAATAGGTTCATAAGGACTCACTGTGGGTATCCCCCTAGGACTCAGCACAGAGGATACAAACAGAAATCTCAGGCACAGATGGAAGTAGCCCATCTCCCAGCCTTTCTCTGAAATAGGCTTATTTGCATACTTCAAAAGCTTCTACTTAAGGGTCAAGGCTTCCAATCCAGCATACATCTAGGGTGCTGAATGCAATCTTCCCTAAAGACCAGAGAGGCAAGCAGTGCTTTCTCAGCATTCTCCTCTGGCTTACTCCAAGTCATTGGTGTTGGCTTGGAAGGAGCTTGTGCATACATCTGTCCTGACTTTTGTAGCTGCTTCCCAGGGAATGCACTTGATCACCAGGTTCTAGTGGCAAGCAAGCAGAGATTCTGTTCACTGGTCCTACAGGACTGTCACAAACAAACAAACAAACAAACAAACCAGTTCTTAAGTGGCTTCCCCCCCAGAGCTCAGTGAAGAGGGAACAAAAAGAAACGCCCACCTGAAACACCTAAAAGAAGTACCTTTGTATACTTTAAAAGCTGCTGCCTGAGGTTCTGGCTTCCAACAGCCTACCTCTAAATCCTGATTGATATACTTCCCTTTGGGACACTGACAGGTCTTGGCACACACTCAAATACCGAGAGCCACTAAAACAAATAAGACAGCTTGAATAATTAAGAGATTTAAGAGACAAACAAGAGCTCAGACTGGGCTGAATGATAAAGTTCATCTTACACACAAGATCACTCCATCAAGACTAGGAGAGATGGCTGTTTTATATAAGAAACCAACAACAAGAGTCAAGGAAAATGAAGAAGATAAATATGTTCAAAACAAAAGAACAGATGGAACTCCAGAAACAGACCTTAATGATACGTAATTTACCCAATCAACAGTTCAAACTAATGATCATAAATGTGCTCATCAATGCCAAGAGAAGAATGCATGAACAAAGCAAAATTTTCAACAAAGAGCAAATATGAGAAGGTACCAAGCAGAAATCACAGAACTGAACAATATAAAAACTTACCTGAAAATTTCAAGAGGGGTTCAATAGCAAACTAGATGAAGTGGGAGAAAAGACCAGAAAACTCAAAGACAAAGCAGTGGAACTCATCGGAGGACCAAAATGGAAAAAAACAAAAACAAAACAAAAAGAATAAAAATGGCGGAATATAACTTAAGGGACTCCTAGGATACCAAGAAGTACATCAATATTTGCATTCAGGAATCCCAGAAGGAGAAAAGAGAAAGGGGAAGGAAGCTTATTCAAAGAAATAATACTGAAACCTTCCCTAACTTGGGAAAGGAAAAAGACATCCATATTCAGAAAGCCTAGACAGTCCCAAATAAGAAATATCCAAAGAAAGCCACACAAAGACACATTATAATTACATTGTCAAAAGTTAAAGATAGGAGAGAATCTTAAAAGCAAAATAAAACTTGTTAATGTACCAAAGTACCTCCATAAGACTATCAACAGGTTTATCAGCAGAAACTTTGAAGTACAGAAGAAAGTGGCATGATATATTTAAAGTACTGAAGGAAAAAAGTGTCAACCAAGAAGATTTTAAAGATATATCTGCATTCCCATGTTCACTATAGCATTATTCATAGTATCCAAGATATGGAAATAATCTGCGTGTCCATCAATGGATGAATGAAAAATGTGTGTGGAGTGTGTGTGTATATAATGGAATACTATTCAGCTGTGGGAAAGAAGAAAATCCTGCCACTTGGGATAGCTCAAACTCAGAAACAGAGACTTGAAAAGTGTTTGTCAGGGTCTAGGATTGAGAGAAGTTGGAATAAGTTGGTAAAAGGATGCAAATTTTCAGCTATAAATGAATAAGTTCTGAGCCTAAAATGTAAGACATAGTGACTATAATTGACATTGTCTCATAATTGAATTAGTTAAGTATAGAATTTCACAGAAAGAAAGAAGAAAAGAAAAGAAAAAAGAAAAGACAAGACAAAAGAAAAGAAAAAAAGAGAAAGCGAGGGAGAGAAGGAAGGAAGGAAAGGAAGGGAAGGGGAGGGAGGGAGGGAGAGGAGAGGGAGGAAGGAAGAAAGAGAAAGAGAGGAAGAGAGGAAGAGGAAAGGAAGGAAGGGAGGAAGGAAAGAAAAGGAAAAAGATAAATGTGTGAGGTAATGAATGTATTAATCAATTCAATGTAGGGGAATCCTTTCACAAGGTATATGCATATCAAAAAACCACAATGTCCATAGACTTTATCTCACAATTTTACATGCCAATTATACATCAATAAAGCTGAAATTTTAAACACAATGGAAATTTTAAAATGGAAAAATGCAACTGCTAATTTTTTTAAAGGCTTCGGGAGTAAACAAATGAATTTTAGAATACAACAAAGTTGGAATATTTACCCTACCTAATGTCAAGACTTATTATAAAGCTACCATAATTGAGAGAGTTTGGAATTTTGAAAAATCTGTCCCATAGATCTGTTCCATAGATGATTGGAACACAACAGAAAGTCAAGAAATTGACCCATATATATATGGTCAATTGATTATTGACAAAGGAACAATAAAATGGGAAATTCTTTTGAAAAAATGATACTAAATAAACTGGACATCCAAATGGACAGAAAAAAGAACGTTTACCTCACACAGCACAAAAAACTGAACTCAAAATTGATTAAAGACTTAAATGTGAAATTTAAAACTAAAAAACAGAAGAAAATATGGGAAATAATTGTTGCTTTTTGAAGCACAAAGGTTTCTCAGAATACTAAAATCATATTTTTCTTTTTTTATTGGTTTCAGAGGTAGAATTTAGTAATTCACCAATTGCATATAACATTCAGTGCTCACTATATCAAGTGCCCTCCTTAATGCTCATCACCCAATTATCCCTTCCCCCCACCCACCTCCCTTCTAGCAACCCTCAGTTTGTTTCCTACAAGCCATCTCTTATGGTTTGCCTCCCTCTCAATTTTCATCTTATCTTAAAAGGAAAAAAAAAAGAATACTTAAATCATAAAACACATAAAGAAAACTGATAAATTGGACTTCATCAAAACTAAAATATTTTATTCCTCAAAAAGATACTACTGATAAATAGCATTGTTATACACACCTGGTTGAGTCTCAAAGATATTATGCTAAATGATAGAAGCCTGTCTCAAAGGTTGCATACGGTATAATTTTATTTATATGGCATAATTGAAATGCTAAACTATAGTAATGTAAAACATATGAGCAGTTGCCCAGACTTATGGGTGGGAGAAAGAGTAACTATAAAGTGATAGCATAAAAAAGTTTTAGGAAATGATAGAACTATTTTTTTCCTGAATATGGTGGCATTTTCATGAATCTACATATGTGTTAAGATTTATGAAAGTCCACACATAAAAATTCAAATTTATTGTATGATAATTTTAAATATTAAAAAAGAAACCTATCTTCCAGAGTGGTTGCCCAAATAAACACATCACCACTCCTGTTAAGAGTGTTTAATATGAGAGTCTTCTTTTCCCATGCTCTGGTCAATGCTGGGAAATAGAAAATTTTTACTATTTTCCTGAGAAGTGAACATGGAATCTTAGTGTTTTGATTTGTATCTCTTTAATTATAACAGTAATGCCTTTTCATATGTTGAATGGCAATTGACAGTGCTATGTTGCTTTGTTTAGATGAAGAATGTGTGTTTGTGTATGCATGTGTGTGCTTGAGCAAAGTAGGGAAGTTCTCCTGTTAACTTCCTATTTATAACCCTTGCTTATTTTTTCTACCTTTTAAATATGTTGTTCTGTATAACCTTATAAAATAAAGAAATGGAAAAAAAATTATTTAATTTGTCAGGATTGTAGAAAACACTAATGAGAATAATTGTAACTGAGATTAGAAACATTCCTTTTTTGTCTCCAAAGATCATGAATGGCCTTGAATGTCACGTTAAACCATTCAGATATTTAGAAATCAGTAGCCAAGATGGTAATGACCTATATTCTAAAGCTATGGCATCGGATCTGTTGGCATGACTAGTGAACTAGATTGGGGGACTGAAATAAGTGTATAGATATTTATGAAGTCTAAGAAGTCTAAAAGGAACCATATCTAGGGTAACATATGGGTGTACCATTATTTTTAAAGAATACGCATAGGCAACGTAAGTGGAAAAATTGGACTTAAATTAATGACATACCCTTGATTAAATTTCTGCCCCTGACAACCAAGAAATGTTTCTTGATTTGGTATTGTCACTTGACCATAAATTCCAAGAGGGAAGAGACTTACTGTTATTAATGCCCACTGCTAATATGAATGTCAGTTAAGACTCAACCAGATTAGAGCTCCCTCTTCATATTCTATCATTCTCTGCATTTCCTCCAAATGCTTATCCAGCATAGTGCCAGGAATTTTGTATCTAAAGCTGTGTTGTATTTTCTTTTCAAGAAAAAAGAAAAAAAAAGAGAACAAGACCACCTCCCCTCTCTTATAAGTTGTATTTTCAACCACAACTTTTTGTGATCCTCCTCTAGATGTACTGGCTTATTTTAAACTACTCCTTTTTTAAAAAAAAATTATATGGGGTTTTAGTATCCCTAAAAGCTATCAAATTAGTTTACTTATTGATGTATCTTAGTCATTCTTTCTTACTATTTTGACTTCTGTATGATCAGGGGTGGACCAGGCAGAAGATCGGAGAGGAATACTGTAGTCACCCACACCCAATTCAGAATGAACACTGTCTATGTTGCCAGCTGCACCTGCTAAGTAGATGCAGCATTAATCAAACTAAAATTCTAAATCAAAATCAAAATAATTAATTGCTGATGACCAATATTGTCATATTTAACCACAGAACTAACGAAGTGAAATAATCTATGGTTTTTTCAGCTAAAAGAATAAAACACCAACAAAACATGTTTTCCTCCTTAAAATTCTGTGTAATTATATGATTAAATACACTCTCTCCCTGTACCCCCATGCAAATTAGAATAACTGAATGTTTGAGGAATACTTTCAACCTAAATATTTACTCAGGGAAATGAGTAGTTCGTAGTTTGTATAAGCAACTTATTTAGGCATAATGTTTATTTCTAAGGAGTAAAGTCGTGATATAAAACTCTTTGGAGCTGAATTCTGCAACCCTCTATAATGTTTGCCATTTTAGACAATATTACTTTTTTCTTCCTGTAAACATTTTTAATGAAGAATTTAAATGCATGCAACCATATGTCTCTTTTCTAAGCAACAACTACTCAGAGGAAACAAAGTCCCCAGTGATCAGTTTGCTTATGTGTTAAGTAAAATAATATCTTAAAGAAGACACACATCAGAACACTTGATGTATAATGTAGCCTTTACCATATTTCATGTAAATATAAACCCTAGACTATTTCTACAACTATGTTATTCAAAAAAGAACAATTATATATATTTACTAGAAACCTGACTTCAGAGATTAGATCTATGCCCAGGCACTAAGCTCATGGGATGCCTCACAGAAGCTGCATAAATCATTAAAATTTGAAGAGAAAGACTTAAGAAACCACCCATTCAAGTTTCTGTCATTACAGAAAGACCACTTATAGTCAGCTCTCTGACAAGGGTATGTTTTTTTCCTCCACGTGAGAGCTACACACAGACATTGCACATAGTGGTCCCTTTGCTTTCCTCACAGCTACCATCACAAAGCAGAACTGCTGTTGAAACTTACTACCGATATTTTGTGTTATAATAATCTTGGCAGCCATAAACCAACTCAAATTTAGACCTTCTTATTTTACAGGTGGTCCAAATATCAATAGCACCAGCAGAGAATCTCCTACTGGGGTCAATGTGTTGCTTATTGCCTTGTGTTGACAATATTTAGTTCAGTATTTATGAAAAAGCCACTAACTTTCTTTACATGTTAATGTTTTTACAAATGGCAGAGAGATAATTTGTAGTATATAATTGAGTCAAATTCTATCTTAAGTGTTCATATTTGTAACTTAGATTCATTTAATTTAAAAAAGTCTCACAAATCTGTTTCTTTCCTGATCCACTATGCAACACCTCATAATATTCATTTATTACCAAAGTTTTAATTCTTTAGGGCTTGCAGTTATATTTTTTGTGCTCTAGTGGAAAGATGGCATCCTTTCATTTGATGTTTCTCAAATATCATGTTTACATTTACTGAAATTTATTGTTTGCACTGAATAATCTGCCCTTAACTTATCTCTACAGTCTTCCAATCACTGTGTCCTTTTAGAATTGGCTAATGTTATGATTTTCAAGTCAGATTCCCATTGTGATATTCATATTGTATTTTAAGTAATCTATTTTTAAACCCAGTAATACTTAACTGTCTCCACTAAACGCTGCACTCACGTTTTTCACTCACGTTTTTCTTTGACATTTTACACCTAGACATTGACTAGTATAATTCCTTTTTTTTTTTTTAAAGATTTTATTTATTCATCTTACAGGGAGAGAGAGAGATCACAAGTAGGCAGAGAAGCAGGCAGAGAGAGAGGGGGAAGCAGGCTCCCCACTGAGCAGAGAGCCCGATGCGGGGCCTGATCCCGGGACCCTGAGAACATGACCTGAACTGAAGGCAGAGGCTTTAATCCACTGAGCCACCCAGGCACCCCAGTATAATTCCTTTTAAACTGAGAATTGTAACAATCTTTCTGATGGCTGACTATCTTGAAGACTCGTTAAAAACAGGTTTGTAAACAAAACAAGACAAGATCAGTGGAATTTGCGAGTAATTCAAATAGACGATTAGGCCATTTGCAGAAATGAATACTGTAACTTACATTAACAGAAGGGTTAAAAGAAAGCTCACCATTAATAAATACAGGGTAAATTAAATACTAGTGACTAATATAACAAAAATATATGATAAATAATAAAAATTTTTACAATGGAAATGGGTAATTTTTCTGGGTAGTACCATTATCACCAACTATTTTTCTTTTGGAATAAATGCTATAATTTATATAATGCACTATAATGATGACACCTTTTCTGTTGCCTAGAAGAATCGCTACCTTCCTATTTATTTTTAACTTTGACCAATGGTAAATTATATTTATATTATCTAAGAATATGTTAATAATCGTCCAATAAGAAAAGTATTGTACCCATTCTTTTCATTTAGATAAAGTGAGGGATACAAACTAATTATAAGTTCTAAAAGTACTTACGATGTTTAAGAAAGTAAAAATAAAACAGGAATATTCACACAGCAAGTAAAGAACTATGTAAAACACCATGCAGCCAGCATTGAATTGTGTGATTCATACTATAAGGACGTAGGATCACTGAGTGAGATGTCTATGGGAGTGGGAGGTAGCATTATGGGCTTGATAGAGGAAGAAAGAATTAAGACTTCAAAATGGAGAGATTTTGAAGCAACAGGAATAACCCAAGACTGGTGGGAAAAGAAGAAGAAGGATACTAGGCAGAGAAACTTTAAATGAACATGATTTGTAAGAAACAAACAGTCTAAGATTAAACACTTGCTAAAGATGATAGACCAGGTAAGCGGGCTTTAGATGAAAGTACATATAAATTATGTGTATCCAGTAAGAGAAATACACAGGAATCCTAATAAAATTCATAGTTATTCTATTCAGTTTTCATTTGAGCAAAATGAATTAAAAATATTATTGAACAATAATGTGGAATAAGGAAGCCTATTAAGGCAAAAATTAATTTCATGGTTTCAGTTATGTTACTCCAAATAGTGATTCCATTGTGAAATCCACTGGTATAATTTAAACTCCTTCAATCAAGCCTGTGAGAGTATAGAATAAAAAAAAAAAGATACTGATCTGTTAGTTTTAAAAAGTGCCTATCCCTGAGATTATAGATTTGGATACTAGGAGTTCGATCATGATTTATTAGCATTTTTATGCTATCCTTTTTTATAAAACATGTGAAATTGCCTGGGTGGGCATTACGGATTCAATTAAACAAACAGCTATTGAATATATTAGGTACATTCAGGCTTTTACTAAGTGCCACTACGGTGAGAAATGCAAATAAAGCACTGAGCTATTTCTCCTCCCTAGGGTCTTAGACTGGAGCTATGTAACATTCAGTAGGTGAGAGAGATGTGGGAATTGAGCTTTCAGTGAGTGTAGGACTCCACTAAACAGGGAAGAGAATTACAGACATCAGGATAGGAAAGAGCAAAGTAGCAAAGTGGAAATAGATGGTGTTGGGGGAAAATGAGGGGCAATGTTCAAGAGAGTGAGGGTTCCTGTGGTTGAAGTAGCTGGATGAGGTAGAGGTAGATGGTTAGAGATCACATGGTATAAACAAGGTAGAAGCAGATTTGGGGAGTTTTGGAAAACAAATCAATTGAGAAGACATAATATGTAATGTAAAAAGCAGACGTTGATTCAAGATTTGAACTCCAGCATTGGTATTTGTATTGACAGTGAAGCAGGGTAAGAGGTGAATAAGATGTCTTTCCCTCAATAGCTTAATCTAGGAGTTATTTAAAGATTTGAGAAGACACAATTAAGTATAACCTAAAGGAGTTTGTTAAGCATCAACAGAAAAGTACTGCAAAAATTATGCTAGGTATTTTAAGTCTTCTGGATGTGAAATATGATAGGTTTAATGAAAATGGAGAGACAATCTGCAAGATGATTCTGAAATCTCTGAGTCCAAGTATCTAGTTTTCTAAGGTATCCTTTTCTCCAATATCCAAATCAACCATAAATCAAACTGAATCCTGTTCAAGAAGAAGTTTGTTTTCTCTGCAAAGCCATCCTCATCAGATGTCTCTTCCCAGATCATTGCTCTGGGGAACCCCAGGCTCCCATCACTTGTGGCCATTCTGTAATTGCTTCTCAATGAAGCTACTGCTCTCTTTAGCTCACCTTGGTTCCAATGCCTGCATGTGGATCACCTGCTTTAATCTCTCAAGCATATGGAGATTGATAATAAGATGGAGGAATGAAAACAAAGTAGAAAAGGAAAATTTAAACCTAAATATGAGATGTCACTGCCACAAAACCCACTCTCCTAAGTGTCTCTTTGTTATGTTCTTACACAGAAAATTCCATAAAAACTATCTCCCTTCCATCCCAGGATTTGGGCCTATAGGCTCCATGGACCAACTTGAGTCTCCCACATCCCTTTTATCTACTGCATATCATCTATCTTCAGTCTTGGATCTTAGAAAGGAGAAATATCTTAGGGCTTTATTTGCATTTCTCATCATACTGGCACTTATTAAGTTCACAAATGTGCTTACTATTTTCAATCACTATTTGTTTTATTGAATCCATAGTATCTACCTAGGCAATTTCACATTTTTATAAATAAAAAATAGGAAAATACTAATATTTCATGATTAAATTCATAGTATGCATATCTATAATCTCAGCTATAGTCACATCCACTTAGTCTCACACACATACATGATAAACGGCATTTATCTTAGACTCTACCCTGTCACTCAACATACTTAGTTTAATATAAAATCTTGTCCATTTGATTTTCTATTTAAACTGCTATCATTCCTCCATATATTGTTGCAATAGGCTCTTCATTTAGTCTCTCTCCACCCAGTCGCAATCCCTCCATCCATCCTTCATGTTATTATCAGAGTGGTTTTTTCTAAAACATAAATAAAATCACAACACTTCTTTATTTATAGTCAGTCAAAGGCTTCCCATTGTCAACAAAATAAAGTTCAAACTCCTTCATATGTTCTACAAGATTCATCAAGATTTGGTTTCTGCTTACTTCCCTAGTTTAATCTCCTGCTTTTTCCTCTTCCTTCATCTCAATCATGGTGCTCTCTTAACTACTTCCAGTTAGGGAGTAGTAGCAGAGGTGGGAAACTAAAGCAGGTATGCTCATCTAAAAGGGGCCAGGCTACTGGGCCCCAGCAAACCACCGCTAGGAAGAAAGCTAAATCTAACATTGCCAATTCTGATTTTCTGAAGTAAGCCTCAAATCCAGATTATTTTGTGCAATATTCCAACCTTTAGACATTGCATCTAATTCAAAGTTTGTAAAATACTCTGCAAGCCAAACTATACATATACAATGTATCAGACTCCGTGTATGGACAGAGAGTTTGTGAATTCTGAACTAACACGTGTTCTAATATAAGGATAAATTCCAATACCTAGTAAAGTATCTGACACAACAGTGACTCTCTATAAGGGATTTTTGCATGTGTAGAGTAAGCCAAAATGTTATTGATACCTTGGTTTCAAAGGTAGTTAAAAAGATCATTTGAAATGTTTGGGGGCTATAAAAGTAAAAAAGGTATTGCATTAATTCATTATATTCACTCAGAGCATATCAAAAGAAAAAAAAAGTTTCTTTTTCTTTGGTCCTTGTCCCCAACAGATATATTTCACACAATTGGCATAAAATTGAGGTTGACATGTTACATTTTCCTCCATTATTTAGTAGCCCCCCACACCTATACTCCCCAGTTCCACAGACTGAATAAACAGAAAATTAAAGCAATATAATCCATTTCATTACAACTGACCTCCTATAAATTATATGTGACTCCATGAATGCAAACACATGGCAAGCTACAAGTTTGTTAAATAGGCATGCAAAATATTTACATAAATGGTCTTGTGATTTGGTTATAAATTATATGAATTACCCAAAGGAAAGGTGCTGTGTAAATGTGAAATAATAATGATGATGGACTATCCATTATTAACCATATAAAAAGAAAATGAAATATTTTGTGTATACTTAACACATAAGCAAATTCTTTTACTAGAAACAATTAAACAGCAAATAAAATATGCTTATGTGCTGGAAATGGACAGCTGGATTTATGCCACTCTTGCAATATCTCCATCTCAAGCCATATGGTTCTTGCTCATTAATGCAATTTTTAAAGAAAGTCTCATTTGAGAGTAAGTCTGAGTATGATAAATAAACAAAAACTTATTATATCATTGTCCCTCTTTTGCATTTTAAGTGTTTTTATTCAATTTATATCAGCAATAGGGTTATCCTATTACCCACTAACTCATCCTTATATAATTTGACAAGTACACACCCTCTTTAAATTATAATATCTAGTATGTACTTACTAACAAAGAGTGAGTTAGAATGAGGCTAACCCTAGCTGATAAAGGGATAGTGGCATAGCCTTATTTTCAGACATTCCAGGAACAATATTTAGTTTAGTTCAAATATGTGCCTTGTTTCAGTCCACACAGAGATTAAATTAAAAAATCCTGCTATACAAGAAAACCCTTGAATTTAAGGGTTATAGATTTTTCTTTAATACTGGAAAAATAAATTTTGAAAGAAAGACTACTTTGTAGGGATTGTTCAAAGACAGTCAGCTCTTCTCTTAAAAGGGATTTACTCAGAGGAGAATGTTCTTAAGAAGCCTTTTAGAAGTCAATGTAAAGAGAGGAATATCTCTGTGAAAACTGCTGTGCCAAATTCTGCATAGATAGAACATTTTCTACTTCCAGTAACTTTATATTTGAAGAAACATATATATTTTCATCCTAATGTACTGTAACAGTACATTTTAATAAGTAGATGGTAATTTAATGGTAATGAGAAAAATCTAAAGCACATGGAAATTTGTTTGATGATACTGAATATTATAGAAGAGAAATGTCTATGGTTAAGTTCATTCTAAAATTTGTGAGTTGCATAATTTTGACTCTAGACAGATGGCAAAACATGTACAGATTTTAAGGGCCATAGATTACCATTCTCCCTATTTATCAAATACCCATTAAACTATCAAAAAGAAAATACCTTTAACACCATAGGAAAAGACCTAGCATATTCTATATTCTGGAAGGCATTTTAACATTATATAAGAAAAGATGTAACAATATTAAGCTTAGGGGGGTCTCCAGACTTTGTCTTGGGCAGTATATTTAACCAAACACCACAGAAGTGGCTATCGGTCAGAATTGGCCTCAACTTCCTGATTAATAGTAACAACACATAACAAAAATGTCAGCTTTGGGTGGGGCTACCTTCTAAAGAATCCACTGAATGGATGAAAGAGTAAAATGCTAAGCCCATAGTCTTTCATCCAAATCTTAGGAAGCATTACAAAATAAGACTATTGAGTCTTTAATCAGTCTTTAATCGGTCTTTAATCCCCAATAAACTGTAACATCAACCAAAACTAGAATAATAGAAGGAGTTAAGCTAAGGCAAGATCTCAAGGTGTATTCTCCCCACCTCCCAAAATTTACAAGTGATTTCCCTGGATAATCTTCCACAGAGTGAGCAATCAGCGCAGGCTTGGAACCCACCCACTGCCCCCAGCTTTCCTCTCTCAAGATGAAATGGCCCTTCACCAACATGGCTGCCAGCAACTTCCCATTGGGGATAAACTGAGTGACTGAAAAAACATTTCAGAGCAGACTCCCATGAGACCATTCTCTAAGAACTAGCAAAATGATTACAAGAAAAAATAATAATAACTAGCATAGAGGGGAAGATGGGCAATCATTTCAATAGTTTGAGTCTCATGAGAAAATTCTATATTTAAAAAGAAGCATAAGCACCTCTTATTATTGTAATATTTTGGTTTTCTACGAGTGCAATCTATATTTGCTTTACTTTTACTTTTCCCTTCTTCACTTATTTACATGGGGTCTTTGAAAATGTGTCACAATTAGTGTAAAGCATTGAGCCAGTACCATAGCCCATGTGCCAGCCGTTCTCAGACTACAGAGTGTGAACAGATGCTGAGGGTTCTGTGAAGTGCTCTAGCATAAATTTTAGTTTGGGGTTGAGAAAGCTGTGGGAAATTGAGTCAACACAGGGTACACAGTAGTGTTAGATGCTGGACTATGATGTAATCAGGAGTCTTCATATTTCAACCAGAAATGTCATGTCAGCAAAGCAATATCATTTATCTTATACTTTCATTTAAGCATTATTATGGTCATCATTTTTTTAATATATTGAATCATATTACGCGGATTTTATATTTGTAGAAGAGCTATCATGTGGAGGTTTTATCTGTTTTATGTTTGAACATGTTTAACTAACATTATGTTAAAATCAAATTAAGTCAGTATAGAGTTCTGTAAGAAGTTGGAGGGGGTCTTCAAAAGGAGCACAAATAATAAGCTTTAAAACTCAGTCATATCAAATAACAGAATCAACTTTTATGGCTGTAAAAATCAACTCAGACCCCAAGGGACTAAATCAGAGCAATCTATCAATTATGTAATCCTACATACCCACGGATTTCAGTTAAGAAAAATATCAGAACATCTAAGAATTTCCCACTATACAACTCTTATTTATTTCTAAACCATTGGAATTCATACAGCTGAAGTCCCAGAAAATAATATTGTGTTTATAAATAATAAAAGCAGCCTCTGAGTTTTGCCTTCTTGGATACTGATCACAGCAAATGAGGCAATTATGTCTCCTTCTTTTGGTGCATCCATCGATACGGGATTCTATGAAATACAGCTTCCAGTCTCACATACCTACCCAAACCCAGGAACTGTGTTTAGGTCTCCCAAAAGACTGCACAAAACATTCTATTCCGCTGCCACAGATTCTACACCACGTTAAACAGTTTGTCTATGTCTAGACATTTTCTGCTCTACACCTTATTTTTTTTTTGACATTTCTTTTTTTTATTAATTTATTTTTTTACTAACATACAATTTTTTATTTGCCCCAGGGTACATGTCTGTGAATCATCAGGCTTACACATTTCACAGCACTTACCATAAAACATACCCTCTTCCCAGTGTCCATAACCCAGCCACCCTATCCCTACCCCCTCTACCCCCCAGCCACCCTCAGTTTGTTTTGTGAGTTTAGGAGTCTCTTATGGTTTGTCTCCTTCCTGATCCCATGTTGTTTCATTTCCCTCCCCCACCCCCCCACAACCCCCCACCCTGCCTCTCAAATTCCTCATATTAGAGAGATCATATGATAACTGTATTTCTCTGACTGACTTATTTCACTTAGCATAATACACTCTAGTTCCATCCACGTCGTTGCAATGCTCTACACCTTATTTTACTTCATTTTAGCTGCTTTTCTTCCTATAGATAGAATGTGCCCTGCACTCTGCCAAATCAGGAAGCAAGTCATATTCCCCATGATTCTACACCACGTTAAACAGTCACACTTATAAGATAAAACATGTCCTCTTGGGCCAATGTTTTCAAAAGACCAAGAAGAGAGAAAAGACTTATCTTTGCTTCACTCATCTTTCTTCATGACTATGTGATTTAGCCTTGCAGAAAGGAACTTGTTGCCTCATTCATAGATCCAGTGTGAGCCAGATAAACCTCCTTTCGATGATGAATGCTCTTCTGATTTGAGGCGTACTGCCCAGGTAGGGTTTTGATAATTTATTGAATCCAAGGAAGATTTTTGGGTATCACTGTACTCGTAGCTGCAAAAAATGTCTAGGGAAATCTTAGCATTTAGACTCAATTTCTAGCTGGTGTATAAGAGTCTGTTATGTGACATAGTAATATATAGAGAGAGTCAAGTTATGAAACTGACTATTTGGGTTACCTTACTGATAAAATGTCATTGTGGAGGACATGGTGAGGAAGGGGGACCTACATGGCCTATAGGCTTATTTAATTTGACTGAAACAATTTTTATAATTTATACTTGAAAATTTTTACACAAGGCACTCAACCTCACCACTTCCTACTATCTTACAGCAGACCAGCTGTGCTCATTTATGTTACCTACCCAAGACTTGAAGGCAATACTTTGCTTTGTAATCCCTCGGTAGCCTTTAAAAATTCTCTCTGTCACAGTTTATGGGGCCTACCAATAACCAAAATACTTTCTGTGTCTAACAATCCTCTTTACTATTTCAGATTGGTATAATATTCAAAGTGCATTAAGTCCTTAGGGGATTTTATGGGAAAGGTCAGCTGTAAGAGCCGATTATTGCTCATTATTATTAAGACTCCTTTGTTCCATACAATCCCTTCATATAGTTGGGGAACACCCCTCAAGGGATGAGTTTATCTCTGTGTACTTTTGCAATAAAAGCAGTATTCATTTGCGGTCTTGGCCTTATTTTAATTCCTTCCCAGTCAAAGAAAGCCAGTTTTTCTAGCTAATGCTTTTAAATTATTACTTTAAAATATATCCCTTCTGAGACATTGGATTTATTTTTACCTTTTACCTCTAAACTTATAGTGACTCTGACCCAAATAGACACAAACTCCTGGCTTACATTTTTCCTAAATTTGGTTTCCACTATTGGGCACTAATTCCTGGTCTAAATGACAAAATTAATACTTTAAAAAATGATTTTAAAAATCATATAATCATGACCAATATTTTAAATTATTGCATTCAGTTATAAAGCATTCATTTCCTTTATTGAGAATCATATCTGTCTTCATTTAATGTATAGTTTTTTTCTTTTAACAGAAAAAGTATTTTGCTCTATTAAACTTTTGATGATGTGATTATAAAGAAACCACTGACTTTGAACACCTGAAAAAATGAATCAGCAAAGGGAGTCTGAAGAAGAAGCATGTTGCAACAGTCTAAACACCAAATTGTCTTTATCCTGACAGCTGCAAGCTGAAGGCATTCTGCAAATGGAAACTACAATCTTGTGAGCTGATCAATGAGCCCTATCTCTTTAGAATAGAAGTATTTTCAACTGTGAAAGTAACTGACATGGGGCACGTAGGATATAGAGAAAGCCTCTGAGGAAAAGAAGCCAGAGCCATGAATAAGGGAGATTGATTTCCATGATGGTAGAACTAGCCTTAAAATTCAATGGTTTCGGGCGCCTGGGTGGCGCAGTTCGTTGAGCGACTGCCTTCGGCTCAGGTCATGATCCCGGAGTCCCGGGATCGAGTCCCATGTCGGGCTCCCAGCTCTATGGGGAGTCCGCTTCTCACTCTGACCTTCTCCCTTCTCATGCTCTCTCTCACTCTCTCTCTTTCCTAATAAATAAATAAATAATCTTTAAAAAAAATTCAATGGTTTCACCTCCTGCTTAGTATGCAGAAAGGTGAAAAAAAGTGTTATTCAATCCTTAACAATAAGGTAGAAACTACAAAATCATAATTTTAGTTGACCAAAGAGGTAATAGGCAGGGCAACCAAGTTGGTAGAACTTCAAAGAGGGACAAGCTTCTCCAAAGACAACAGAACATGTGAACTGCTTCACTTGTGAGAAATTATGGGAGTCAAGAGTAGCCATAAAACCCATGCAAGATTAGAGGAAATTAGGTACATTTTTCACAAACAGTTGGACAGTATGGGCTAATGTGTTTGGAAGAGCTGAGGACTCTAGACATTGTTGGTTTCTTGTTGTACTCGCCAGCAAGTTTCTGTTTTGTTTTATTTTTGTTTCTTTTCTTTTCTTTTTTCATGAACCTCCACTGGGTGCTCATGAGAAAAAAAAAATGGAGCAAAGCAATTCAGAGAGAATTCTTAGACATAACAGACCTGGAGGTGATTAGCAGATGAATGACCCCCTCTCTCACTTTGAGCAAAGCCTTGAAACCATTAAAGAGGGTGGGACAGAACCCATTGCCTTTAAGGGACAGGAAAGGACCAATTATGGCCAAGGCTAAAGTAGAAAAAATATCTAAGCTTTCTGGAGGGGCAGAAAAGCATCCAGAACTGAGGATATTATTTCAGTATCAAGCAGAGGTGATCTGTTAACACTCAGGAAAGGGCAGAAAACGTTTGCCCAAGATTAACCACAGAAATAAGGCAGCATTTGTTTGTCATGAGAACTAGAAGCAGAAATACTGAGAAAGCCCAAACCCAAAATCCAGGTGTACAAGGCCATCTAGGATCAGGACAACAGAAACCTACTACTATTTCCCAGTGAGTGACAAACAATGCTGGTCTACATGGGGTGAAGGGCTACAGCATGGAGAAAAACCCCATGCAAAGGTGGAGATATGGCTGCCAGCTGAGAGCGGCAAACAACCCTCAGAATGCCCCTTGACAGAACAGCCCTCACTCTAAGCACAAGGACTGGCACCCTGCCAATAGACGGGAAAAAACGAGAGAGAGAGAGAGAGAGAGAGAAAACCCAAGGGCTATGGATTGATTCCTCCCCAAATTCCTGTGTTGAAATCCTAACCCTCAATGGTATAGGGTTTGGAAAAAGAGCCTTTGGGAGTTGATGAGATCACAAGGGCAGAGCCTTCCTAAATAGGATTAGTGTGCCTATAAAAGAGACCTCAGAGAGATCCTGTGCCCCTTCTGCCATGTGAGGACACAATAAAAAAAAGACTGACAATGAACCAGGAGGTGGGCTCTCAACAACACCAAATCTGCTAGCACTTTGATCATGGACTTTCCAGCCTCTGAAACTGACAAATACATTTCTGTTGTTTATAACTCCCCCCTCACTTTTATGGCATTTCTGTCATAATAGCCTGAACAGAATAAAACACCAAGTTCATCACAACCACTAAGTGGATTGACCTAATCCCTTACACCATTGTCCTGATACAAGAACACATCTGCCCATTTCTGGGTATAAATAATATTTATATCAATTTCAACTATTTTATACCTGATGTTTTACATGCAAGTAAAAATTATAAGAAATACCAGTAAGGAAGAAAAAGAAAACTATCATCGAGAGATAATAAAACTCATAGATGGAGCCACTCTGAGAAATGGCCCAGATGTTCAAACCATCACATTAGGACTGCAAAGTTAACTGATTAATATGTTAAAAGCTCAGGTGGAGAAGGCAAACATTATGCATAAGCAGATGACAACTTTTAGAAAAGAGATGAGACCTATCATGACAGGCTCATCAGTAGACTTGACATGACTTAAGAATCATTGAACCTGAAGATGAATCAATATAAATTATTCTCATTGAAGCAAAAAGGATGGAAAAGAGTGAAAAAATAGGGATGCCTAGGTGGCTCAGCCATTAAGCGTCTGCCTTCAGCTCAGGTCATGATCCCAGGGTCCTGGGATCAGGCCCAGGTGTCAGGCTCCCTGCTCAGCAGGAAGCCTGCTTCTCCCTCTCCCACTCCCCCTGCTTGTGTTCCCTCTCTGTCTCTCTGTCTCTCTCTGTGTGTCAAATAAATAAATAAAATCTTTAAAAAAAAAAAGAGTGAAAAAATATAGAACAGAGTATCACGCTGTTGGATGATATCAAGTGGTCTAATATATGTATAGCTGGAGTTATCAAAAAGATGAGCAAGAAGAGAACAGAAGAAATATTTGAAGAGACAAAGCCAAAATTTTTTAAATTATGAAATATACTCAACCAAGAATCCAAGAAACTTAAGAGAACTGTAAGAAGGACTAAATTAAAAACAAAACAAAATAAAAGTTAAAAAAAACACAAGCTATATCACATATGATAGTCAAACTGCAGTGAACCATAAAGAGAAAATCTTGAAGGCAGACAAGAAAAAAAAAAAGGACATATTACAAACAAAAAACAAAGATAAGAAATAAAGCAGACTACTTGCCAGTAACAATGCAAAGCAAAAGACAATGAAGTGACATCTTTAAGTTGTTGAAAGGAAAAAACCCTATCAACCCAGAATCCTAAACCTTGTGAAAATATCTTTCAAAAAATGAAAGCAAAAATGAATATCTCAGTAAAACAAAATCTTAGAGATATTTCATTGCCAGGAGACTTACACTAAAAGAAATGTTAAAGGATGTTTTTCAGGCATAGAGTATAATATTACATCAGAACTCGGGTATACACAAAGAAATAAAGATCCCTGAAAAAGGAACAAAGGTAAATAAAAATTATTTTTCTTATTTTTAATTGCAACAAAAATAATTCTCTAAAGTAATACTATTCTATTTTGGGGCTTATAAAATAAGTTAAAGTAAAATGTATAACAATAATAGCAAAAAAAGTCAAAGAGAGTTTGGAAGCATATTGTCATGAAATTCTTACACTACATATAAAATGGTATAATAATACCTGAATATAGAGTATGATAAGATGACTATTCTAAACTGCAGGGCAAATACTCCCCCTAAGTTTTAAATAGTACAACTGATTTAGGTTATCTGAAATGAGCACACATTTTACCTGTAAACAGTCAACAGGAAGCTTAGAGTAAGAGATACTACTAAGAACATGATAGGTGGAATTTTAGCCCTTAAGAATCAGGGCTTAATAAATTAAAGATAAACTAGAGTGAAAAGCCAGGACTTGGAGATTATATAAAGCCACATTAGGATTTTCAGTTGATGTTGAGAGATCTCAACCATCAACAGGCAAAAGAGCTTCTCTCAAGCCATGTATGGGGAAATGACCACCATGCAGAAATCTGGTATTCAGTCGAATATAACTGTAACAAGAACTAGAAGCCAGCTATTACTCGTGCTTTATTTGTTTTTGGATAACCCAGGTTTCTAGCAAAGTATAGGGACCTACAGGAATGAACAAGATGGACAATTTCCTGCATTCACAGAGCTTACATCATGAATAAAGCAGGGCAGGTGGATAGTAAACAAGTAAACACAGGCAGATATATTGCAATTTGAGATGAAGAGAAATGTGATGAAGTCAAAGAAATGGGAATATGAGAAAGAGTGCACAGCCTCTGGGCAACACAAGCTGGTGCAATCAAAGAAGGCATTTCTAAAGAAGAGATATTTGGGCTGACCTCAGTGATCAGAAGGAAGTGGCCCTATACTCTAAGAAGAAGAAATATTAAATCAGAGCCCCTGAGATAAGGAGGTTCAGAGTGGTAGGAGCAGAGAAGACTGACATGTGGCAATAGATACATACAGAGGCCAGATTTTGTAGGACCTTATAAACCCTGCTATGTCTTAAATATTACTTTGATATGGGAAAAACTATTAAGAGTTTTTTAAGCAAAGAGATAACATATAACTAATATTTTAAATGAATGAAGCCACAAGCTATAACAATACTATATAAAGACTGCTTGTCTCAAATTTTGGTGATGCTGGGCTTACATATGGGTCCAATTAATAGCAAAAGTGTTAACACTTCCACTATTCCCTCTATTACTGCTTCTATCACTTATTTTTTTTTAAGATTTTATTTATTATTTATTTGACAGAGACAGAGACACAGCAAGAGAGGGAACACAAGTAGGAGGAGTGGGAGAGGGAGAAGCAGGCTTCCCACCGAACAGGGAGCCTGATGTGGGGCTCCATCCCAGGATCCCGGGATCATGGCCCAAGCTGAAGGCAGATGCCCAACTGACTGAGCCACCCAGGTGCCCCTGCTTCCATCACTTATTAAGAGTTTATTATGTACTAGGAACTATGTAAAGAGTTTTTCTGTGCATTATATTCAAACTTCCCTACAACCCTGACAAAAAACTGAGCCTTGAAAAAGTTAATTTCCATATGGTCATACAGTGTGTAAGTTTGTTTCTCCCACTGTAAAAAATTACCACAAACTAAGTGGATTAACACAGTTTATTATCTTATACCTCCAAAGGTCAAAAGTCTAAAATGTGTCCACAGGACTACATTCCTTCTGGAGACTTTAGAGAAAACTAGTTTCCTGGTCTTTTTCAGCTTCTAGAAGCTGCCTACATTGGTTGGTTCATGACCCCCTCCTTCTTCTTCATGCACATCACCCTAATTTTTGAGTTCTGCTTTCCTCCATACATCATCCTCTCTTGAAACCTAATTACTATCTTCCTCTTTTGAGGACCCTCTAAATTATACTGACCCATTCGGATAATCCAGGATAATCTCCATCTCAAGATCCTAAATTTAATGACATGTAAAGTTCCTTAGTCACATAAAGTAATATTTTCACAAGTTCTGAAGCTTAGGATGTGGATGTCTTTAGGGGGATCATTATTCAGCCTACACACAGCAGCCTTTGCATCCTCTATGTTTTGGGGACAAGAGAAAAGAAAGGTCATTATAAAGTGAAGCAATCTCTGAGCAAAAGATCAGGAAATGCATTCATCTGTCAGGGAAGACATGAACTGGGAAGGATGATGTGTAGATGCAGAGTAAAAATAAAACCTGGCCAGGAACCCACATGTATGACCCAGATTGGCACACCAAAGGAAAAGAAGAAAGAATCAACATTTATTGCACTGCCTGCCCTGCATCAGAACCAATAAATATGCCCTAAATACACATCATCCCATTTAATCTTCATAGTCAATATGTAAAATACATATCAGAGTCCCAGTTTTATAAGAGAGGAAATCTGACCTCTGTCAATACAAGTTAATGAAGAAGTGGGCAAGGATCTGTGTCTGGCTCAGATTCCAAAGCTTAAATTCTATTATTTTTTTTTAATTCAAAAATATCAGAAAGGGAATTTTAAGATAAAGTGTGTCAAACTGGAACACTGGACTGGGGGTAGATTGGAAAAGCACCTCATTTTGAAAAAGGGTTGAAAGACTTGGGGATGAGTAACTTGAAAGAGAGACTTAGAGAAGAGATGAGAAAGCTGTCATGTGGAGAAGTGCTACACGTAGTATGTAAAATTGAGAGAAAACTCATACAAGCAACATGGACTTGAGGTATATGAATCGCACTGAATTGCATTGCTAATACTCAAAATGCTCTAGACGAGACTAGATTTTCTACTATAGCGGTTAAAAACTTGGGCTCTGGAGCCAGAGTGCCTCTGTTTGAATCTTAGTCCTCCTATTTACTATCCATGTCCTCAGGCAAGATATTTAACTTCCACATACCTGATTCCTTATCTGTAAATAAGGACAACAGTAGTACCTTACCTCAGAGATTTGTTATTCAATGAACTAACACATATAAAGCGTTTCCGTAAGTGTCTAGCAATAATAACTGCTCAAAAATGTTAGTTATTGTTATGCCTATAAAAAACTGAACTGAAGAAGTGGGTACTAGTTATAAGGAAAGATCTGGATATGTTAGGTTGGAAGATCCCCATTACTAGAATTATCAAACCAAAGTTGAACAGTCATATGTAAAAGGATGCTTACAGGAAGATTCCCGCATTTTATAAAAAGAGAAAACATCCCGGGCCGCCTGGGTGGCTCAGTGGGTTAAAGCCTCTGGCTTCGGCTCAGGTCATGATCTCAGGGTCCTGGGATCGAGCCCCACATCAGGCTCTCTGCTCAGCGGAGAGCCTGCTTCCCTCTCTCTCTTGCCTGCCTCTCTGCCTACTTGTGATCTCTCTCTCTCTCTCTGTCAATAAATAAATAAAATCTTTAAAAAAAATTAAAAAAAAGAGAAAACATCTTTTTCCAAATTGTGTTCCATAAAATGCTAGTAAAATAAGATATTTAAAAATGTTCCATGGGTTGGGAGAGAGGATAAGGTAATTAGTTAAATAAGTTTGAGAAATACTATAAATCATATTCTTGATTTGAGAACACACAATGTGTATTAACATATGAAAGCTCTGAGAAGTCCTATAGGATAAGAAAGCAACAAAACTTTTAAAACCCTTCTTTTTAACTCGTGTGTTTGTGTGTATGTGTGTGTAATGCTTGTTAATATCTAGTGAAATCTTCTTTGGAGTACAGTTTGTGAAATGCAAAATTAATAGGCTAGGTAATCTCTAGAGTACCTTCTGCCTCTAAGCTATTACAAATTCTAGGTTGATATAATGCAACTCCAAATGTGTTAAAATAACATGCTCTACAATGATATGAACTCTCAGGAAATAACTCTATTTCACTATAGACTTAGGATACACAGCCCAGGATATAACTCTGCTTCACTATAGACTTAAGATACACTGCAACCCTTCAAATACTTACACATTATCATTTTAAATTTTCAAGGAAGAATATTCCTAAGTAGCAACTTCCATTGACAAGGGTACTTTCAGATTCTGAGCAGATGACTTGGTTTTTATAACCAGTATCAACAATAATTACCTTATAATTCAGGATCAGCCATAAAGAGATAATGGTACATTCACTGGCAAATGACCAGATACATAAAATTCTGGCCAGAAACGTTATACATCGCTTCAAAAAATTTAAGAAATTTATTGCATAAGACACATGAAAATGTTTTACAAAGTGTAACTGTAAACTGTTCACTTACTCAAGAGTAAAATAACATAATTATAAAAATCATATACTGGATATATCAGGTCTTTTTTCATGCACTGGCCAAGAGAATATATTTGCAGTTCCCAGCATAGAATTGGCACCCTGCAGGTATGCTCCCATTCTTTTAACAACTCTGTGAGGCAAGTGTTATAATCTCTATTTTATAGTTTCAGAGATCTATGCTCTGCATTTGCTCACTATACTGTAGCTATCCTGACCTGCTCTCACACCTCAAGCTCTCCCCTGCTTCCAGGTCTTTATGCCTGCTGTATCCTCTGCTTGAAAGTCTTTACCTCTGGCCTTGACTTAGCTCACTTCTTTCCACTTAGGTATACAGTCACCTCCTCAAAGAATCCTTTCCTGATTGCTCTTATCTGAAAGAGCCAATGCTCCTCCTATTTAGTGACTAGCTATTCTTTGCACTTATTACTATTTGAGACTCTATTTTTTTTATTTTAACAAATGATAGATTCTACACTATTGTGTATACTTTAAGACAGCTGAACCCTTATCTGAAATGGTTCACTGCTATAGTCTCTGTTCCTAGAACAATGCTTGGCCCATATGGTTGATTCTCAATAAATACTCTTTAGGTAAATAAAGTTACATCTTGCCATTTTGATTAAAGAAGAAAGAAAACCCTCTTTTCATATAAAGCTTATATTAGTTTTACCATACCTCGGATTTACTAACAAAGGAAATTGTTGTTGCTGTGCTTTTAACTTTCTTTTCCTAATTACTGATAAAGATGGTGCATACATGACAACAATAAAATGCTCAGGAAGTTTTGGTAGACTCGGGTCTCATAGTCACAAATGCTATTAAATACAAGAAGAAAAATTGGAGCCTCTCCAAGTAACTGACAACACAATGCAATATAATGGAAAACAATTGTCAAGTGAGATCACTAATCATGCAAAAAATGTTCTGATAAAAATGATCTTGGGGAAACTGCTCAAAGAGTACACAAATCTGTTGATAACATTTGTTAGGCCAGAATAAAATATGCTATATGTATTTCCTGATGGAAGGATCATCTGATTCAGATCAGTTCTGAAAACAACTGTCATTATACTGCTCAGTATTTACTACTACTTCAGTAGACCTCAACTTACCATGAGCTTTAGCTCCATAAATTAATTTTCCCAGGACCTCATAGTCTCTGGATTAATCATACTTTAAGGTTTTTTTCCTTCTTCCTCTTTATCCTTTTTTAAAAAAATTTTTTTTATTGAGGCTCCACAGCACCTTCCAGAATCTTCTTTATCCTTTAAATCTCCTTCACCTATTTTTCCCACCCATCATCTGCTACTTCTAGAAACCACCAATCTATTTTCTGTATCTGTAAGCTTGTTTGTTTTGTAGTTGTTTGTTCATTAGATTTCACATATAAAAGAGATCGTACGGTGTTTATCTTTTTCTGTGACTTACTGCACTTAACATAATACCATCAAGGTCCACTCATGTTGTTGCAAATGGCAGTATTTCATTTTTTTATGGCTTGAATGATATTCTATTGGATATATACCACAATTTCTTTATCCATTTCATCCACCGATGGACATTTAAGTTGTTTCCATATCTTAGCTATTGTAAATGATTGTATAATGAACATGGGGGTGCATATTCTTTTGAGTTAGGGTTTTTGTTTTCTTGGGGTACTCAGAAGAGGAATTGCTGGATCATATGGGGGTTCTGTTTTTAAATTTTTGAGGAACCTCCATACTATCTTCCATAGTAGCTGCAGCAATTCACATCCCCAGAAACACTGCACAAGGCTTCTCTCTTCTCCACATCCTCACCAACTTAATATTTCTTATCTTTTTTCTTATCTTTTTTAATAAGATTATTTATCTGTTTGATAACTCTGACAGGTGTATGGTGATATGTCATTGTGGTTTTAACTTGCAATTCCCCGATGATTAGTGATATAATCATCTTTTCATGTGTCTGTTGGCTATCTGTACGTCTTCTTTGGAAAAAATGTTCAGATGTTTTGTCCATTATTTTAACTACACTATTTGTTTGGCTATTGAGTTGTGTGAGTTTTTTAACATATTCTGAATATTAGCCCCTTATCACATATTTGACTTGTAAATATTTCCTCCCATTCAGTAGGTTCCTCCCAGTCATTTCAGTAGGTTGCCTTTTCATTTTGTTGATGGCTTACTTTAATGTGCATAAGATTTTTAGTTTGATGTAGTCCCACTTGATTATTTTTACTTTTGGCATCAGATTTTTAAAAATCATCACCAAGACCTATGTCAAGGAACATACTGCCTATGCTTTCTTCTAAGAGTTCTGTGGTTTCAGGTCTTATGTTAAGTCTTTAATCCATTTGGAGTTAGTTTTTGTATATGTGTAAGATGAGAGTCTAGTTTCATTCTTTTGCATATGCCTGTCTAGTTTTCCCAAGACTGTTTATTGAAGGGACTATTCTTTTCCCTTGGCTCCTTTGTAAATTTGTAAATTAATTTGCCATATATGTGTGGGTTTATTTCTGGGCTCTCTTTTCTGTTTCACTGATCTGTGGGTCTGTTTTTATGCCAGAACAATACTATTTTGATTACTATAAGCTTTGTAGTGTAGTTTGAAATCAGGGAGTGTGATGCCTCCAGCTTTGTTCTTTCTCAAGATTGCTTTGGCTATCTGGAGTCTTTTGTGCTTCCATACAGATTTTAGGATTATTTATTCTAGGTTTTGGGAGAACATCATTGGTATTTTGATAGGAATTGTGTTTACTCTATAGACTTCTTTGGGTAGCATGGACATTTTAACAATATTGATTCTCCAAAACCATAAGCACAGAATGTTTTTCCATTTATTTGTATCTTCCTCAATTTCTTTCATCAATGTTTTATAATATTTTCAATATACTGGTTTTTATCTCTTGTTAAATTTATCCCTATGTATTTTATTCATTCTGATGTAACTGTAAATGTAATTTTCTTAATTTCTCTACCTATAGTTTCTTAGTGTACAGAAATGCAGCAGATCTTTGTGTATTGATTTTGTATCCTTAAACTTTACAGAATTTATCAGGTCTAACAGCTCTTTGATGGAGTCTTTAAGGTTCTCTCTATATAATATATGTCATTTGCAAATAGTTTTTCCTTCTTCCTTTACAGGGTGAATGCTGTTTTGTTTTGTTTTTCTTGCTTAATTGTTCTGGCTAAGGCTTCCACTACGATGTTGAATATAAGTGGTGAGAGTGGACATTTTTGTCTTGTTCCTAATCCTAGATGAAAAGTTTTCACTTTTTCACCATTGAATATGATGTTTGCCATGGGCTTATCATAAATGGCCTGTATTATGTTGTTATGTTCCCTCTATACCTGCTTTATTGAAAGTTTTTGGATGTTGAACATTTGTCAAATGCTTTTTTTTTTTGCATCTATTGAGTTGATCATATGATTTTTATCCTTTTTTTAATGTGGTGAAAACTTATTTTTAAAACATTCTTATAAACATTTTTAATTAAATATGGACTTTTGAAAAAAAAATAAAATAAATATGGACTTTTGATATAATGCCCAGCAATAGCTAACTCAGAAACTCTTAACTAAGGTTAGGGGTGTTTCTGCAAGGTCAACAAAAAAACGACTTCAAGAAATTTTGCAACTGTAATTTACAAGTGTACCAGGATCCTGCTGTCTGGTTGCTACCACGTAGATGAAGGAGGCTAATCAATCTGACTCAAAGATATGTTTGAAATGATCCTCATGGTTTTTCTTGCCTCATATATAGGAAAAGTCTAATTTTTCCCCCACAGACTAAAGAACTAGATATGTTCCTTTATCCTCAATGACAACAGTTATGATCTGTGCTCCCAATAATTAGGAAAATCAGCCACTAGGTTCAAACCAAAGGGTCTTTAGAAATTATTTACTGTAATCTTCTCCTCTGTGGATGTAAAAACTAGATGTCAGACAAGTTACACAACATACTAGGACCACACAATGGTAGGAGGCAGAGAAGAGAGTACTCAAATCCAGCTATCATAATTCTTCCATCCAACCCCCTCTCTACTAGTTCACACCACCCTTCTCTATAGGTCTTCATGTCACGTCCACCATTTTTACCTCTTCTTATTTCCCTCCTTTATCTCTCTTTGGAAGAGAAGATCCTTAAGTAGAAATATTATTTCATTCTAAATTTACATTCGCTTTCTAAATTTGCCCTATGATTCTTACTCATCTATCTTCAATTTTAGTGCTTGATCATTGCCTAAATCACTGATAATTTTAAAGTATTCTCTTACCAATCCGCCAAACTATTAATCATGTCTTTTAGGCGTAAAGCTAAAACCAACTTATATTGGATTTATTTGTGTAGGTCTGTTCTTCAAGATCAGCTTAGGCATTTGTAATTTAAGCCCTCCCTTAGAGAACATTTAAATGGGCTAAACATAACCTTGGAAAAACATATGCTTGAATGCTGATAGAAGCATTTTGACTAACAGGTGCAGTTGAAATAAATGCCTTTATGAACTATATCCTACTATATCCTACTATATCCTAGTAATGGACTTCCTGCATCATAAGAGCTTCATTTGCCATTTCTATAATCATCATGCTGCTAGTCTCATAAGAAATTAGTGTGTGCTCACCTTCATATCTGTCCTTTACAATTATTATATTGTTACAATAAACTAATGATTAAATTGAAAGAACAAGACCACAATATTAAGTGGTTTTCATAGAGATACATTTAATAATTTCATAGGAACTAAAATTAGTCATTTTATAAAGCCGAAAAGTCTTTGAGAAATAAAATTGGTTTATTGCTTTTTCCTCATAAAAAATCATTTGGTTAAGAGGGATTCATTGTGGGTGTTGATGATGCCTGAAGATGTCATAATCAAGACTGATTTAGACCAGCATAGCATGACTGAAGATGCATAAAAGCTATTAAAGACTGACATCAATATATCACAATCTCCGGACTACTAAAAAGAACTGCTTTGTGAGCAAGTGTGTAACTTTTTTCATTGACATAACCCCATTGCTGAAACATGAATTTTGAAATATGATATGTTCTATACCTAAAAGTACTCAGTAATCAAAAATCATAGTAATAGAATATACTAATAATTAAGAAAGTTCAATGAATACATATAAATTACCTATCCCTCTTCTACCAGGAGCTATCAGTAATTCTTTATTTTTTTAAAGATTTTATTTATTTATATGAGAGAGAGAGGGAGAGAGAGAGAGAGAGAGAGAGGTGGAGCGGCAGAGGGAGAGAGAGAATGATGTGGACTTGATTCCAGGACACTGGGATCATGACTTGAGCTGAAGGCAGATACTTAACTGACTGAGCCACGCAGGTACTCCAGTAATTCTTTAATAAGGACATCTCAGGCACTGAAGTGAGACCAATACTAGGATCCAATCCAGCAACACTACTTCTTACCTGTGTGATCTAGGACAACTCACTTAATATATGTCTGTCTCAGTTATTTCACAAGTTACATAAGAATACTATTTTCTACTTTTTAAGACTGTTGTGAAAATAAAATATCTTTAACATTAACAATACCTAATAAGTGATCAGCAAAGGTTAGTCTACAGTATTAATAAAATGTTAATTATACTAATTAACTCATATTATATTAGAATTACCAGGATGGCATGTGATAATTTTTATTTTAAAAAATCTTTCTTTGGAGATTAGTTCAAAATATGTAATAATTCGGGTCATATTGTGTAAAATGTAAATGATGACTGTAATGGAGAAATGCAGAAATGCCTATAAATAGATATTTCAGAGTAAATGATTCTAAATGGCACAACTTACTACCAATTACTAATTTCAATGAAAGGTTTTCTTGTTCCTTTTCTTGATTCACCCAGAAAAACATTACTACAATAATGCCTGACTACAAAAATATTCATAACAAAATTATTCAGAAAATCCCAAACTGGAAACAATCCAAACAACCCATCAACAGGAAAATGAATAAATAAGTCACTACATATTTATATGTTAGAATGCTACACAGCAATAAAAAGTTAATGAACTACTGATACACACAACACAGATAGATCTCAAAACCATTATGTGTGAAAGATGCCATGGACAAAATAGTACATAACATATAACTTCATTCATATGAAATTTGAACACAGTAAAAGTGTTTTATGGTGACTGAAGTTAAAATAGTGCTAATTCTGCAGGGCAGGGATGGTGAATACTAACTGGGAAGGAGTGTGAGAGAGGCTTCTAGGGTAATAGAAATGATCTATATCTTGATCCTGGTGTTTTCCTATGTTTATACATATGTAAAATTTATCAAGCTGTACACAAGTTTTGTGCACTTGGTAGTATTTATATTATGTCACAAAAAAGTAAGTAAATCTAAAAATACAATGAGAAATTACTTTTAAAATTAAAAAAAAAATAACAGACCTGACAACTGGACTGCCTATGCTTATGTTTTTACCTCTTGAATTTAGACTTACTAGGACTTCCATTTCTGACCGAGATAAAGTAACAAACATTGGATCTACCCTCCACAGGAAACAACTGAGATCTTGCCATTTGCAACGATATGGATGGAACTATAGAGGGTATTATGCTAACAGAAGTAAGTCTATCAGGCAAAGAAAATTATCATAAGATCTCACTAATATGAGGAATTTGAGAAACAAGACAGAGGATCACAGGGAAAGGGAGGGACAAATGAAATACGATGAAACCAGAAAGGGAGACAAACGGTAAGAGATTCTTAATCTCAGGAAACAAACTGAGGGTTGCTGGAGGGGAGGGAGGTAGGAGGGATGGGGTGGCTTGGTGATGGACATTGGGGAGGGTATGTGCTATGGGGAGTGCTATGAATTGTGTAAGACTGATAAATCACAGACCTGTACCCCTGAAACAAGTAATACATTATCTGTTAATAAAAAATTAAAAAAAATAACAGAAAGTCCAGACAAAATATGGACATTATTTAGTATAAAATAATAATTCCCAAAAGTTTGAAAATAAAAAAAGTGAGCCCCTATAGTTGTCCATATTACTACCTGAAGAGAGATATGAGGCTGCAGCACAGGTAAGGATAATCTAGATAGAGCTTCTCTGAAGCTAAAAGTCTGAGAAGATGAAGGCTGCTAGAGTTTGCAGAACCATAGCACCAAAGGCTAGGGTAAGAACTGCCTAAAAGTATTGAAGGAACAATAATCACATTAAATGTAAATAATCTAAAGTCAGAAAGTAAAAGGTAGAAATTCACATATTGGTTTAAAAATAAAACAAAACCCTACATATAGAGAATCCCACTTTATAAATATAAGGACACAGATCAGTTAAAAGTAAAAAGCTGGAAGACATATGCTAACAGTAATCAAAAGAAAATTGGAATGATTCTTTTAATATAAAGCAAAGTAGATTTCAGAGCAAAGAATAGCACCAGGCATAAAGATCATTTCATAACAATAAAAGAATTAATTCTTCAAGAGGATATAACAATCCTAACTTTTATGCACATAATAACAACTTCAAAGTATATGAAGCAAAAAAACTGACTTCTCAGAAACTGTGAAATCCAGAAGACATGAGAAATATTTATTCCAAGTGCTAAAGAAAAAAAAAAGTCAACTAGAATAGACTATCAAAACTATCATTCTAAAAAGAAAGTGAAAAGATTTTTAGGGGGAGTTAAAAAATGAGACAAGTTTTTGCCATTCAATACAAACTACAGAAAATGATAAAGTAAGTTCTTTAGTCTGAAGGAAAACATGGAACCACAAGAAGGATTAGAGAGCTCCAGAAGTTATAAGTATGTGATTAAAAATAAGGACTATATATTTTTTCTTTCCTTAACTTCTTCGAAAGATAATGTTTAAAGCCAAATATAAAACATTATATGGGGGTGCTTGGGTGGCTTGGTTAGTTAATCATCTGCCTTTGGCCTAGGTCATGATCTAGGGATTCTGGGATCAAGTTCCACATCAGGCTCAATGTTCAGCATGGAGCCTGCTTCTCCCTCTCCCTCTGCCGCTCTCTCTCTCTCTCTGTCAAATAAATAAATAAAATCTTAAAAAAATAAAATAAAACATTATCTTAGTGAATTTATAATGGGATAGATGAACACAGTAGCATTAAAGGGGGGGACTAAGTATAGCACTCTGCTTCAAAGTTCCTATAAGACCTGAAGTATTTGGATATTAACTTTAAATAGATTGGGATAAATTTAAGAGGCATATTCTAATCCTCAGAGCGACTACTATAAGAGAAAGCAAAGAAATTGAGCTAAAAATCCAATTATGTAATTAAAATAGAAATATCTAATAAAAACAAAAGAAAGCAGAAAACAGAAACAAAGAACAAAGAAGATGAAAGAAAAAAAACCCAAAAAGCAAAATGACAGGCGTAAATAATCAATATAAAAATTGCTTTGTATACAAATGGAATAAAAACCCCAACAAAAGTCAGAGTTTGTCAGAATCACCCACATGTTACTTCAAGAGACAAAAATACAAAGTCACAAATAGGAAACATACAATACTGGAAAAGACATGCTATGTCAAACAATAAGATTAAGAAAGTAAGAATGACAATATTAATTAAAAAAATCAACTTGAAAACTAGATATTATTACAGATGGGAGAGTCTTTTCATAATAATAAAGGAGTCAATACATCAGGAAGCTATAACAATTACACATATCTATGTACCTCAAATGGAGTTTGAAAATATATAAAACAAAAACAGAAATAAAGGTAGAAATACACAAATACACAATCATAACTGGAATCTTTAACACATCAGTTTTAGTAATAGATACAACTAGAGAAATAAAATCAGTAAGGTAGAGAATCTCTGAATGACATTATCAAGCACATTAATCTAATTACCATTTTAAAAACACAACACTTAATTGCAGAATATATATTCTTCTTAAATGCACATGGAATGAGTACCAAGATAAACCACAGCAAGGCTATATAAAGCAAGTTTCAATAAATTTCAAAAGACTAAAATTTTACAGGATATATTCTCCAACCACAAGAAATTAAGAACTACAACCAAAAAAGCACCAAATATATAAAAATTAAATCACCTATTTGAATCCATGCTTCAAAGAAATCATGAAGAATACACCTGTACATTGTAATGTTCTAAAAAATGAGAACTTGAGCATAAAATATGCATCTAGAGTTGGGGCTTGGGGTGTTGAGTTCTGTGGGAAGGGGGAAGTGTCTTGATATCAGAGACAAATTTCATCTGTTCTATCTCTTTTTGTTTTTATGTATTATGGTCAATTGTTAGATATATTCCTTGTTTGCTTAAGAGTATGTATTATGCAGTTTCTGGATATAGTGACATACACACACACACATACACACACACACACATACACCACACACCTGTGCTTTGCTTTGTTTATGCTGAGGTTACATTATTAAATGCTTATGAATGTCTAGATAACATGTTTTCCAGGTAGATTAAAACTTTACATTATAAAATAAAAACAAAGAATATTAGAAAAATATTTTTAACTGAGTATTTTAGGAATCACATTATCAAAATTAGTGGGATGCAGCTAAAGTAGTCCTTAGAGACATGTAAAACACTAATTAATTATATTAGAAAACAAGAATGGTCTCATATACAATATCAAAATTTTCACCTTACCAAATTAGATAAAGAGTGACAAACTCAAAATAGGTGAAAGAAGAAAGGAAAATAATGGACAGAAATACATGAAATACAAGCAAAAGATAGTTGAGAAAACTGATAAAACCCAAAATTTGTCGTTTGAAAAAGTCAGTAAATTTAGCCAACCTCTAGCCAGACTGATGAAAGGGAGAGAGGAAACACAAATTATTGAAATCAGGAATGAAAGAGGGAAGAAGACGATGCACCCTACAGATATTAAAAGGATAATAAGGGAATATTATGAACAACCACATGCCAATAAACTATAAAATTGAGATGAAATGGACAAATTCCTTGAAATGTAAAAACTATAAAAGCTTACTAAATTAAAAATAGATAACCCACCAGAGCCCTACATCTATTAGAGAATTGAACCTGTAGTTTAAAAATGTTCCCTTTCAGCCTTTTTAGATTCTCTCACGGGAGGCAGACTGCCAGCAAGGAAGGAGCAGATGGTTGCTGATAGGGCAACAAACAGTGTGTGCCATATCTCCCCCACAATACGGTCAACACCAAATCGCCCTTAAATCTTTCCTCTGCCTCTCAAAGGCCCCACCTGCCTATACTGTGATATCTACATTTAGGAAAATCAAGGAGAAAGGAAAGAAGAAAATTAATTGCTCTCTTCTCAAAGCCCCAAATGGAATATTATGATCTACCTTTTCTATTTATATTAGGGTTCTCTGTTGTACCTCTGCTCATTTTGTTGGGTATGCTGGCTTGCCCTTTAGTTGTAATGTCTACAATTATCCTCCAGGCTCTTCCATATAACAGTTAGTATGCCATCTGTGAAATCCAACTGCCAAGTTCAGATCATGGCCTCACGCCTTAACCTTTAGTTCTGTGACTCTGAATAAGTAACACTCTTATTCTAGACTACTCACATGTAAATAAATATGGTTAATACTGTCAATATCATAGAGTTATGAAGATTAAATGCCTTAATACATATGAAGCATTTTGACTACGAAGTACTCAATACATGATTAGCTATTAGTAATATTATTACTATTACTATTATTATCCTTCATTAAGAGGCAAGCATCCATGGTGATTTTGTGAGACCAAAAGACTATAGTTAATACAACTTAAATTATTTTTGAAGCCAGTTAGTTAGTTAGTTGGCTAACTAACAAATAAATTGCCTTTATTCCTATGATTCTTTTCTAATTTTCCAAGACACTTTGCATATCTTTTCTATTAAGTACCATTACAAAAATACTGCGGCTGGTAAGAAGTTTCTAACATACCAGGGAGTAATAGCCAGCAGCTGACAGCATTCTTAACTGAGAGTGTATTTTATGACTTCTTTATGGTGCTTTCTGCAAATTAACAAGGTGACTGCATTAAAACGTTTATTAGTGTGTTTATGCTTTGGTATTCCTGTTAGTCTTTTATTTAATTTCCAAGAGGGACAGCCATTGGGAGAAAAGTTCCACATAAACCGATAATGTAAGTGGCAAAGGAAACCGATATGAATTCTAATAGAATGCAGATGTCTTGAGCACTGTGAAAATGTTGTCTCTGACATGATCATAAAATGTTAAGAGTCCAGGGATTTCTCAGATTACTAAATTTTGGAGTTGGATCATACGTATGAGGTTGTTTTGGTTTATTCCTCATTTTGCAAGTGGAAAGAAACCAAAACAAAGAGAAGTTCAGTAATCTAGTCAAAGTCGGATCTTAAAACAAGTTCTTGGGCCTTTTGACTCACAATTCAATTTTCTTTCCCCAATACCAATTTTCCAATCTTGTTCATTCTCCTTCCCTGAATGATAGTTCCTAAGCTTGCAGTTGAGTTTACTTGTCCATCCTTAAACAGACTTTCATTCAGAAGTGTTCCATTAATCACTAAAATAGTTGACTGAGATTGAATCCAAATATTATTCTGTTTAAATTATTTTGCATTTACCTAACACATCTCCCTTCCTCTTAAAGCTCAGAATTCCAAGTACTTATAAGATTTATAATAGACTATCTCCAAAAATTTATTAGTGCATAGCTAAAGCATCAATAAGTAATCAAAGAAGTAGGTGAAATTTCTATCAACAATTATCTCCTTAAGAAGACTGGAAGGGGCACCTGGGTGGCTCAGTAGGTTAAGCATTAGACTCTTGATTTCAGCTCATGCCATGATCTCAGAGTTATGGGATCAAGCCCTATATCAGGCTCCTCACTCCACGAGGAGTCTGCTATAGATCTGCTCTCTCTCTCTCCCTCTGTCCCTCCCCACTGCATTCACTCTTGCTCGCTCTCTCTCACAAAAATAAATCAGTAAATCTTAAAAAAAAAAAGTTGGAAATTGTATTTGTCAAAGAGCTTAAGTTCAATTACTCTGATTTCAATGGAGAGGGTAGCCAGGATGGGTCACTCACACCTCTTAATCTATTTAATGCCATAAACGCAGTTTATACACGGTTAACACTGAGGCAAGCCATTCAGTCTGGAAAATCTTCACTAGATATTTTAGGAAACTCCACCTCTTCATAGGGTCACATTACTAGAGATTGAAGACTTCTCAAAAATGTGTAGGATATGCTTACTCAGAAAACAAAACTGATAAATTTAACTAAGTAACAGGAAACAAAACAATAACATACTTAATGTTGTCACCTAAAAATTATTTATTTACATATAGAGCACATTATGGCTTAAGGCCTAAAATTAAGGTCTGATATTATGTCCTGCTTTGACATCTGGTAAAATTGGAAAAGTCCTCCAATGGCCTAGGTGCAGGTTCTCCTCCCCACTCTGCCCCAAGAATATGTTCCCCTAGCCAAACAACTCTCCTTATCAAACAAACCAGGTACAGCTTTTGCTTCTCCCTGAGTAGCAGTTTCAGTTCCCTGCCAGTCGGCAGAATTATTCAAACACGCTAACCGCACCCTCCTATGGGAACCAGAGAATGCCCACGATATTGTTGCTATGAAACCTACCTACCATAGCTCCTGATTGTTTACTCTGTTCCCAAAGATAACCCTCATGTGGCCCTGCACAGTGTGCGGTATCCTCCTCCAGGCTTTGAGGACGTGTGACTGATAAATTTCTGTGGTTCTCAGCTGTCTAGTGTTGGGTGTCATGTGCTCAACATTCACTATAATCTTAGGGTAAGAATCCCTCACCAATGAGGTGAATAAGGGTAACTGAAACACACACATAAAGGATTCTGCTGTGTGGCCAGTGAATTCATTTGCTGAAAGCAGAGACCCCAATGGACAGGTTCTGTTCCATACTGTCTGCATTACGTATTCAAACACCCTTGGCCCATGCACCCCCTTTAAGGTATATAACTACTAAAATTACAAAACAAACATTTTATAATTCCCATCCTTGTTCCTGTGGGTGGCCAGCTGTTTTCCATTTCAGACAAGAGAATGAACCAAAGAAATGAATAAAATGCTGAGATTACATAAAAGAAAGTGACAGGTATTAAGCATTCTACTGGATGTTCTTCATTGTCATCTCAAATAGAAAAGATTATCATTTTTAATATAATGCAAGGAAAAGAAGAGTAAATGATTTCATATGGATTTTAATATAATGATTATATAAGAACAAAATAATTTTTACAAAACACTTATAGGAGATTTACAGATTAAGATGATAAGACTTTAAACAGATTTATATCCCTTGTGCCTCCTGAGGACTCACTGAAATGATAGTAAAGGAATAAATATAATATAAACTGAAAATAGCAAAAAGATTGAGAAATGGGGCCATGAGAACAGAAGTGATTTTAATGAATTTCTAAAGTGAATGAATGCATACTAACCACCAAAACAGAACAGAAGTTAATCTAGAAAATAAGCCACAGTCTACAAAATGACCTGAAGAAGGAGAGAATTCAGAACCTAAAAGTTTAGAGAGAGAGACTGAGAGTAGGAATGAGAAAAAAGGCAAAAAATGGGGGTATTATTTTGTGTCTGAAAAGAAAATAACGCCATACCTACTCTCAATCCAGAGGGCATGACATAACTGGCAACCAAGCATAAGAATTATATCTCTGATACAGTTGTGTCTATGTAGTTTCAATCAATCCTCTGTGAGATGTGGTAAGCACCTTCAGTCTAAAAGCTCAAATTTCTTTTAATCTCAAAGAAGTTTTTGTCATTTGGAGGGAATATTATATCTTCCAGTGGATACTGGTCATCTATAATTGCTTAAAATCTTAAAATACCATCCCTAAATATTGGTAATTTTCCACAGTGTGACTTCTACCTTCCAAATTAGAAGTCAAAATACTCAGAAGAGGGAAATAACCTTCTGACAGGCATGGTGGCAGAGATGTCACATTGTTGGGGCATAGCAGGGTAGAGAATCTTTTGCCTCCAGCCTCAGGTAGTAATGCCAGTACCATTTGTACTACAGAAGTCCCTTTGTTGTTTTTGTTTTGTTTTGTTTTCACCAAATACTTTTATTTTTTCAATGTTACAAGATTAATTGTTTATGCACCACACCCAGTGCTCCATGCAATATGTGCCCTCCTCAATACCCACCACCAGGCTCGCCCAACACCCCACCCACTCCCCTCCAAAACCCTCAGTTTGTTGCTCAGAGTCATAGTCTCTCATGGTTCATTTTACCCTCTGATTTCCCCCCATTCACCCTTCCTTTCCTTCTCACAATGCCCTCCATGTTTTTCCTTATGCTCCAACACGTGAGACGATAAGATAATTGACTTTCTCCGCTTGACTTTTTTCGCTCTGCATAATCTCTTCCAGTCCCATCCATGGTGATACAAAAGTTGGTTATTCATCCTTTCTGATGGAGGCATAATATTCCACTGTATATATGGACCATATCTTCTTTACCCATTCATCTGTTGAAGGGCATTTTGGTTCTTTCCACAGTTTGGCAATTGTGGCCATTGCGGCTATGAACATTGGGGTACATGTGGCCCTTCTTTGTACTGCATCTGCTTCTTTAGGGTAAATACCCAGTAGTGCAATTGCAGGGTCATAGGGTAGCTTTATTTTTAATTTCTTGAGGAATCTCCACACTGTTTTTCAAAGTGGCTGCACCATCCTGCATTCCCACCAACAGTGTAAGAGGGTTCCCCTTTCTCCACATCCTCTCCAGCATTTGTTGT
>CM052810.1:127390380-127409555 GCA_028533885.1 Nasua narica | reverse complement strand
TTGTATCCTGCCACATTACTGAATTGCTGTATGAGTTCTAGTAGTTTGGGGGTGGAGTCTTTTGGGCTTTCCATATAAAGTATCATGTCATCTGCGAAGAGAGAGAGTTTGAGTTCTTCTTTGCCAATTTGAATATCTTTTATTTCTTTTTGTTGTCTGATTGCTGTCGCTAGGTCTTCTAGTACCATGTTGACCAAGAGTGGTGAGAGTGGACATCCTTGTTGTGTTCCTGATCTCAAAGGGAAGGCTGTCAGCTTTTCCCCATTGAGAATGATATTTGCTCTGGGCTTTTCATAGATAGATTTTATGATGTTGAGGAATGTTTCTTCTATCCCTATACTTTGAAGCGTTTTAATCAGGAATGGATGCTGAATTTTGTCAAATGCTTTTTCTGCATCAACTGAGAGGACCATGTGGTTCTTCTCTCTTCTCTTATTGATTTATTCTATCACATTGATTGATTTGAAGTCCCTTTGTGCTTAAGCATCATTTTTTTAAAGATTTATTTATTTATTTGCTTGTTTATTTATTTATTTGACACAGAGAGAGAGATCACAAGTAGGCAGAGAAGCAGACAGAGAGGGGGAAGCAGGCTCCCTGCTGAGCAGAGAGCCCGATGCGGGGCTTGATCCCAGGACCCTAAGATCATGACCTGAGCCGAAGGCAGAGGCTTTAACCCACTGAGCCACCCAGGCGCCCCAAGCATCATTTTTTTTTTTTAATTTTCTTTATTTATTTGAGAGAGGGAGAGAGAGCATGAGAGGGGAGAGGGCCAGAGGGAGAAGCAGACAGCCCATGGAGCTGGGAGCCCAATGCGGGACTCGATCCTGGGACTCTGGGATCATGACCTGAGCCAAAGGCAGTAGCCCAACCAACTGAGCCACCCAGGTGCCCCTTAAGCATCATTTTTCTTTTTTTTTTTTTGGCTCTCTAACTCAATATTTGGTCCTTAGTCCTTAGTGGCAGAGGTGCCCAGTGGTTAGGGCAGTCATGCTTTTGCTACAGAAGCCCCTAAGTTTTTCTGAGCCATTATGTTCTATCTCCATAGTTCCGCAGCTCTCCAGCCATATTGTAGATATTCCACCAAATACATTTTAATAAATTCATTTACTTCTTCAACTAGACAGAGCACATTGTGTTGTTTGTAGGAAGAATCTTAACCAACATATGTCTTCTACTGTTCCATTTTTCTTTATGGACATCTTACCATTGGCTTACATAGAAATCTTACCATTGGTTTATATCTTCTAGAGCATTCATGTCTTTTATCAATATAATCACAATTTTATTTCTTTAATATTTGTATTATGTTAAGTTGTACTATATTTCTTCTAATCTTTCAGAAAAGAAACTTAGTTGTCATTTTGATTTTTGATTCTTCTATTATTATTTAATCATCTAAAATCTTGTTTTGGATTTTTTCTAAAAGCCCTTTAATTATAGTTCCTTAAAAGTACATCTACACTTAAAATGTAGTGATCTGATTCTCATTATTTCTGTGTCCTATAGAGGCATTTTCTCTTGCTGTCAGTTTCCTTTCCCTGCTCCAAGTTCATGTGTTTTCTTCTATGGAGTGTAATTGCTCTCTCCCTAATCATGACAGTGAATATGGAATTCTTCAGCATCCAAACCCCTCATCTGTTAATCAATCTGAGAGATAGTAAATGACAGACTGGGAGTTCTCCAGGGGACCAGTAGCAAAAGCATTGGCAAGCTAGGCCCTCACCACTGCACTATATATATTATGGAAGGGAAGCCAATCTAACTTTTTGATACCTGTGGCAAGGAAGCCTATTATTAGATTTACACTGGAGTGTTGTGTCTTTGGGGACAGGTAGTATCATGCAGCATTTACATGCGATTAGAACATAGAAGCATTACTCTCAACTGGGTGGAATCTTTCTAGACTCTCCCAAAATGTCATCACTTTCACCTAGAACTTTAGGTCTCAAATATATTCTTGTCATATACTGAGACCAGGCACTTTTTCTTATCTTTGGAAAATTCAGAATACACCATTTTTCAACAGCATTGATGTATTTTATCAGGGATTTCTAAATCCTTTCACACATTTTATACAGCCTTTAAAGCTACAAAATCAACTGATTGTGGGTGTTATTTTATTTGGTCAGATACATTACTTAATTGCTTGATTAAACACTGACTAGGTTTTTATTCTTACTCAGAAGAAAATAATGCAAAGTTCTAACCTATTGTAAAATATAATTTGACACATTTCATTCTTTCAAAACTGAATTTATTAACATAAATATTTAGAGAATATTAACCTTAACCGTGGTCAACCTTAGGTCTGATAAAAACACATCTGTTTGGTCAATCTTGTTAAATGTTCATTTTCTTTATATTAGTACATTTTATGTTCACTTTCTGGTGGGCTTAGGGATTTAAATATGAAGTATATAGTTATACATTTAGGTGTCTCAGATTAAAATTACGTTTATCCATCTATTGGTTAGATAATTAACAGGTAGATACTAAGTGAATCTAGTAATAAAGTTAGAGAAACTAACCTGTGGAAAATTTATTTTATTTTAAATGAAAAATCCAAATAACTTCTAAATAGCAAAAGACAAAGAAGTATCAAGAGAAATTCTAAAATATTTTGAACTCAATAAAAACAAAAACGCAACTAATCAAAATGCAATGAAAGCAGGGCCTAGAAGGAAATATGTATCACTAAATGCTTATTTTAGAAAATAAGAAAGATCTGAAATCAATAATCTAAACTCCCACATTAGGAAGTTAGAGAAAGAACAGTAATTGTTCTTATAGCAGAAAAAATTAATAATAAAAAATAGAACAGAAATCAATGAAATTTAGGCAGGAACATAGTAGAGAAAATCAAGGGAAAAAAAGCCCATTCTCTGAGAAGATCAATAAGAGTGATAGACATGTAGTCAGGCTAACCATGAATGAAAGAGAGAAGACATATTCTAATATTAAAAATAAAGAAATTATCATTATTGATACTACAGACACTGGAAGGATAATAAAGGAATACTCTGAACAACGGTAAGCCCACAAATTTGATAATTTAGATTAAAAGGACCATTTCCATGAAAGACAAACACTACCAAAGCTCACAGAAAGAAAAATAGACCCTCTCTCTCCCTATATATGTATAGGTATCATATATATATATATATGATATTGAATCAATAATACTTTCCAAAATAGAATTAGGTTTTATAATGCTTAAGTTGATGGTTTTACTAGTAAATCCTACTAAACATTTAAGGGAGAATCACATACATTCTACAAAACTCTTGTTTTAGAGAAAACGCTTTTTTATTTATTCTATAAGGCCAGCATTTTCCTAAGCCAGCATTATCCAAAGCCAGACAAAGACAATATAAGAAAACTACAAACCAGTATCTCTAATGAATAGAGATACAAAAATTCTTAACACAATAGTAGCAAATTGAATTTAACAATGTACAGAATTATCGATCATGATCAACTGGAATTTATTCCAGTTATGCAAGACTGGTTCAACATTTGGCAATCAATTAATGCAACCTACCACAACAACAGGCTAAAGAAAAAAAATCAAGAACTACAGCTAAAATCATATTTAATAGTGAGAAATTAGATTTTCCCCCCTAAGATCAAGAACAAAGCTAGGATGCCCCCTCTCAGCATTCCTATGCAACATCTACTGGAAGTCCTAGATAGTGCAATAAGAAAAGGAAATAAAAGGCATACAGATTGGAAAGGAAGAAACAAAACTGTCTTTGTTTGCAAATAACATGGATGTCTTTATAGAAAATCCCAAAGAAGTGACAAAAGCAAAACAAAACCAAAACACCAAAACACCCTGAAACAAATAAGTGATTGTGCTAAGGTTTCAGGATACAAGGTTAATATACAAAAGTCAATTGCTCTCCTACATAAAAAGCAATGAACAACTGGAATATGAAATTAAAAATGCATGATCATGTATAACTCACAAAACAATTAAATAGGCAAAAATCTAACAAAATATATATAGGATCTATATGAAGAAAGCTGTGCAAGTGATGAAATAAATCAAAGAAGATATAAAGAAATGGAGAGGAATTCTACATTTATCTATTGGAAAAGAATTCAATATTGTTAAGATGCCAGTTTTTTTTTCCAACTTCATCTACAGATTCAATGCAACCAATCAAAATTATAGCAAGCTATTTTGTGGATATTGAAAAATTAATTCTAAAATTTATATGAGAAGGCAAAACTCTGGAATAACCAATACAAAACTGACAAAGAATATAGTTGGAGAACTAACACAACCTGATTTAAAGACTTATTACACAGCTATAGTAATCAAGATTGTGTGGTACTGGTGAAAGAATAGACAGATAGAGCAATGCAACAGAAGATAGAGCCCAGAAATAGAACCAAATGTACATAATAAATATATTGAACTTTGACAAACAAACAAAAGCAATTCAATGAAGAAAGACTAGCCTCTTCTATAAATAGTGCTACCGAGATGCAAGAAATAGTGAATATCAAGATGCAAGAAAATGAATCCAGACACAGACTTTTCACAATTCAAAATGGATCACTTAAATGAACAATTTGAGAGGCAGGGCAGGGGGTCGTGGGGAGGTGGGGAAGAGAAATGAAACAAGTTGGGATGGGGAAGGAGACAAACCATAAGAGACTCCTAAACTCACAAAACAAACTAAGGGTGGCTGGGAGGTAAGGGGGATAGGGTTATGGACATTGGGGAGGGTATGTGCTATGGTAAATGCTGTGAAATTTGTAAGCCTGATGATTCACAGACATGTACCCTGGGGCAAATAATACATTATATGTTAATAAATAAATTAATTAAAATTTTTAAAAAAACAAAAAAAATTGTTTTCAGATAAGGGATTTAAAAGCAAAAAAAAAAAAAAAACCCCAAAACAAAATGGATCACTTAAATATAAAACACAATAATATAAACCTTCCAGAAAATAACAAAGAATAAATTCTTTGTTATTATATATTATATATAGTTCTATATAGATATATACAAATATATAATATAATATATAATAATATAATATGTATTATAATTATATAATATAATATATAATAAACTCATTTTGCAATGACTTTTTAGATACAATAACAAAAACATATCTATGAAAGATAAAAATTGATAAATTAAACTTTATTAAAATTAAAAACTTCTATCCCACAAATTACAGTTAAAAGAATCAAAAGACAAGCTAGATTGAGAAAAAAAATATTTTCAAATATATATCTGATAAAAGACTTATATCCAAAATATACAAAGTACTCTTGAAACTCGGCAGTAAGAAAAGAAACAACCTACTTAAAAATTGAGCAAAAATCTGAACAGATTCCTTTTAAAAGATACAGGTGAAAAAAAATGCATATGTAAAGATACTCATCATTATTTGTCATTAGTGAATTGTAAAGTGACAATGACATGTACACCTATTGTAATAGCTAAAATCCAAGTCCTGACAATAACAAATACTGGTGAGTATGTGAAGCAACAGAAACTCTCATTCATTGTTGGTGGGAACACAAAATTCTATAGCCACTTTGGAAGACAGTTTCATTGTCTGATATATAAATATATATGTATATATATGCAGGGAATTTTTTGGAGGATAGTGAAATTATTCTGCATGATACTGTAATTGGGATATATGACCCTATGTATTTGTGAAAAACCACTGATTTCATAGCATAAAGAGAGAACCTTAATGTATTAAATGTTTCAAAAAATTATGTAGACACTTGGCAGGTCCTAAGATCGAATGCAGAATGTGACAAAACAATCTAATTGTCTAATAAATATATGAAGTTATCTCACAGAAGAGGGTAAGGTAAAGGTGCTGACCTAAGTAACTATGGAAATGAGTGGAGCCTGTAATACTAAAGGCAAAAGAAACTATACATTTGAACTAAATTCTAGTTGAGAAAGTTGTTTCCCATGGGAACACAGGTTAGGAATTCTGATACCACTATGTACACTACAACTGATGGTTTCCAAAGGACAGCTGACAGTAGGAGCCACATTTCTCACTGTTAGAGCAGAAGGCTATCGAGCAAAAAGAGGCTAGAATGATCTATGTGATAATAGGTTTTGAGTTGGAGACATTCATATAAACTCATATTTAGTTTAATATCGATACAGATGGCTTCATACAGAAATTTATAGATATGTGTATATACATAGGTTAATATACATTCATATATTTTGCTCTATCAGTTGAAGGGCCTAGAAGCAAATACACTTCAGTAGCAGCCAACTTTCACCTAGTACCCGCATCTTGGTTTCTAATACCCTTCTTCAATAAAATGAACCCGAGTTCCTAGAAAAAAATGACTGATTCTAGAAATAGGGCAGAAAATATAGAAATAGAGGCTACAGTATCTTATGGTCCCCCAAAAATAAAAAAGTGCTTTAAAAAATCCACAGTAGTACTATGTTGAACAAGAGTGGTAAGAGTGGGCATCCTTGTTGTGTTCCTGATCCCAAAGGGAAGGCTGTCAGCTTTTCCCCGTTGAGAATGATATTTGCTGTGGGCTTTCATAGATAGATTTTATGAAGTTGAGGAATGTTCCTTCTATCCCTATACTTTGAAGCATTTTAATCAGGAACGGATGCTGAATTTTGTCAAATGCTTTTTCTGCTTCAATTGAAAGGACCATGTGGTTCTTTTCTCTTCTCTTATTGATTTGTTCTATCACATTGATTGATTTGTGTATGTTGAACCACCCTTGCATCCCAGGTATAAATCCCGCCTGGTCATGATGAATAATTTTTTTAATGTGCTGTTGGATCCTATTAGCTAGAATCTTGTTGGGAATCTTGGCATCCATATTCATCAGGGATATTGGTCTGAAATTCTCTTTTTTGATGGAGCCTTTGCCTGGTTTGGGGATCAGGGTAATTCTGGCTTCATATAAAGAGTCTGGAAGTTTTCCTTCTGTTTCTACTTTTTGAAACAGTTTCAGGAGAATAGGTGTTATTTCTTCCCTGAAAGTTTGGCAGAATTCCCTTCAACAGATGAGTGGATAAAGAAGATATGGTCCATATATACAATGGAATATTATGAATACCCAACTTTTGTATCAACATGGACGGTACTGGAAGAGATTATGTGGAGCGAAATAAGTCAAGCAGAGAAAGTCAATTATCTTATAGTCTCACATGTGAAGCATAAGGAAAAACATGGAGGGCATTGTGAGAAGGAAAGGAAGGATGAAAGGGGAGAAATCAGAGGGGGAGACGAACCATGAGAGACTATGGACTCTGAGCAACAAACTGAGGGTTTTGGAGGGGAGAGGGTGGGGGGTTAGGTGAGCCTGGTGGTGGGTATTGAGGAGGGCACGTACTGCATGGAGCACTGGGTGTGGTGTATGAACAATTAATCTTGTAACACTGAAAAAAATAAAATAAACGTATTTGGGGAAAAAAAAAGAAAATCTAAAAAAAAATATCCACAGTAATGGTAGTATGACAAAGAAATATAGGAATCAACTGCAAGAGCTCTCAATGCTCAGGGATAGAACTGTTTGGACAACAAAATAAATAGAGCAGCATGGGTGATTACCCTGGGTATAAAATTAATACTTGTGTTTCTATACTGGTATAAATAAATAAGTAGGGGAGAATAGACAAATCTCCCATGTAGAACTCCTAATAATTTATGTACATACTCCACTTTCAAGCAGGTGGAGCACAGTTCTCCAATCCTTAATGTGGGTTATATGCATAGTGAGTGGTTCCTTCTATGCAGTATGAAAATGGAGGGAAAGAGTAACTTTATAGTAAAGAATCCTAAAAAACACTACCTCAGCCAGATGATCAAGGTCCACATCAATAATGATAAGTAATGTTGATAGTATGTACCTTTGATGTGATGTGATGAAAATGGCACTTCATCTTTGTGGTCTTCTTCTCAAAATACGTTAACTCCTGTCAGTCATGACTAGAACATCAGGTAATTCCCACATGAGGGATATTCTACAAAACTATCTGACAAAGACTCCTCAAAACTGTCACGGTCATCAAAAACAAGGAAAATCTGAGAAACTGTCATCTCCAAATAGGAGCAAAGGAAATAGAGCAACTAAATGTAAATGCGGTGTCTTGGATGGATCCTGGAAAAGAAAGTGGCCAGTAGGTAAAAACTAAGAAAAAACAAATAAAGTATGGGCTTCAGTTAATAATAATGTGTTGATATTGCTTCATTAATTTTAACTAATATGCTATAGTTATATAAAAAGTTTATAATGCGGGAATTGAATTAGGAACTCTCTATACCACCTTTACAAATTTTCTATAAACCTAAAATTGTTCTGAAAAAGTAAAGGATATTAAAAGTTAAAAGAGAAATAAGACAAATTTCTCTATGTATTGCCAAGTCTATGTAGAGCAACTTAAAAGAACACACCTAAAATCAAAAAGACACATTATTCAGCAAAAAAGAAACTCAAAATGCAGCATTTCCCTTTGGCTAAAATATCACCCCTTGTTTCTTAAAATATTTGCTGAGTTTTATAAGATGAGAAATGATTGTCAATTCTTCATAAGGCATTTGATACTATACAATTTTAATAAGTTCATCTGTAATAAAGTAAATAGGTTTATTAACAAAAATGCTAAATTTGAGCATACTGCTTTACTATATATGGCTCTAATTCTTGGAAATTAATTACTATTCATATCATAAATATATGGTATTAACTCCAAAAGTCAGTCCTAAGAAGAACTAAGTGAAATTGTCCTCATGCCAACTTCATCTCTGAACTCAGATTATTTTTCAATTAACATTGTCTTTGAGATGAATAAATATGATTATTTTTGTTAATTTTGGCCTCATATAGACATTGCTTAATATGGGTACTGATAAAAACAGGCATTCAAGGAACGGTGGGAAGAGGGAACAGGTCACAGGATGAGAAAAGAAGGATCAAATATCTGTGCATCAGTTAAGCATGCAGTTATCTACTGTAGACAGTAGAAGACATTGTGGCTGTAGTAAACCAAAAGGATTTAATACCAGGAATGAGGTGCTTACAAAATTGCTGGAGAGTCTAGCAGAAGTGCTCTGGGCTGGGCCTCCATATTATCACTGTGTAAGTGATTCAAAGGAAACTGCTACCTCAGCTACAGTCAGGAAGCTGGCAATCAGGGAGATAGTGCTTCTCACCTCTGCTCTTTGTGTCAGGATGGGGCTGCTGGAAGTGCTGGCTCCTGAGTCTGGTGACATGGAGAATGCATGACCCCTCCAGGCCCTCCCTTTCCCCACCTCACTCTGCTATGCATTCAAACCTCTCATGAGTGCATTTGATTGACTGAACTCAAATTCCATCTGGAGCTTCTTCTCCAAAGGAAGTCTGAGAGATATACTTTTAAGTTGTCCAGTCTCTGCCATACAGAAAGCACATTAAAGAAGGTAGAATAAACATTGATTCAGTCAATCTAGCTTATCCACCACGTATGACATTAGATTACTGTAATGTGAGAAATGCATATGAGGAGCTATTATCAACCGACCTCTTACTGGAGGCATATTTTCCTCTAGAGTTTAGCAGTGATCTATTCGAACAGACCCTGTGCCCAACATATCACTCAGAAACCCAAACGAACCAAAAATATAGTCCTCTCTCAAGTTGTTGCAACATCACAGTCATTTTGCATTTGTTCTCTTAAAACGTACCATAGTGTCTGCATCCAAAATTCATTTTCAAATTTTTTCCTGAATTTCATATAATTTCTCTTTGGATTCCTTGACATGTGTACGCATTCAATACATACACATACACGTACACGTACACATACACTACCACAAACATACTCTATTCAGCTTTCAGCAATATAAGAAAGGCCCCCATGGATCACAAATATCTATTAATTATGAAGATGACTTTGTCTAAATTCACACCTTTAGTATTTGTCCTTCCAGATAAAACACTGTCCCCTTGGGACAAAATATTAGTTTAGCACTGGCTATTAATCCCATTATCAAATATTCCCATAGGCTAGCCTCTTACTTGAGCTCCTACTTCCCAGCATAGACTTCTTTATCACCAATATCTTGTCTTTTCTATAGATGAGAACAAATTATTCAATTTCTATTCTATTAAATGACAAATTAAATTTCTCCAAGAAAAATACAAAAGGAATATAAAAATTAGTATGGCTATACTTTGTACAGAGTGGTATCTTATAACCACATTGGAGGAAGAAAATACTCTATTAAAGATATACAAACAGAAATTATTAGAGAAAAACCAATAGGATTGGTTGCTGAGGCAGATTAGGAAAGATGACTGCTATACTTAGAGGGATTATTGTTGAATGAGGTATGAATGAACTGTTAAACCAGCAACAAAAAAAGTCCTTGGGGAATCCTGTCAGCCATGTCATTCCACTCCTGCCACGTGTGTATAAAGACAGACGAAATGTAAGAAACTGCCAGAGGTTTCTGAACTGCTACAGAGCATTTCAAAGAGCCTCTCAATTACAGATGGTACCAATGAAAACACACAATTCTGAAATAAAATCTCCTTTACTATTTTTTTATTCATTCTTTAAATTCTTTCTAATAATATATTCTACAGTAGAAACTCCTATACCAAGAATTTCTTTAAATGGACTGGAAATAACAATAAAGAAGAGATCTAAGCACAATATAAAAAAATTAAAAGAACCTTCCCTTCCCAGTCTATAAAATTTCTCAGATAAATTTTTGAAATGATGTATTCATCATTCAGAAAGAGTGCCAAGAAATAGTGGTTTAAGAGGACCCTAAATTTAACATGCTTACACTTGAATTGCTACTATATCAAGAAAAGAATGTTCCACATTGAATTTACTAGCACACATCAATTTATTCATGAAACATCTATTCTCCTATAAAACATACTTCATTTTATCTTCACTTTTGTGCACCACACTTGCACAGGAGTTCTTCATGAATGATTTCAAGAAAAAAAAGGAATAAACAAAAATTTGTACCCTAAATTTTATGAATTAGAATCAGAAAAGGAGAGGACAATAGATTTTTGTCAAAGAAAGTCACATTTAAGTCAGGAGTAAGTTGTATTTATTTTCCCTTACACATGAAGTTTAAAAGAATTATCTTATAATAAGATTAATGCAGTACTTTTTTTCTTTTGCTTTGCCTCTAAGTAGCCAAGGTGTGGTTATATTTAATATGCATGTACCCTCCTCAAAGCTGATATCAAAATAGCACAATAATGAGCAAATGATAATATTCATACTTCACTGTTCTATCAAACACTTTTATAACATATTGTGCTAGCAAACTATAACCCTTATTTTTCCATATTTTCATTATCAATTAACTAACAACAATTTAAAAATACATAAATAGCAAAAGTTTACCAAAAGTTTAATGCAATTATTTTGGCCACACACAGGTCCAAGAACTCAGCATCTATGAAGTATTTACTATATACCTGGCAAGATGATTGGAGCACTCACATTCATTATTTTAATCTTCTCTGCAGCTCCCTAAAGTACCTGTCAATACCCACCTTTATACAAAAGGAATCGCAGACACTAAAGAATTTAAATATTGCATGAAAAATTGTACTACTGATGAGTAATAAAATCATTCCAACACAATTCTGTTATTCTCCAAAGACATGCTCGTTTTACAGCCTTACATATTTGCTGCCCTACATACCTGCTGCTATGAGATTTACTGTTACAAACATTGAACAGAGCAAGCATTCTTTTTTACTCATGCACAGACCTAGAAAATAGGTGCCTCAAGTACAGAGCTACCCAGCAGGATGTCTCTGAACAGCTCTTCAAAGACAATACCTTTGTCTCATTTCTTCTGCGTCCTAGAATGTACAATAATGGTGTGTCCTTCACTGGAGAAGGGGGCCCATCTTAGTGCAATAAGAAGATTGTCTACAAAAGGGCATTTCCTTTTGGAAGTCACTTGTTTTTGAGAAGTTTTTCATGCTATAATATTATTAGAATATTGCTATAATATTGCTATAATATTATTAATTATTAATTTGGATCACTAAAATACAGTATAAAAAGTGACACAGATATTCATAAACATACAATCTCCCAAGTTTCCCCCAAATTAATTCCACATCCACTATCTCAAATTAATTCACATCCACCATTCAAGAAATTCACATTCACCATTTCATCATTTTGATGTAATCTCTTTATAAGTACTAAACAAGCACCATGGGAAATTCTGCTTAAGCTAGTTAAAAGAGACTAAGTTTAACTAGAAAATGAATCTCAAAGGAAGACTGTCTTCAAGTTGTCCTCACTAGATTTGGAATGTAAACAAATAAAAGGAAGAAGAGGAGTAACCTATGAATTACTGAGGAATATCTCTCCCTTTCTTTGGGGGGGAAACACTCAATTGATGCCAACAATAAATAATACAGATGCCTTCTTTTGGTTTCACTTTAGCTTGGGTGACCCCTTTGAACATTCATAGAAGAAAGGGCAGCTAGCTATCCCTGAAGACGTTCTTAATTATGCTCAAAGCTCTGTCCCAGTAGACTCTATCATATCACAACTCATTATTACACATATTGTTACTGACTATGTCAGACAGCTTCTCGCAAACTGTCAACTATGTTGCAAGAATCAGGGATAATTCTGGGTGTTTACTGATGTTCATCCTATATTCCCCAACAAGGATGTATTATAAAAATATTATTTGGTAATACTCTTGTTACTCCTATTAAGAATATTCAAAGCTATAGGGAAAAAGGATCAGTGGAAGAAGTTAAATGAAGGAATCTACAAGCACTTCACATTCGAGTGTGGCAAGTGTGACAGTGGCTTCTAATACTAGAAGAGTTGCAGTCTAAAGTATATTCCAAACTTGATATAACTTTACCTTTGATAATGGCTATTGATTCTCTTGGAAGGGGTAGTTTATGCAGCCAAATTCTCTGCTTGAAGAACAAGGATATGTATTTAAAAGCCTAGGAGGCTTGAGTACTCTAACATAGAAATCCAAAGAGATCCTAATGTAGTATCAGATATATTTATTTTTTTTTTCCCCTAGTCCTGGATCTCACTTGGGTGAACATAGGATCAGTAGAGTATATTCGGCAGGTTTAGGGTTTAGAAACCTAGGGTTTAGAAACCTAGAGTCCTATGATATAAAAAAGTTCAATTTCCTTGTCAGTTGAATACACATGGATATAAGAATATTTGGATTTTGAGGGAAAAATAACATATTTTAAAGATTTCCAAGAAATGTAACCGAAATAAGTTTAAAACCAACAATGTATGCAGATATCAAACACTGTCTTAGAGCAAAGGCAAATAAACAATTCTTACCAGAATTTTTTTTAAATCATAGTAAGGCAAATATTTCAGGAGTTGACTGTAATCAGATAATACTGTAGCTTTAATATTCAAAATAACAGAGTTACTTATTCTCTTATTATGAAAACAGAAATTTTCATAAAAATACTGAAAGAGGTATAAAGTCATAACGGTGGTAGAAGCCAAAATTAGCAATAAAAAATGTGGCTAAACACTGGGAGGAAATATCCTTTATAAAAGTGCGTAGTTGAACAGATTGAGAAATGATCAATGTCCAGAGCTATGCTGTGTGAAAAGCTAGCTATTCATCACATGAGGCCGGTGAACACTTGAAATGTGAGTATTCCAAATGGAAACATCAAGGAAGTGTAAAATACACATCAGATGTGAAGTCTTTGAATAAAAATAAGAATGTGAAATATCTCATGTGTAACTTTTATATTGGTTGTATGTTTAAATGATAGTATTTTAAAATACTGGGTTGACTATAATAATATCTCACTTACTTTCATTTAGTTTTTTTTTTTTTAATGTGGTTACTAGGAAATGTTAAATTACATTATGTGACTGCCATATTTCTAATGATGTTGGTCTACACCTTTGAACCAGCAACATGGCTAGAGAGGAATTACATAAGAGAAAGTTTCCACTCTCTTCCCAGGAGCTGTATGACAGAGAAGTGGGGCAAGAACCACTGACCTCTCTATTATTTAAGATATATTTTCTAAAACAGTCAGAATTGGTTCCTCCTTCCATGCCTTTGACATCTATCAATAATTTTCTTCCTACCTCCATTAATGAAGCCACATCTCCTAGCAATGCAACAAGGCCAAGAGTAAAGGGCACAGGTTGTAATAAAGTACAACCTGGAATATTGTTGATAATAGCTAAGTACAGAAAGAGGAAAAGTGTGGGAACATTCAGTGTTCATGAGGGACTGGAACGTTCTTCCAGAATATTATTCAGGAATAAAGCCACCTATTCATATTAAAAATAGGTAATCAAAGAACAAGAAAACTTCCTGTATGTCAAAGGAATAGTAAATAAAAGATTTTATAAAATAGAAATTTCACTGGTGACTGTGTAGATCAACTTTTTTATCAGTATGTACTCTAAGAAAAAGAATCTGACAGCACAGAGATAAACAGTAAAGAGAATCAAATTAGTATCTTGTCCAAAGGCATACTGGGCTTGGCTAGATCTTTTCCAATTCAAGAAGACTATGGAAAGATTTATAACATGAAGCAAGGAAATCAATCCACTTAAGATTAGAGGAAAAGCATGTCTATGAATGTAGAAGAAAATGTGATTCGATCTGGTTTCAGACTCCATGAAACTTAAGATAAACTAACATGACAAAAAAGAACATTAGCTAAGACAAAAATAGAGTTGGCAGATATAAGAAAATAATGCAGAGAAATGAAAACAAAATAGCAAAATTAAAATATATATTGAAATCAATGGACTACAGAATCAACACTAAAGTAATAGAAACAAAATGTAGAATATAGGCTGTTTGGTGATGATCAACAAGCTAAGTCTATCAGAATCACATGAACTGCTTTTTTTTTTTTTGGAGAGAGAGAGTGCCTACATGGGGGGGGGGGAGGGCGGGGCAGAGGGAGGAGGCAGGAGGGAGACAGAGAATCCCAAGCAGGATTCTGGGAATTCAATATTCCCAATATTGAATATCAATATTCAGCACTGAGCCCAATATGGGGCTTGATCTCATGGCCCTGAGATCATGACTTGAGCCGAAATCAAGAGTTGGAGGCTTAACCAACTGAATCACCTAGGCTCCCTAAGACTGTTTTTTTAATATATAGACATGGAATCCTAATCTTCAGAGTCTGACTTAATTGATATAACAGATCTCGAAAACACTGAACTTTAAAAAGTTCTCCAGGTGATTATAATATATACGCAATTGTGGGAATGACTTGTGTGGCAAACCAGAGGAGCTAAATGCCAAGGAGAGGCAAGAATAAAGATGAGGAAAAATAACAAATATGGAAAACAGAGAATGGAAATTAGCATTTATAAGCTTCTTTAGGAAAGAAACAAGAGAGTAGAAATATTTTAAGAGCCTTAAAAATAGAAAGGTAAGTATATATCTGCAAACTGAAATGGATTATAGAAGTCAATGGAAAATGAGTAGAAACAGAAACACATTCCTAGACATATCTTGATGAAACTCTTGATTGTCAAACATAAAGAAACAAATCTCACAGATTTCACAAAGAAAAAAGTTACTTGGGGTTAATTTCAAAGAGTAAGAAATCAGGCCTTTTCCAACTTCTTATCTGGAACTGATTTACGGGAACCAATGAGATAATATTTAGAAATTTAACTAAAATGGGCTTTAGCTTAAGAACTATATAATTAGCTGACATTTTATTTATGTGCAAAGGAGACAAAAATATTGCAGGTATGCAAAGCACAAACATGGATCAACTAGAACTTTTTTCGTGAATAAATACTCAGTGAATTAGTAAAACAGTGTGCTAAAAAAATTTAAAAACTGGTAAATTAAAAATATAATCAAGGAAAATTAGCAATACCAGATAGTAAGGCCCATGATAAATCTATGATAACTAAAACCATGTGATATGCAACAAGAAAAGGTGAACAGGTCCTTAGAACCGACCAGAAAGCAGAAGCAAACTGAAGTATACATAAAGAAAAAATACATGTGAATGTATTCAACAAATATTTAAAGAAAAAATATTTTCTAGATACACCTGTGTGCAGAGAAAAAAAATTATAGGAAGGAAATTCAGCAAACAAAAAAATATTGGTTTTCTCTAGATGGCTGGAGATTTTTATTTTATTCTATATTACTTTGCCAAGGTAATTTGCAAACAACAAGAGAAAACCTGTATCATATATAATCAGAAAAGAATAATAAATGTCAAAAAATTAGAATCCTTAAAAGTATTTTTCTAATACTGTAATTAAAGACAGTGCAAAATATTATTTGGTTCGTAATACAAAGGTCACTGTGTGTCCTTCACATTTTCTTCAAAATGCAATGAATAGAAAGGAGTAGAAGGTGCTGGTGAGCTAATAGCTTGATCACTTTCCACCCTCCTTCCGTTTACAACCTTAACCCCAATTCAGTACAACTCCTAAACCAAGCAAATGCTAGTGGCTACAAGCAAGTAATGTTTCAACTGAGAGAAAAACTGAAGAACTTTCAAGGTTAGACAGCCTAAGCTGATGGGAATGCAGCTGAAGTCTTGAGAGAAATCCATGGACCCAGGGGAGAAAGCTGACACTGGCTTCAAGAGCGTACCTGGATTCCTTCATCCCTAAACAAAGAAGGAAGATGTAGACAATGGAATGTGTTCTTTATATTCATAAAGCTAAAGTAATCCAGAAAGCCAAGGATCTTTGCCATGTTCTTGTTTGGCTTTAAGGCATAACCAATGAGTACTGCCAGCCAAGATGATGGAAAGAAAATGAGTACATGAAAGACACTGCTAAGACACTAAATCAACCAAACTTAAAATCAACCCAACTTCTCTGAACATCCTGTTAAGATATAATAATTTTAATAATATTGTACCTATATTTTTGGCCAGCTTAAACTTATTTACGTTACTTGCCACAAAAAGCCTCTTAATTAATAGGAGAATATAAGGAGGAGAGCAAATTGTGATGGGCAGTAAATCTTAAAATGTGTATTGTTAAATCCAAATAAACAATGTTAGATTCTATGGGAATGTGTAGTGTATGTGATAAAGTTTCTTAAAATACCAGAGATATACTTTAGTGGAAATCCTAATATTAACCTGGTACTAAAATTTCTAAACTAGGATTTGGGGCTGCTTGGGGCGAGGCCAGAAGCAAAAGTTTTAAAAAAAGATTTTATCTGGGAACTTAAAGGGGATGTTAGGAAAAGTGAGAAATGAAAAGTATAACTTATGGAGAAAGAAGCAGGAGAATATAATATTTGAGAGATAAATAATTGGTAACTTATATTAAATATATGGATATATACATATATATATTTATGTTTGAGATTATAAGGGATAAAAAAGGAGAAGATAACTATTAATGAAGCTGGAAATCATAGAAAAATTCCCAAATTTACAAGGTTGAAAAAAGAATAACAACTTGATCAAATCAATACCAAAAAGGAAAAGGAAGATAAAAATTAAATAGAATAAACAAAGTAGAACTTCAAAATACAAATGAAGAAAATTCTAAAGACAATATTAGCAAATAATAACCAACAGTGTATCAAAAGAAGTAGCAAGTAGAAAGTTCATTCAATATAAGAAAATAAACAGTGAATCTTGGAACACTGAAAAAATAAAATTAAATAAAAAAAGAAAAGAAAATATATCAACACAATTCATTATAGCAAAAAACGTAAAATAGAAAAATCATATTATATTAATAGATGCTGAGAAGGCATTTGACAATATTCGACACTTCTTAAAAAAAAACTCTAAGTAGGAATAGAAACAATTTATTTAAATATAAATAAATCTACTCATCAAAGTTCGATACCAAATATCACATTAAAAGATAAAACACTAAAAAAAGATAAAACACTAAAATTATTTTATTTTTAGTTTGGAACTCAGCAGAGACGTTCACTGCTGTAATTATTTTTCAGTGTTATTTTGGAGGTTTTGGCGAATTCAATTTTAAAAAGAAATATCTTATATAAATATTTTAGAAGAGATAAAACTGCCATTTGCTGATAATGCACTTGTATTCTGGAGACACCAAAGAGATTCTAATTTAAAAATTACAAAATTTTATAGAAGAGATTTGTAATGTGGATGCATAAGACAGATTATAAAACTCAACAGCCTTAGAGTATGCATCTATATCAAAAAACATAAAGGAGAAAAGAATAAAACTAACAATAGTAATGAAATAGGCAGGAAAAATCTTAACCTCCCAGGGCCGCACAGACACATGAAGAACCTTATATTTCATTGACACTACACCCCTTTAAGGAGGATTAAAAGCACCAAAACAAGTAAACATAAAGAAACAAAAACAAAAAGCACAGTATGTCCTGACCAGGATGTGGAACAACCAGAACAGAAATACCACTGGCTGGGACACAAAACAGTACAAACACTCTGGAAAGTTTGCTGGTGTCTTATGGAGCTAAACATGACTTATACAACCTAGCAATTCCACTCATAGTTATTTATAAAAAGAAATGAAAATATATTTTCATACTAAAATCTGAATGCAAATATTTAAGGTAGGTTTATTCATCATCATCACAAAATGTCTATCACCTATTAAATGGAAAAACAAACTGACTATTCAATGGAATATTCACTTCATGATTAAAGTATAACAGGTGGGACCGGCTCCTTCTTTGTGATTCGCGGCCTCTACTCGGAGAGGGCTTCTCACCACAACATCCCGCAGAACACGGGACACTTCGCTCCGTGATTCGTGATTCGAAACGTTACTCACGCCATGTCTGCACCAGGCATTACAACATGTCCCAGAAAGGAACTCCTGATTTGTACATGAGGATACGGTCTCATCTGTTTCTCCACACATGTTTGGACATGAGTCTGAGAGCCCAAGGAGAAGAAATCGGAGGAGGGGGCAAGATGGCGGAGAAGTAAGAGATCCTGCAGCAACCGGTCCCCAAAACTGAGCTGGAAATCTACCAGAACACGCTGAACACCCATGAATTGACCCTGAGGAGAAAGATTTCTAACCCCGGGATCTCTCCGAGAGCAGAAGACAGCAGTGGAGAGGTAAAAGCAAAGTGGGATCACTCGAGCTGATATCGGAGGATAAATAAAAGGGGGAGGGAGCCACCAGAAGCTAACCAAGGACAGTAATACCCCAAAGG
>CM052810.1:127370191-127389880 GCA_028533885.1 Nasua narica | reverse complement strand
GGTGGTGGGTATCGAGAGGGGCACGTACTGCATGGAGCACTGGGTGTGGTGCATGAACAATCAATCTTGTAACACTGAAGAATTAAAATAAACAAATTTGGGGGGAAAAAAAAGTATAAACAAACCCATAATACATGCAACAACATATATATTTCAAATGTTTTATGCTAAATCAAAGAAAGTTTAAAAGGCAATATTTTATAGGCTCTCATATATATGATATTCTGGAAAACACAAAATTCATTCAAAGAGATTTGATCAATAGTTGCCAGAGATTGGGGGATTGAGAAAACAATTAACTAAAAAGGGACATGAGGAAATTTTTTGGAGGTGCCAGAAATTCTCTATGTCTTGATTACAGTAGTAGAAATGTGAGTGTATACCTTGGCAGAATTCATCAAACAGTATACCTCAAACAGATTAATTTTAAAGAATATGAGTTATACCTTAACAAACATAATTTAAAGTAATTGAAGGCCTTAAAACAAGGTGTGAATAAGTGGAAAAACGCACAATGTTCTTAGATAATGACTTAAAATCAAAATATACTAACTCTCTCAAAATTCTCATGTAAATTAATGCAGTTCCAATTAAAATCCCAAAAGTATGGTTCTAGAATTAGATAAAATGATCTTGAACTTCATACAAATGAAACAATGTTCAAGAATAGCCAAGAAAATAGGAATGAAAGATAATTTAGGAGACTTGTCATAATATATCAAAATATACTATAAAACTACTGTAGTCAAATTAATACAATATCAGGATAGAACAGACATACTGGAGTACAATAGAAGATACTAAAATGGATACCAGTATATAGCTCATTCATTGTATGATAATGATGTTAAAAAGTAAAGGGTTTATTATCTAACCATTAGAAAATTATGTTGAACCTCTACCTCACACCATTAACAATAAATTATGGAGTGGGGGTAGAATATCTAAATATTAAAAACATCATATTCATTAAAAAAATTAGGAGTAGGGAGTCTTCTTAATCAAGATAAAAAAACCCCTGAACTACAAACAAGAAAGAGGATATATTTATAATAAATAATTTAAATGATTTATATAGGAAAAGACACCAAAAATGTTTTAATGTATATTATATGCAATGAGACAACATAACATACAAGAACCCTTTAAAACTGAAAATGAAAATGCTTCAATAGAAAAATGAGGAAGGATATAAGTAGTTCACTAATGAGCAAATCTCAGAGATGAGAAAAAAAGTTTAAATTTACTCTAAGTTTAGAAAATATAAATTAATGTAACAATGAAGTGTCACTATATTCATCAGACTGCCAAAAATTAAAAAGAATGACACATCTTGCTGTTTAGGATGCCAGGGATAGTTATGATCATACACTGCTGGCAGAAATGTAAATCACTATAATCTTCCAGAAAGCAATAAGACAATATCTTAGCAGTCATGCTACTGGGAATATATTCCATAACATAAAATTGCCAGTTAAAAATGTTCCTTGTACATCTGTTCTTAATGGCCAAAAAATGGAAATAAAATTAATAATCATCTATAAAAAAGAATGGCAGAATAATATTCACCATTTTACCATGAAATATTATACAATTAGGATGAACTGAGTTGGTTTTATTCCAGTTGATGTGATAACATTTCCATAGGGAACAATTGGATAGGGGAAAAAAGATGCAGAAAAACATTATATATGATGATTAGATGGATGGATGGATGGATGGATGGATGGATGAATAAAATCCTTATATATGGTTCTGTGGACATAAAGGAAAAGAAAAAGATAAAGACAAGGCTGTTAGGCATTCAGTAGGGTTGAAAAAAGGCGAGAAAGGCAGATGAAAGAAAAAAGGAAAGGAGAGACCACTCAAAAAGAAAACAAACTATTAATATAAAAAATTGACACATAAGAGACTATCTTTTTTTGTACCACTGCACATATAAATGTGTGATTCTAAGGATATATGAATTAATGAAGAGATTTGTAAAAATAAAATTAACTCTGTCTATATGAGAATGTCAAACAAGATAATTTTATGTGAAAAAAGCAAGTTCTTGTGTGTATGGTGATTTATTTTTGCATATGATTGAGCGAAAAGAAAGGACAGAATGACAATACCAGGTTGTTAATTTTGACTTCAGAGCTTGAGAATGGGTGATATGGGTGTGCACAGGATAAACAAAGCGTGTCACTGGTTTATGATAATAAATGTTTCCTCTACACATCTTTGTAAGTACTGTTACAAGAAATGTGCATTACTGTTGTAATGTAAACAACATAAAGGGAAATATACATTGGTATTAAGGGAGAAAATAAAATTACTATTTAAGGTTAATGCTTTCAAAGTAGTTGAGGGAATAAGACAGATGAAGGGAAATGATTTATTGAGTCCCTGGGGTAAAGTTTCATTTACAAACATACATTTAAATCCAAAGCATACATACTAAGCATTTACTTTGGTATAGCCTGAGGACTAACATTTCTGAAAGTGTGGAATCACTGGGGGACCTATAAAAAGGTATATTCCCAAGCCTACCCCAGATTTTCTGAACTGGAATCTCCAGGGATGAGACTTGAATCTACATTTTTAACAAGTGCTTTCCCCTCCCTGGGATGAATCTAAGGTGAGAGAGAGAGCTTTAGACCAGTGGTTAAAAGCTGACAAATCATAAGAAACACCCCTTTAAAAAAAATACAATCCTGAAAGTTTGGGAAACACAGCCTCAGGCAGTTTCAGTGGAGTCCTCCTATAAAACAATTGACAGAGCTGAGAAATAGGACTGCTGCTCTACTGCAATGTAGTCATAATTTTACAGCAACATTAACAGTGTTTATGCAACTGAAAAGGGAAAGTGAGATCACAGGTTGTTTTGGTGAGATATTTATGCTAATATTTTCTCACACTTACACTCTCCTTCTCCTTCTACACAGGCCACCTTATAATAACTATGATCTTCCTCCTAGCACATGGCTGATTCCCTGGCCTATCACTTTGGGGATTTTTGGGGGGGGGGTTCATTCAGAGACCATCAAATGGCAAACCCAGAAATGTAGTTCCTTCAGCAGAAAGTCCTGAAGGGGAACCCCTTGGCATTTGTCAGCGACACAATAAAAAGTCCCCAGCTACTACAGGAACAATTTGAGCAGAATTTGTATCAGGGAGGACTTAATATATTTTTCCTTGTTCTGCTCACAGCCTTTTGAGTGGTTAACCACAAAAGCTCAGTTACCAATCTCCAACAGATAGATAATAGGCTGCAAATTCAGTCTAAGTTCCAATTCAAATAAACCATTTGGTTGTGGAGAAGTCACTTCACTATGCCTCAGTGTCTCTGTCATTATATAAAGGAACTGGGCTTAAAGAACTTTACAGATGTATTTAACATCCTTCTGTAAGTTTTAAGATATTGAGTGGAAGATAGTTTTGTAGCAAATGCAATGCTCTGTAGAAATTTAGGGTACTCCAACTATACTCCATGTAGAGATAAATAGATCTTAAATTTGGAAATAGTCTGGTATTCTATGGCCCTTGTGCTGTATTTTATGGGGTTTGCCTTTTTGTAATGCTTTTCAGCTTCTGGGTTCCCTCAAAGTCCATGTACTGTCAAGTTTTGCTTTTTAGACATCATGAATATGGCCATCCTGGAAACCCATGAATATCAGTAAGAAGAAATGTTTTAGCTGGTATAAGAATTCTTAGAAAGAGAATAACTCTTCGTGTTAAGAAAATGCAGCAATAACTTTTGTTTGGAATAGAAGGTGAGATATAATGGGACCCGAATATGGGTAACACTGTTCTGCCTGAGACAACTCTTTGCTTCAGAAAAGGAAATTAAAAAGAGAGAGAGAAAAGAAAAGAAAGGAAAGGAAAGGAAAAGGAGAAATGAAAATAAAGAAGAAAGTGGAGGTAAAGTAAGAAGAAAGACTGTGCAGTGTGACTGGATTTCTGTAGAGAGCCCCCATGTCTGCATTAAAACCTACCAAATTCACAAATGCGGGCTGATAGTAGATTAAAAAAAAAAACAGAGGAAGCTTGGAGCTTTGTACATAAATGACAAGGGGAAAAATTATGGAAAGCATCCTCGCAATGCATTTGGGGCTTATAACGGGGTTTACAGAAATCCTCAAGGGGCAGGGAAGCTCATAAAAACACCTAACCAACTGACTTCTGTGTACTTTAAAGATCAAACATTAGTACATTATTAAGGATCTGAGAATTTACTTGTGGATCCAGAACAAATAATAGCATGTCTGGGTCAAATGAAGTCTTCCATACCAATAATGAAATCTGACTATGGAGAGTAACATCACTATACCTTAAAAAGGTGAACAAAATTGGTTCTCTGATTCCTGTACACAAACTAGCTCAAGTAGGTAGCAATATGCTAAGCCTGTAACTAATGTAAAGTGTTTTGTCATGCAGAGAACTCAACTGGCAAAACCATTTGCATTGTTTAGATAAACACAATTTAAGTGGGAGTAAGAAATCTAGAAGCTATTTCATAATTGACTTTCAACATGTACATATTTATTTGTTTACCAGGTATTTATTGAGCACTTCCTATATGCATTCCACTGCAGAGTCCCTAAGGGAATTTAAAGATATATAAGAATTCATTCTTGAAGAAGCTCCGTAACTAAGGAGACAGACTTTTAAGCGCAAAAAATTAAAAAGGAAACAGTAAATGAAAATTGATTTTTTTAATTGGCTAGAAGAGAATTTCAGAAGCTGAAGTGTCCGTGGTTATATTTTAGGAACTACATTAATACCTAGTAAGTCACACAGATAACAAAAGCTATAGTATTTCAGGTAACAGGAAGATCACTTTGAATTTAGTAATCAGTGAAGCCGCCAGGTAAGGGAGAAGTTAGACTTAGTTAACATTCCAACATAAACAATGCGGAGGCTAAAATGTTAGGATATGATCAGGTCTGCTGGGCTGAAAGAGCATTTGAAAGGCAAACAGAGATTTTGTGGAAGAGGAAAGGAGAAAATATCAGGATCTACCCCTCTCTAATTAAGAGACCTGGGACAGGTTGCTTACCATTTTCAAATATCTGCTTTCAAATTATAAAATAAAAATTAATAATATTTACACTACCTTCCTTATAACTATGCTATAAAAATCAAATTAGTTCACATATATGGAAGAAATACAAACACTTTTAAGTTTCATACAAATATAATTTTCTTTTTCTTACTATCAGAGACTCACCTACATTTTTAAGATGGATAACCTCTTGGGTTCTCAGAAAAGGGTCTTACTGACATTCATCTTAGTCATCCTGAAACCTAACACTCATGATGTCTTTAATTCCTATCCATTCTCTAAATTTCAGTTTAACTTTGACCCTCCATCTTAGGTATTTAATATATTGGTAAGTCCACTTTCAAGGGCCCTGTCACCTGCTACCTGACCACGATAATGCCTCCAGACAACACACTGTTGTCTACCAGTGCTCAGCTGACACTGACTTGGTCCAAGCTTGGATGAAAACCTGCATAGATGAATCACATCTGATGTGGAAATTAACACACATGAGCCTGGAGTAACACACATCCTCAACACTAAAATGGTTTCTGGATTTATTTGGACAGTAAAAGGAGCCAAAATGGTTTTAAGTACATGTTGGGAGGATGGCAAATATAACAGATATATGACTTTATAGGAATATTAATGTAACTGGATTAAGAGTGAATTGAAAAGAAAGAAGACTCTGTGCCAGTGTATTCTATTATCAAGTTTATGTATATTATCTCACAAATATTCAAAACACTCTTAGTAGATATTAATTAATTTATGGCATACTTTATTCCAGAAAGGAACTAAAGCAGTTTACAAAAATACACACAACATGATAAATTTAGAGGTTTATTTTTTAAAGAGAAAATCATGTGAAATGTAAAATGAAGGTAGGAAAGATTATGATAAACCCAAGAGTGATGTTAATATATAAAACCATGCTTCAAAGTTATTTATCTTCATAGAGAGAAGCCAAAAATTCATCTGTGCATATTTTATAGCATCCTACAGAAAGAATGAAATGCAATCTGTTTCACATATTATAATTATAATTTTTAAAATAACACTTTCTCAATTATTCAACAAATATTTATTGAGTACTATGTGAGAGGCAAAAGTACAGTTAACTACCAGTACCTTGGAGAACAAGATGGACAAAATTTCTCTTAGAGTTTACACACTTGTGAGGGAGACAGATAATACACAAACAAATATATACTATAACATTCAGGTAGCAATAAGTGATGGGGGGACCAAGATACAGAATAGAGAGTGATTAAAGAGGAAATATAGTTATTTTAGATCAGGTAGCCAGGGAAGACATCTTTGTGGAGATGACATTTGAGCAGAGACATACCGAAGCTGATTTCATTCTGAGTTTGATAGGAAGCAACTGAAGATTTTAAGCAAGGATTCCTCTAGCTTTTGTATGGAGAACAGACTGGGAAGACAAGAGATAGCAAGGCAATGAGCCAGGAAGTTCTTCCCATAAGAAATCATAATGCCTTAGACGAGAGGAGCACCAGCAGAGGTCGTGAGCAGTTGGAATGTATTATAAAGGAGGCTTGCGCATGAATTGGACATGGGATGGGAAGAAAAGAGCAGCATCTAGGAAGACCCCTTAGTTTTTATCTCAAGCAATTGAGTGGTGGGTCTATTTATTGAGAGGAAGATGCCTGAGAAAGGTGCCGGTTTAGGAAGCAAAATCAAGAATGAAGGTGCCTGAAAAACACACATTTAAAGAAGGAAGTCAGGACTGAAGACATAAATATAAGTGTCATAAATGTTGATATAGCATTTAAACATTAATTTATAGATAGGTCTAAATAAGATTCCTAGGGCGAGTACAGATAGTGAAGAGACCACGCCTAAGTGCTGAGTCCTAAAGGCATTTCAACATTCAGAGTTGGTGAGTTACTTTTTCTTTGCACACCACTGCCCTAAGGAAATCAAACATGGCAGTTTGCTCAGGACTGAAGGCTTTCCTGGATTGTAGGATTCTGAGTACGAAAAACAGAGTCCCAGGCACACTTGGATGAGCGGATCACCCTAAACCCTCAGTCTGTCCATTTTCCATTTTTTCTTCCCTGCCGTATGCCCAGGAGACTGACCTCAACAGACCACTATCAACCCCAGGCTCCCTTCCTTTTGTCTAACTAGTGCTCAGCAAATGGGAGACATCAGCAGATCAGAAGGTGGGAAGAAACAAAGGCATGAATATATCTTTCGGTCTCCCTACTTTTCTGCAAAAATGGCAGTTACCACTTCTGTGCAACTGCCCTTTTTCATGGATCCAAGGTCTTCCCCCAAGTTCCAATTACAGCACTCCCTCCCCTGCGTACTCAGGCCAGAGGGTGGTAAGAGCGTTCTGCTGATGCTAATCCCCAGGTACTTCCCAGTCCTTTACTGTTCACTGTGTGCACTGTACCTCCATGCTCTTCTCTTAATAGCTCCTAAGTTAAGTTGCCATGGTCCAACCTGATAGGCCCAACTAATTCACAGCTTGGGAAGAGCAGGACGATCCAACAAAGAAGAGGTCCGTGAAGTAGAAGAAGCAAGGGGGTTCAAGAACTAAGAGGCCAGGGGAGCTATGAGTTGTCAAGGTCAAGGATTTTCAGTTCAGTAATATCTTCTCCTGAGAGGTGTTTTAAAAACCTTTGGAGGTGATTTTTGCTCTCATAATAATTGGGAGGTTGCTACTGGCATTTACTGGGCAGGAACTAGGGATGCTAGAAGCACTCCTTTATTCCGGATGGTCTCAATTTTCAAAGAATTGCCCCATGTTCTGGTAAATTTTGAAATGCCCGTTTGGACATTCACATAATTGGGGACAAAAAGAACCCCCAAAAAAGTTTGGTCTAAGCACAGACTCTAACATATTATTTTGCACAGTTTTAATATACTTTTTACATTTTCAATAAATGCAAACACCACATAAATCAAAGGAAGGCTGTATAAATTTATTTGGAAATTTACCAAAGTAATTTAACATTTCAGAAAAATTTTGTTATGACAGCATGATATTTAATTCTTCCTTATAACATAGTCATTTCAATCTGTAATTGTCTATTTATTGAAAGCAGATTACCACATTTATGTCTTCTAGCACACTTCTAGTACACTGCTCCTGTTGAGCAGTTACATGTTGAAGTACATATTATTATATTGTATACTATTTCTCTCATATTATGGGTAAGTAATTATACTGACTTTTTAATAATTACATTTGTTGGTAGATAATACTATTTATGAAATTCACTCCAAAATAGTAAAGGGAACATTGGAGTGTTATAAAACATATAAATATTTGTTACAGGTGAAATATTGGGTCTGATACAGTTGAGAATAACTGATAAACATGAATACAGAAATCAGTGAGAATGATGACAATTTACTAATAGGCAGGTGCTAAAAATCTTCAATGAGTGACTAGGACAATAGCTCTGAAACGCTGCTGCACCTTTAATCACCTGGGGAGCTTCTTTCAGTCCTAATACTGAGGCTGGCCATGTTAGAATCTCTAAGCATGGTGCCTGAGCATCAGCATTTTTAAGAACTCCTCAATTAAGCCAAGTTTGAAAAGTCTCGATTAAGAGATCAGAAGAAAATTACAACAAGGAGGAATTGAAGATGGTCGAATCTGATGGCATGCCATTTAAAGAATCAGTGGTTTTTCAGAAGTGAGGGAAGGAAAGACATGGACCAACTGGGAGCTCCAATGGGGAGCACCTCTGGGTCTGAGGAAAACAATAGCCACCACTGAAAAGACTTCCAGGAAATGAACCCTCAGGAATGACAGGTTATAATTATAAATTAGAGGAATGCAGTAAAGGGGACGTTTAAGAATGAGGTTGGAGATACAGGGATATCTGCTAAGTTCCAAAGGCACAGTGGAAGGGCACAGAGTAGCTGGGGAAGGAGACAAGTTTGAATCATATTAGGAGAGGTATGGAGAATATGCTGATAAGAAGAGTTCCAGCATTGACCTGGGAGAGACAGAGGACACACACGATGGGACCCGTCCTGACCTTTTTAGAGGAAGATGGACAACCACTCTAATCATAGACCCTGGCTGGAGCAGACACCATCAGTGCTCTGCCTCGGGCCTCTGGGATACCTTCTGACCACTTCTGCTGCCCTAGCCCTAGTTTCTTTGCACTTTTGCTTACAATGGCTGGTGACTGCAATGCTCTTCAGAAGATTGGCCTTGAGTTAGCGGAGCCATCTGGCCAAGGGGGAAGTACCAGGGCACTTATGCTCCCACCAGGGAAGCCTTAGCCAAACCATGACTGGTAGAGCAACATGAAACCTGGCTCCCTTGCCTTGTCAGGAAAAACTCTAAGTTTTAATTTATATTTCAGAATTTTCCTACAGGATCAAGCTGAAATGATCTTTCCTAATTTGTCTAAAATTGTCCCTTTGCTTTGGCTTCTTTCCCCTCCCTATCCTGCTTTTTCCACTTCCTTACCAGTTTCTCCTGGCAAACACTTGAATAAATCACTTGCTTTTGAATTCTTGTCTTGGGGTCAGCTTCTGGGAAACTTGGCCAAGACAACGTTCTTCTTATGGTGGACAAGAAGTACTATGTGTTAGCAGGAGCGGGGAGCATGCTGGGGGCTCCCAAAGGATAATATCACTGTGAGAAGGGAGGGGGCTGTTTTAACACTTCCAAGTGGAATTACTGAGATGACTAATTTTGATAGACCACAGAGTAGGTTTTTCAATGAGTCCTTGTAAAGAAAATAAAATCTTCAATAACACCTTCCAGGATCTCTGACACCAATTTACAGAAGGATGTTTTCCACATCATTATTTATGACTCACTATAATCAAATGCTAGTGTTTAAAAACAACCAACTATATAGGTCGCCAAAACAACATGGTAGTATGTGAACCCAGCTGCCTGCAGCCTCTATGTTTACCTAGACACAGACTTCAGACTACCTAGAAAAACAGAGGGACCTACATCCATCAGAAAATCCCCCTAAAATATTGTTTTAAAGTACAGATTTCCCTTAACCTGTGATGGGGTTATGTCACCAAATATATGTTGCAAAATAACACAAGTCAAAAATGCATTTAATACACCTAATCTACTGAGCATCATAGACTAGACTAGCCTACTTTAAACGTGCTCAGAACTCTTTTCCATTAGCCTACAGCTGAGCAAAATCACCTCACACTAGGTCTATTCGATAATACAGTGTTAAAATACCTTACGGCATTTGTTGGATACTGTATGGGAAGTGAAAAATAGAATTGTTGTATGGGTACAGAATGGTTGTAAATGTGTCGGTTATTTACCCTTCTGATCGCGTGGCTGACTGGGAGTTCGTGGCTGCTACTGCCCAGCACTATCATACTGCATGCCGATAGCCTAGGAAAAGATAAAAATTCAAAATTCAAAGTATGGTTTCTATTAAATGTGTATCACTTTCGCACCAACATTAAAGTCAAAAAAATTGTAAAGTGAACCACCCTAAGTTGGGGACCATCTGTAGTTAAGCTTTTGATAAATGTTGAGCATTGGTAAGTTCAAATCTTTTTTTTATCTGATTAGCATTCAAAACTAAACCTAAGTTGCTGGATAAATGAAGAGCAACATATTTTAAGTGTCAGTCAAGGTGATACTATAACTGTCAGACATTATAAGATGGGCAAAAATGATGATGTGTAGGTAATAAAAATTAATGCATCTACCTAAGATTTCTGTCTCTTGTCCTTTACAATAGTCAGTATTTTGGATTTAGAATTCAAGTAGTGTGTGAAAAAAATGGTTCTTTCTACTTAAACTCAAAGTTCCAGAACTATAATAAGAACAGAGACTTTAACAACCACTGCTTCATATTAGGAAATGTATAGGATTTGCTTTCTCTTTTCAGAAGTCCCCTTTAAGTTCCAAAGGGGAGAGCAAAGGACAAATATTTCCAAACCAACATTAAGAAATGGATGAATTCAAGAGATAATGGATACAAACGATTACATAAACACTCCCCTTTTAGGAAACATCTTGAGAAACTGAGTGATGGTTATAATGTGGAATTTTTCCCCAATAGGCTCTTACAAGCTTAATACCAAAATGCCAGCACAGTAATATTAGGCTGTGCTTTTGATAATAACTGAGGTCATTAATTTTTTTCCTCCCTGTTCTTGTGGGAAGGCATACCCAACACTCAAAGCAGCGAAGCTGTTTAAGTGTACAAGTGTACCATGCAAGGTTGCCAAAACTTAAGCTCTTATTCTCTTTCTTCAAGAGGCAGCCCACTGAAATGAGAGGACCCCAACAGGAGGGCAATGAAAGATGGATTACGCTCTGTAGATTGAGGGTAGGGAGGAAAACTCCCCATTGGGGAGGGAGGAAGAGGGATGTCTCAATAAGACGATTAACCCAAGGAATTGCACTGGGGGACATCCCCTATGAAGCATCCAGAAAATACAGTTGCTGAAGGAGAAAATCAGTATTTGGCAGCCAATTGCAATGCCATAGCTAGATGAAGGAGCAACAATCCTTAGGTGACGAGGACAACAAATTCTCTACCACTTTCCAACATTAATCAATAGTCAGAACTTCTTCCTTGCTCCTCTCCACCTACCTCAACACACACACACACACACACACACACACACACACGTAATAAGCAGGCAAAGGTGCGTGGAATATAGAAGAGAGAAAGGAAAAAGAGGAATCAGGCTACCTTCCTTTCCACTGCAAATAATTATTAGCAATCTTGGAGCCAAATGCTAAGGCTCTGGAGAATTTTCACCAGCAAAATAAATACAGAATTTGTTCCCCAAAGTGAACATAAGTGATTAAAAATGCCACTTACTGTCAATTTTATATTTATCTTCTCAATCAACTGGAATTTGCCAGCTAGTATCTGTTACTAGTGATAATAGAAAAATGCTGTTTTTACTGAGTTGCTGAGTTGTATTTCTATAAGGGTCTGACCTCCATCATTAATCTGGATTTCATCACATTGACCTTTAATCCATTCGAGCATTTACTAAAGAAAAAAGCTGAGTAGTAGAAAGAACTATACTGGTCTAAGTGTCAGTCTGGCTCTATCATATACCAACTTCAGGATTTTAGGAAAGCTTCTCTTGTAACATCTCTGAATCCCATTTTCCTAAAATTTAAAATGGAGTCCATAGGGGCACCTGGGTGGCTCAGTGGGTTGAAACCTCTGCTTTAGGCTCAGGTCATGATCCTAGGGTCCTGGGATGGAGCCCCGCATCGGGCTCTCTACTCAGCAGGGAGCCTGCTTCCTCCTCTTTCTCTGCCTGCCTCTCTGCCTACTAGGGATCTCTCTCTCTCTCTGCCAAATAAATAAAATCTTAAAAAAAAAAAAGAGTCCATAATATTTATCTATATGGTAAGCACTCAAGCTCAAGAATGTTTGTTTTCATTCCACTCATAGCCTCAACTTCTAGACCAATGTTAAAGACTATTTTTTTGGGCACCTGGGTGGCTCAGTTGGTTAAGCAACTGCCTTTGGCTCAGGTCATGATCCTGGAGTCCTGGGATCGAGTCCCACATTGGGCTCCCAGCTCCCTGGAGAGTCTGCTTCTCTCTCTGACCTTTTGCTCTCTCAATCTCTCTCTCTCTCTCAAATAAATAAACTAAATCTTTAAAAAAAAAAGACTATTTTTTCAAACAATAGACTTGAATTAATTGCATTAATTTCTGTGGTGTTATCTTTTAAATCAATGAGCTATTTCCTTCTTAGTTATGCTAAAGAAATGAACAGAGAGTTTCCCTCTAGAATTTTTTGTTCTTGTTGTTTTGCATCTTTAAATGATACTTAACATTTGGGCAGCTATTGTCTATAAATCTAGAGTATGTGTGAATTTAGAGCCCCAATTCACCTTAGCTTGTTAAATCTGTGCCTTAACGGCTTTTGCAGAGCAGGAATACCAACATGACTGAGTTGTATGCCTTCCCTGTGTGCATATTTGTCTTCCTTCATTGTTATTTGAGTTAGTACTTTTAATTTTTTTAAGACAACAGTATGTTTGCATTTGGCCAAGTTCAGCTATAATAAATTCTTGCTCTATCCCATGACGGGTTTTCTCAGGCTGCCATATAAGTGTCCTGTATCCTGTCAAATTTGCTATTTAAATATTTGGATTTTTCTTCTTACTTTCTTATGGCTTATCTTCCTTTTAGTTTTTGGTGATGATTGTACTCTGACCCTTAAAGGCTCTAATTTGCATGCCCCTAGTAACCACTTTATAGTTAGCTGTTGTAATAGTCCATAACAGAGCCTGGAGTCTTTAAAATAGCTCCCTGTAGCAAATCATATCTATAAACATTTTATAGGAAGGGTAAGTCAACTTGTTTAAACAGGCTGTGTCAGAAAGGACCTGTATAATTTATGGAGTAGAATGGAAATATTGGTACTCAAAGCATTTTCTCATCCCACTAAAACTATAGTGTGGCTTCAATGTTCAGTGACTGACTGTTAAGGGAAGAGATAGAGGAAGAGGAAATAAATCTTCAGGTATTCTTCTAGAATCTATAATCTATTTCTTTTTCCATCTTTACATGAGCATAAATAGCTCTAGATCACATCTCTTGAAATTCTCCTTCAATTTCCCTTGGCCCTGGGCAAATTATATCATTAAGTTACTTCTGTGCCTCAGTTTCCTCAATTGTAAGATCAGGAAGATAACAGCAATCTCTTTGCTAAGACTGTGAGAGGAGTACATGAGTGTATACATAAAGGTGCTTAGAATAGCCCTGGCCTTCAGTGGGCACTCAGCTAGTATTAGTTATAAGTTTTTTCCCTCCATCACCTAATCAATGCCTTCTTCATCTCCTCCAGACTCTATCCAGCTAATGAGGGCAAAGGAAGATGAAGGACCAAAGACAAGGAGAAAGATAAGTCCTGTTCTTGGATTCACACATCTCGGGTTGACTATCACTTCAGGGAAGACTTTGAATCTTTTGTTCCAGTCCAATGTTTGCCATGTAGATGTTCTTTACCCCCTCTGTCCTCTGCTGTCCTATAGACTTCCCATGTATCTCTTGAATCTTATTTCAGTGAACAAGACCACAAATGAAAATTTGTGTTTTACTTTCAATTCATTATCCCTGGGACAAGGAACAAGCAACAAATTAGGGGGAATCAGAACTAGAAGAGAGCAAGCTGTGAACATGTAAATATAATAACAGTTGAGAAAGCAACTTCTGGTAGTAGACCTTCTTCAAGTTTCCAAGGGTTGCTGCCCTATATCCTTCCTTCAGTAATAACCCTGGGCACAGCTCAAGGATGTATCAGGAAGCCAAACAGATGTTCTGGCTCCACAAGGAGATTATGTTCTGGTTAGTGAGAGAGCAGCATACCATTTCCAGCTGCTGATTATGTTAATCAACATAAATTGAAAAAATATTTCCCTAGATCTAACTTATTCAATAATACTTTTTTGTAGGTGTGCACACTGAGGTATGAAACAATAAATAAAATACAGTAGTTTCTCTTCAAGCAGCTCATGACCTAGTAGGACAAAAAAAGTAACTATACAAATAGCCATAATATAAGGCAGCAAATATTAAGTGTTATAGGCAACAAATAAATAAGGATCTCTCAGGCAAAAACTGAAAAGTGTAGTCAGTTCCCATGAATTTACCGTGAAGTTCATTTTTGACATCAGAATCTCTACTAAAATAGCTACTTGACATTCAAGAAAAGCTGCCTAAGTGCCTGGTCTGATCAAGGCTCTGTCCTGGATTCTACATTAGGTGCAAAGCTTCCCAGGTAACCTGTAATCTTGTTGGAGATGCAAGACATACGACACACAATGATATAAAAGTCTGAATGTTGAAAGGCACAGGGGAGCACAGAGCAGAAAGTATGGCTCAGCCGACCCACACAAACAACATAGAGAAAGACAGCTGCCTCCCGAATCCAAGCCCACTCCCAGGTCTCATGTGGGCATCAGCCATCACTCTGCAGTGATCTTGCTTCTGCTCTTTCCCCTGAAAAACTCCCCTTCCTCTCCCTTTGAACAGAATGATTGTAAAATATAAAAATCAGATCATGGTTCTTCCTGGTCTACAGCCCTTCAAAGGCCTCTTCTTGCCCTTGGAGTCAAACCCAAACACTCTGTCACAGCCAAAAGTGTAGGGGGAGGAAGGGGGAGGGTCTGGCCCCTGCCTACATCCGTAGGCTCAGCTTGCCTACTGCACTATGTCACTGCTGGCTCCTTGCCAGTCCTTGGCCTTGTCAAGCATGTTCCCTTCTCAGCATCTCTGTACTTACAGTCCCCTCTTCCCAGGATTCTCTTCTTCTCCACACTTTCATTGCTGGTCATACCTGGATCCTAGTCTTGCCTCTTGAGAATGCCCACTCCTGCCCTCCAACCTGGTCGTCAGTAGCTGTCAGTGTTACTTCCTGTGCTGGAGTAATTTCCTTGATACTCTGCCTGCTTTCCAGGTGTGGTGGAACTGAGATCTCCCTTTACTATCTGTAGAATAGATTTCAGACAGGCTTCTTAAGTCTCTTCCTGGGGCAAAGCAGCCCCATGTACCATTGCTGGGGCAGTGAGTTAGATAATGTCAAGTGTAGTGACATGAATGTTGAGTATGGAACCGATGCTATACTTCTAATGTTTTTGCTCATTTCCTTTGTGACCTCAACGAAGTTACTTAACCGCTCTGTGTCTTTCTATCTCCATTTGGAAGGTTCCCTATGTTCCTTCTAGGTCTGAACTTCTTTCCTCTATTCCTCCATTTCTTCACCCCACACACTTACTGAGGGGCTGCTTTATGCATGGTATCTGCTAGCCCTCAGGGCTAAACTGTGAATAAGACACCCAGTATTTATGCATTTAGGAGTTTAAATGTGAGCACAGGAGACAGACACTAAGCAGTTTTATTCCATGTGCTGATGGAATAACACTCTCCCTCCCAAACCCCTGATTGGGTCTCCAGACTTGGGGAAGAGGAATACTTGGATTTTTCCAGATCCTATTACAGAAACCAGTGGAAAAGAGTACCCTTCCCAGAAATTTAAATTGGCACAAGTTACAAGAAAATCTGACATTTCAAAACTTCCCATGCTTGGGTATTTTGCTTGTTTGTTTTTTCTAAAGAATAGATGGTTTTGTTGTTTGAAAAGGTACAATAATGGGTTCTTCTTTTCATGTACTTCTATGTGCTGATAAGCTTCTAAGCACAGTCTAAAAGCAGGAGAGTAAACAAAGGAAAAGTGTCATTTATCTGCACAAACTGTCCACTAAGGAGAGGGTAAGCAGTACAGATTAAGCCAGATTTAGAGAAAAGTTTTTATTCCTTAATATGAATCTAAGCTAAGTCTATGAGAATTATTGTTTTCCCCAAAGAATGTGTGTATGTATATGGAAAGTGTTCCAACAATTTCTTCCAAGAGATTTAAAAAAGAAAAATGAAACATGCTTTCATTTCATAGGACTGCAAAGTCTGCCAAAGTTAGCTACCTTGACATGAAAAACCCTCTTTAAGTGGTTTTATAGAATGCCTTATGATTTTATTTCAGACAGAACTCAGAGTTTAAGAAACATCCCAGTATGGTTAGTTGCATACCTTCACTAAACCTTGTAGACAGAAAGGCAAGAATTACAAAGCAAGATCAGCATTTCTGAGTAAAGAGTTGAACAAATAAACTGAAATTTGCCCCAAGATAGTATGAAGAGCTCTTACTCTCCAAGGTGTAGAGGGCATCATACCTCAAGCCTGGGAGAGGGATTAGAAGGAAAGGCTGCCCTTTATGAGGACCTATGTGAAATTCTTTCGCTTGAACTTCTGGAATAGCAACATTTCACAAATAGTTTTAATGTTTTTTCCTGTACTCTAACCTCCTCTGGTAATCCCTTACTCTTGAGTAAAGTGAGCTACACATGGACAGCCTTTCATTAGTAGGATTGTGAGTAATTCGGTTAGGAATCAGTGAAGAGAATAGTGGCCTTTCTCACATCACTTCCTGCTGCTCTAGCAGCAAGTACTGAAAAAGACCATGGTCCCAGTGTCACATAAAGTGAGGCAAAGCAAGTAACGTTCAAGACATTCACTGCTGAGAGGAGAAGGGAGGAGACTTTGATGTGGTAAAGCTGATGCCAAATTAGTAGAGTCAAAATGGTCAGGAGCCAAACAGTCCTTTTTTACCAAATATACCAGAGGAAAGAGATTCTCAAAAAGGTGTAGCTGATGTTTAGGAAACAAGCACATACACAAAATTACAATTCCCCAGGAAAGCCTGAGCATTGAGAGATGAAAGAATGGAGAAACTAATGAAGTCTCAAGGTCTGAAGACTAAGTAGAATTCATCAAGTTGAAGGTGAGCATGCCAAAAAGAGCACCCATGGCAAGGAGAAGAGCAAGGTGAAAGCTGAGAGGTGTTCAAAGAACTGAAAGAAAGCCCCAAATGGCCAGATCTCTCACCCTGAGACACAATGAGGCTGGAGAAGCTGGCGGGGACTGGGTCCTGCAAGGACTTAAGCAATTTAAAAAATGTTGAATTTTTATCTTAATATAAGAAGGTTAGGAATTTTGTCCAGGTCTCTTAAGTCTGAGAGCCATTAGAGATAAGAAGAAGTGAATTTGTGTTCTGGCTTGCAAGAGAAGGAAAGCACAGTCCCATTAGGGACCAGAAGGAGTTGACTGGAACACATATATTCTGAGGATGATCATGGTTGATACAACTGACAGTCTGAGAGAAAAGAAAGGGGTTTCTAAACAAGAAAAAAGGGAACACTGTAGTTCAGAAGAAGAGAATTATCATCGCTTTCATTTCAGGGAGTAGTTAAGTTCATCTGCAAAAACAAGTCTTTATTTCCTCCCTCTATATGAAATAATTATTTCTACTTGCAAAATATCTCAATTCTGATTGTTTTCTTGCCGATGCCATGTGTAATTAAATATTTAAGACAAGATGAGCTTTGATTTTCTTTGACAACTAGACTGCAAGATAATTTTTAGTGTTATCTTTGTTGTGTTATCATTGAAATTCTTTCATATTACAGGTTTACTCACTAGTCTAAAATAATCTTTTCAAGGAATTAGGTTTAGATATTTTTCCTCTTAACTATGTCTACACCATAGGAATATATACACAATTAAGAACCAACTGTAATTCCTGATTTCCTGCCCACTCCTCCTAGGTTAATGGACCACCCACAGGTTTTTTTTTTAAAGATTTTATTTGACAGAGAAAGAGAGACCACAAGTAGGCAGAGAGGCAGGCAGAGAGGGGGAAACAGGCTCCCCAAGGAGCAGAAAGTCCTATGCGGGGCTCAATCCCAGGACCCCGAGACCGCGACCTGGGCCGAAGGCAGAGGCCCTTACCCACTGAGCCACCCAGGCACCCCCCCACCCACAGTTTTTAAGAGTAATTTGAAGTGGTATTTGTCCAGTTAAACTTTTTTTCCCAGATCACTTTTATTCAGAAAAATAAATCTCTTAGTTGGGATGTTTTGAGCTGCAAATGACATAACTATAAGTCATTTAATCAATAATGGGTGTGCAACTGTACAAAACAAGGCAGGTGGTTTCAGGGCTGAAAGTCACAGGCAAAATGGCCTAAGCAAGGGCCTGGGTGCTCTCCTCCTTTCTGCTGCCATATACAGTATGTTGGAGAGGTCTTCTTCTTGGTTGAAGATGGGGGTAGCAACTCCTAATGCCACACACCGACACACTGGCATCTATCCTAATAAGGATGATTTTTCTTTTATAAAGTCTCCCTTTATTGGAAAGAAAAAAGTTCTCCCAAAACTCTCTAATGGAAATCTTCTCCTCGGGCATCAGCGGTCACATCTAGGTCACAAGCACGTGTGTAATGCAATCACTGGAAAGATGAATGGGATTAAAATGGTTTGTGGGACCAATAGTGATTTATGCCTCAAGGCATTATGAGTTTTGTCTTTACTGAGCAGAGAGGAAGGTGAATGCTAGGGTAAAAGTAGAAATCTCCTAGAAGAGCTCAAAGAGGGGAAGAAAAGAGAGGGGCAGATAAGGAGGTAGAAAATAAATAATTCTGAAATTAGAGGGCCTGTTTAAAGAAATGAAAGCATACTGCAAGAAAACCAATAGCAGGGTGCTCTATATTCTTGGTCTTAAGGGGCAAGAGAAAGAGTGGTTACCAAGACCCAAAAGGAGGAGGTTATGTTGATACCCACCCTTCTGAAGCCTTTAAAAGGCTAGCCTGAGGCAACCCCACAATGAAGGAGCCCAGGAGACCACCTGACTTTGCTCATCCCTTGTGGTTCCACATTGGCCAATCATGCCTTGAAGCTGGAAGGCAAGCAGTTCATCTAGCACCAACTTCTCTGGCAGGATGAAGGAAATGGGGGAGAGTTGATTTGCAGGTGCAAATACAGCACAATCAACATAGCCATTGATTAAATCCATTCTGGCTGTCACTGCAAATAGAAACCATACTGCACATGTCTTTTCAAGCAAAAATTAAGTACTTTTTTTTTAAAAGAATTTATTTATTCATTTGACAGAGAGAGAGATTACAAGTAAGCAGAGAGGCAAGCAGGGAGAAAGGGGGAAGCGGGCTCCCTGCTGAGCAGAGAGCCCAATGTGGGGCTCGACTTCAGGACCCTGAGATCATGACCTGAGCCAAAGGCAGAGGCTTAACCCACTGAGCCACCCAGGTGCCCCGAAAATTAAGTACTTTTTTTTTTTT
>CM052810.1:127282371-127369691 GCA_028533885.1 Nasua narica | reverse complement strand
TATTCATTTGACAGAGAGAGAGATTACAAGTAAGCAGAGAGGCAAGCAGGGAGAAAGGGGGAAGCGGGCTCCCTGCTGAGCAGAGAGCCCAATGTGGGGCTCGACTTCAGGACCCTGAGATCATGACCTGAGCCAAAGGCAGAGGCTTAACCCACTGAGCCACCCAGGTGCCCCGAAAATTAAGTACTTTTTTTTTTTTAAAGATTTTATTTATTTATTTATTAGGAAAGAGAGAGAGTGAGAGAGAGCATGAGAAGGGAGAAGGTCAGAGTGAGAAGCGGACTCCTCACGGAGCCGGGAGCCCGATGCGGGACTCGATTCCGGGACTCCGGGATCACGACCCGAGCTGAAGGCAGTCGCTCAACCAACTGCGCCACCCAGGAGCCCAAGTACTTTTTTTTTTTTTTAAAGATTTTATTTATTCATTTGAGAGAGAGAGAGCATGAGAGGGGAGAAGGTCAGAGGGAGAAGCAGACTCCCAGTGGAGCCAGGAGCCCAATGCGGGACCCGATCCTGGAACTCCGGAACCATGACCTGAGCCGAAGGCAGTTGTCCAACCAACTGAGCCACCCAGGCGCCCCGTAAGTACTTTTAATTAAGTAATATAAAGAGTTGTTCTCCTTCCCTTCTTTATCCTAGTGGTCTCAAAGTATATCTACAACATTGATTGTTTCCTTTAGTTAGTAACAGATTTTTTTGTCCTTTAGTTTGATCATTCAGCAACATGTTAACAACCATTCAAAATGGTTATACACACAGGCAAAGGCTAAGAAAGGAGAACTCAGTACCCCCACTATACATGCTGGACAGAAGAACCCCCATGGAGTTCGGTCCAGGCAAGGAGTCATTTAAGTTGTCTTAGAATTTATATTTTCGGGGCATCTGAGTGGCTCAGTCTGTTAAGCATCTGCCTTCGGCTCAGGTCATGATCCCAGAGTCCTAGGATCGAGTCCCGCATCGGGCTCCCTGCTCAGTGGGAAGCCTGCTTCTCCCTCTCCTGCTCCCCCTGCTGGTATTCCCCCCTCTCTCTGTCAAAAAAATAAATAAAATCCTTAAAAATAAATAAATAAAAATAAAGTTTTTAAAAAAAAGAATTTACATTTTCAAATGGTTTTCAAAGCCCTTTTTCAAAATTGAATAATTCTAACCTACACAAAACAATGTTATCTTATTTTGCCTCCCTGGATTTCTTCCCAAAATTCTTTACAAGATCCTCTAACATTTTTCAGATTGGTTCAAATTTCTTTCTATCCTCTAATTCCTGCAGCGTCAGGAGAATGCAAAAGACAGAAGTATATATAGAAACCACAGGAAGAACAAATAAAACTTGTAGGTGTTAACCCTCAGATTTTCAGTCCCTTATATTAATCTATATCTGTCCAACTCTTCCTTCTGCCCTTTGCTGCTCTGATAATAGGACCATAAACTCCAAACAGATGACACGCCACCTCCATCTGAGGTCTATCAACTGCTGCACTTGGCTTTCAAGAGCCTCATTTGGTCTTGCTCCTGGCTGAACTACTAGAGCACTTTCCAATGTGCTGTGAATATTAAGGTGCATGGACCATGCTTAATCAATTGACTCCATATTTTAAAACATGATGGTTTCAGGTGAAAGATCCAGAGAATGAATAAAATAGTTATGCAGTCCCCATTATATGGTACTAATTGATTTTAGTACCTTTTCTAAGCCAAAGAAATTTAAATGGGTTAATTTGGGATAGCTGTTAGCAACACTTAATCTTTTCATGCCTGAAATTTATACTTTATCTATGGCTAAAATTATGAAATCTCTTTGAAATACTTGGTATCAAATAGAATAGAAAAGATAAGCTGGACTTTGTTTTAAATAGCTAATGCTCTAATAGTTACTTGAGTCTTTTTGCTAACAGAAAGGCAAGATAATTAGTCCACAAATGTAAGATCCACAAGAATACACTTTTATCTGCTGTGTTCACTAATGTATTCTCAATGGCGAAAACAGTGTCTGGCCCATCGTAGATACTCAATTAATATATGTTGAATAATGAATGAATAGCTTAAGCCCCAGAGCCAGACTATTAAATAGATTCAGTATCAAAAATATAGTTAGCTTATTTTAGGTGCTAAATACTAAAAACTATCAATATGAAAAACACTTTTATCATATTTGAATATTTACTCTTTGCCAGCTCAAATTAGGTGTTTCATTTATAATGCCTTATTGAATCCTTACAAAAGATTCAATTTAACCATAAAACAAGTAGGAGGAATCCCATTCTTTAGATTAAAAAACTGAGACTTAAAGAGGCTATTATCTAGGGAGCCCAGGATTCACATCCTTATCTATATCTGTCTCCAAAGTTCAATCTCTAAAGCACAAAGCCATACCTACAGTTTGTATCACCAAAGTATAACATCTCAGACTTGGAATCCAAGATTTAATTCTTGAATTAGAAAACCTTTAACTTAGGCATAGGAAGCTCTAGATTTGAATTTCTATGAGGCCACTGTCCTCTGACTGACAGGGCATAAGTTACTTAATTTCCCTGTTACTTTATCTGTAGGATGCCTCAGTTACTTTATCTGTAGGATGTGTTTAATTACTCTACCTCAAGAGGATTTTTCTAGAATGAGGTGGGACGTTCTCATGAAGCTTTCCTAGTATATAATCAATGCTTATTTTTGTGCTTTTGTGACTCTAGCCACAAAAAGCACAATGAATTCATGGGTTAAATTATACTGTGAAGTAAAAAGGCATAGAAATGTGATGTAAGTAACTTCCACACTGAAAATACCTAATGTCACTCCATGTTTTTTTTTTTTCCTTTTGTTAGGTGAGGCATGGAAAAGATATTTACTCCCAGGATCCTATGGCAAACTCTCTATTTCACTTTGGCAATAGAGAGCTTTATCTATTAAATCTTTAAGACCCATTCTCAGGAAATACCAGCAGCTGTTGATGACTCCTGAAGAAACAGGAGAGGTCAAACTGACATTAAAGTCATTCTTATTTTAGGGCACCTGGGCAGCTCAGTTGGTTTTAAGCCTCTAACTCTTGATTTTGCCTCAGGTCATGATCTCAGGATCATGATCTGGAGCTAGCCTCAGTCTCTGTGGTCAGCTGGGAGTCTGCTTGAGCTTCTCTACCTCTCCCTCCGCCCGTCACCCCCACATGCACAGGCACACACATGTGGTCTCCCTCTATCTTCAAATAAATAAAATAAATCTTAAAAAGTCATTCTTATTTCATATATTTATAGCTTTGTTTTCAGAGCCTAAGGAGAGCACAGAAAAGTAGAGAACATTGCCTGATAATTACTTTTTACTAACTCCTAATTGCTACCTGTTTTTGTTGATTAAACTTTCTGTTTTCTTCATAAGATCACATTCCCCTTTATTGCTTAATTTTTCCAAATTACAGGTAAGCACAGGGCATCCTCTGGGACCTATCTTCCCTGCTCTACTTGTACCAAAGGGCATTTTTAATTACTTAAGCTTTTCAATTTTTTTTGAGAATTATTACATACCAAAGTAGAACATCATCTTAAAATGGATATAATGTCTAAGCCACTGTTTGTCTGAGCTCCTCATTATGTTAAGAGCTTCCTTCCAAATGAGGCTAAGACATGATGGGCAGGGAAAAAAGAGAAAAGAAAAAGAATCTCAAAAGAATGGAAAAATAAAGTGAGCATACCCTCCTTTTGTTGATTTTAGGGATTATTAACTTACTACAAATCTCTGGCAGACAGTAGACACAAAAGAAGTGATGTATTGATATTATGGAAAGAAATGAAGTACAATGGGGATGAGAAGGCATAAGGTAATAATGTTTGAAAAGTGTTTAGGCCTGAAACTAAACAACAGGTGTAAAGCAAGAGTTCAGGTGAGATAAAGGAGGATGTCCTGGATTTGAGAAGTCAACGGGGTAGTTCTGAGAACAATTTCAGAGAACAAGTTAGGCTAATGCACTTTCTCAACTTACACTGCTCTTGACCATCATGATGCTTTTAACATACTGATGCCTAAGCCGCCATGGGCCACTGAAAGAATCTCTGAGAGCAGGATCTAGGCACCATATGGTTTTAAGCTCCTGGTGATTCCCATGAGCAGCCAAGGCTGAGAGCCACTGTGCTAAGCACAAAGATTTCAGTGCATGATTCCTACCATCACTTTGAATAACAAACACGTCCAAGTGGGCAAGATCATTATTTTTAAAGGGACAGTAACAGACCAAACACATCTTCCTATATAAATTCACTGCCTGAATTTCCTGACAACTTCTACCCATCACTGGTAGAACTGGAGACAATGCTCTGAGTAAGAATTGAGTTGCAGCTCTGACAGAGTCTTCAGAGTGACAGAATTATAAACAAGGGGCTGTTGGATCTCTGTACTCCCCTACAGCTGGTGAAAATCTAGATCTCTGGAGCAGCTGTAGGCGAAGCCTGTCTTCTTTCCAGCTGCCCAAGGAAACACTTGCCACCCCAAGCAGCTGTCCCAAAGCATAAATGAATTACCTCTGCTAGGAGTCACAAACAGCTGCTGAAATCAGCCGCTGGTAGGAGGTGAAGAGGAGGGCGGGGGAGGGGGATGGGAAGACTTCTAGAGCCATCCTCAGTTCCTTGGGGAACCCCAGCTCACTCCCAGTATTAGTGTGAGTGGATAGAACACAAAAGGGTGGAAGTTCAGTGAAATAAATGCAAATAAATATCTGCAAATGAAGTTACTAATTATGGAGGGCACATTTTGACAAGAAGCTATTAATAACTTTCCATTTACTTGGAAACTTCAATATCCAGCAGTTAAAAAAAATACATCTTGAAATGCTAAAATATTTTTCAAATTCACTGTATATTGTTTCCCATCCATTGTTCCTTTTTTAAAATCTGGGCATTAACAAATTTTCTTCTTTGTACTTGTCAGGTTTTATAAACATGAGCTAAGGCTTTTTTTAAAAAGCTACTTTAAATGAATGAATTTTTCCTTCATTTCAAACAGCAGCATTTTACATATTTTTTAAAATTCATTTTTAGTGAGTTAGAGAGTACATTTAAAGGTGTTAACAAATTCTGGAGCTTCAGACATATATTTCCATTTTTCTGGCACCTGGTGAATGTTGCTAAGCCATGCCAGTAAGCTTCACTATTCAGAAGGCACCATGGTCCTATGCCATTTTAACACTTAATTTTTTATCCCCATGATATTCTTACTTTACTCTCTTGCTCTGTTATATTTTATACCTTTAACGTCTTATTGCCTGAGTTTATCACATTTTTAGCTTATTATCTTTTTAGTTCAAGATATGTAGGTTAACCAACAAAGCTATAGTAAAAAATATTTTTTAAAAGATAGTTTTGTAGTATGGAGGTTCCTCAAAAAGTTGAAAATAGAGCTACCCTATGACCCAGCAATTGCACTACTGGGTATTTACCCTAAAGATTCAAATGTAGTGATCCGAAGGGGCATGTGCACCCAAATGTTTGTAGCAGCAATGTCCACAATGTCCACAAAAGCCAAACTATGGAAAGAACCTAGATGTCCAGCCATAGATGAATGGATAAAGAAGATATGGTATATATATATATACAATGGAATACTATGCAGTCATTAAAAGAAACAAAATCTTGCCATTTGCAAATGGAACTAGAGGGTATTATGCTGAGAGAAATAAGTCAATCAAAGAAAGACAATTATCATATGATCTCTCTGATATGAGGTATTTGAGAGGCAGGGCAGGGGGTTGTAGGGGGTAAGGAAGGAAAAAATGGAACAAGATGGGATCGAGAGGGAGACAAACCATAAGAGACTCTTACTCTCATGAAACAAACTGAGGGTTGTTGGGGGAGGGGGAAGGGACAGGGTGGCTGGGTTATGGACATTGGGAGGATATGTGCTATGGTGAGTGCTGTGGAATGTTCCTGATGATTCACAGACCTGAACCCATGGGGCAAATAATACATTATATGTTAATAAAAAAAAAAAAGATAGGTTTGAAGTAATCCCATAATGATTTCATGTACTTTTATGGTTCAAGGTCTATAGATTTAAAATGACACCAGTTGAATCTTTTCTATCTTAAAGCCTCAAATTATCAGTAAGTTTGCAAATATAGTGTTTTAACTCCATCACCAATGTCTTTTTGAGGTCAATTTTTTTCTCAGGGTAAAACATATTTTCAATATACTTTTTATAAGATTACCCAAGAGAGAATATATACATACAAATATACCTTTTGAAGCAGAGAAAGGCAGACTTAGGAAAAATATAGAGAATTAGAGAAAGTTCAAGGTGGCATTATGTAGAGAGCCAAAAGGTAGAAACTGGAATTAATACACACGGAATAAGGGAGGAATAAGGAATATGTCAGTCAGAACAATTTCTGTTAAAATTGCAGAACTCGGGATGACTGGGTGGCTCAGTCGTTCAGCATCTGCCTTTGGCTCAGGTCATGATTCCAGGGTCGTGGGATGGAGTGCTGTATCAGGCTCCCTGCTCAGTGGGGCACCTGCTTCTCCCTCTGCCTCTGCCTGAAGATCTCTCTGCTTGTGCTCTCTCTCTCTCTGACAAATAGTAAATCTTAAAAAAAACAAAAAACAAATTGCAGAACTCAACTGGAAGTGGTCTAAGCAAATAAATATTTAAACTCAGAAATAGCCACTTTCAGTTAAATCTATGTTTTTGAAAGATATCATTAGGAATCTGTTTCTCTTTCTTTTATATCTCCATTGTCATCTGCAGGCCTTCATTCCTAGTTAGTTTCTCTTCAAGTGATAATAAAGATCACAGGAGATCCATACTTACATAATACTACCTTAGCCACACATGTATATCAAATATATCTAGTCCGGGGGCTGAATTTTACTGAATTAAATTAAAACAAGTGCCCTTCCCTGGGGCCTGAGAACTGTGGCCAGAGAACATACCAACATATCCAGGCCACTTGCCAACTCTGAGATCTGGAGAAGCGTCATTCCTACCTCAATTACATGGACTGAAAGTGGAGAAAAAGGTTATGACCCAAAAAGTCTATGAGAGGGGCACCTGGGTGGCTCAGTGGGTTAGGGCCTCTGCCTTCGGCTCGGGTCATGATCTCGGGGTCCTCGGATCGAGCCCCGCATCAGGCTCTCTGCTAAGCAGGGAGCCTGCTTCCCCCCCCCCCCCGCCTGTCTCTCTGCGTGCTTGTGATCCCTCTCTCTCTGTCAAATAAATAAGTAAAATCTTTAAGCAAAAAAAAAGTCTATGAGATATGAACAGAAACAGACATATACACATGCATTAAAAGCACATGCACAAAGCACACACACACACATATGCACCCCTCTATCTTTCAGCATTCCAGATGATATACTCAAAATAAGAGAATTCAAGGAACGTTTGCTAAAGGACTATTCACTTAATAAAGATATGGGTAGGGTAAAATAGAGAGCATAGGAACAAGAGGAGACAACAGTTAACAGAATCTGAAAGAAAGGAATCTTTTAGAGATTTCTCCCACTTTGAGAGAAGTAATAGCCTTTTGTCAAGAGCCAGCACAAGACAACCTGGCAGGGAAGAAGCCAGGGGAATGAATACTCTCCTCCTTCCTTCTGATCTCTGAGAGAGATCATTGGCCAAACCCAGCAGGAAGCTAGATGGCAAGGGATTTCCTGGGGCATGGTAAAAAAAAAAAAAAATAGAAAGTGGACCTGCCAGAGCAAACAGAAGATATCTAGCACAGACCACCACTACAAAAAGATAGCTCATAACAATGTTTGGTTGTAAATGTATGACAGAACAAATTTGATTACAGTACAGGGTGCAGAAATAACATATGTGCGTAACGTAAAGGAAATCCATCCAACCTCTAGTCCCAACATTTATTTATCTCTCTGCTTTTCTTCATTGCCAAGTTCATTGAAAGCATAGTTCATGTACCCCACTTATAGATTCTCATAGGACATTCATTCCACAATTACAATTTGGCTTTAGTCCTCCAACACTCTACAGCAGTGATTTTCCAAATGTGGTCCCCTAACTAGCAGCATCAATATCACCTGGGAACTTGCTGGAGATGCAAATTCATCTCACCTCATCCAAGACCTCCTAAATGAAAGCCCTTGAGAAGTTGGGGCTCAACAATCTGTGATTTAGCAAGCCCTTCAGGTAACCCTGAAGCACATTAAAGTTTGAGAATCACTACTCTATAGAAACGCATATTTCTAAGATTAACAATAAACTCTACCATGCTAGAATCTACGAATGCTTTTCTGTCCTCATCTTTCTTGATCTTGATTTTGATCCTTGTGTGCAATATTTGATATTGTCATCTCTTCTGCAGAGGGGAATCATTCTGTCATCTCATACTTTTGTCTCGGGTCATAAAGCAGGAATATCCATCCTGTTAAAACAGTAGGAAGTAGGGCATCTGGGTCCCTCAGTCAGTTAACCTTCTGCCTTTGGCTGAAGTCATGATCACAGAGCCCTGGCATGGAGGCCCAAGTTGGGCTCCCTGCTCAGTGGGGAGTCTACTTCTCCCTCCCCCTCTGCTCCCCCCTCCCCCTTTGCCCCTACCGCTCTGATCCTCCCTCTCCTTCTCTGCACCTCCCCCTCTGCCCCTCCCCATCCCCCTGCTCCTGCTCTCTTTCTCTCAAATAAATAAATAAAATCTTTAAGAAAAATAAAATTAAAATATTGGGAAGAAAACCACTGCTCATGTCTTCACCCATCATATCCCAAATCCCCCTAATACTGGTCAGCACCACTGATAAGAAGCAGAGTTAATGAAGTAAAATAACTATTCTCATGAAAACTGCCCTTTTTGTGTTTTAAGTTGCCTCTCACAAGCTTTATTGTTTGTTCTTTTATCCTGCTACTTCCATGCACAAAACTCAGCAGGGCAGTGTGGGAAGGTAAAACCTATAGTTTTCCAGCCATTGTTCTTGCTAGTGGAAAGGGCAGTACTATTCGACGAGGAAATAGGAAGGCAACCCAGTCTGGCCTAGGGCAAATTTTCCAATCCAACGAATAATTGCTGGATATGAACAACTGTTTCTCAACAAATAATGCTGATATCTTTAATCGGCCCTTATGTAAATTTTTCAATTCCGAATGCATTAAACTAGTGAAGAAAAGTGGTTAATTCCTACTCTAGTCCCCCAATATATTGTGTATTGTCTGGAAAACTGAGAATAGTTTCAGGACTTAACCGTTTTAGATCAAAATATGACATGGACAGATTGAACATTCTAATGGGTCTGAAATGACAACCTTTAACAAGTTGTGGCTACTGAGTTCTTTGACCATGGAAATCAGCAGAAGCTTATATTGTGGCTAGAGTCTACATGAGTCTACAGAGTGTTAACAGGTTTAGGCTACGCAGCTCAACTTTAGTATAAGCGAGCAAGTGGCCAGTTGGAGCTTTAAGCAACACTTCTCACTGGTGGGCTTGAGCTCAGAAACACAGTTAGCTTTAAGCACCAACGGGATTCATATTAGCATTCTTGATAACCATTTCAAGAGTACTCAAATGGAACAAGTAGAAATCTGGTCTTAAGTGAGAAAAATGTGTCCTTTCCTAAAGTCAGGATAAAATCCCTTCGAGAATTTAAATTAGGGAGACACTAACTGCTTTTTCTGGGACTTGGTCCCACTTAAAGTAAGATGTTTGCTAAAACCAAGAAAGGGTCTTATCACAATAGGAAATCTTTCATGCATACGCTGTTGGGAGGCATCTTAGCCTGGAATGTGAAGTACAGGGCTGAAGTAAGTATCTCCTGATCTGTAAAAGTTGAGATTTTTGGAGTTCTGAGCATCCCTGGAAGAAATCTAACAGATTGTTCCCCGCCCTATCCTATTTCTTAGCTGCTGCTAAATGACCCATAGTGGGGGGAAAGGAGTCAAGTCCTACTTAAAGAGGAATATAAGTGATAGAGAAGGTGCCACTGGATACACAATGAACCAGTAACAGAGGAATTAAAAATGAAAGCAATAAAAGTTATTTTAAAGAAGCATATGGCACAGGTTATCATTTTTCAATGGACTTCTGCTCTTTCAGCTATGAAAACAATGGTCTTGCAGAAAAGGGAACTAATCATAACCAATTTATCAATTTCATAGAGAAGCTAAAACCAAAAATATTTCTAACATTTTTTTAAATGTATGTATCCCCCAGATACCACTAAATACATGATCCTTGACTGACATCTGTAGTGAGTCTAGATAATATTATGGTCTAAACCCTGATTATATTATTTTGCTAAAATCATGCTATGGAGCCTACAGATACTGTGCTTTCTCAGTCATAAGTGTAAGCGAGTAGGACTGCTATGATCCAGTGTATCCTTCTATTCTCAGGCTCCTTTAAAAGACCCAGTGGAAGACACTGTTGATTATAGCTACTGAAGGAAAACTCACTGACTTAAAACCCCAACTCAATTGAAAATTAGCAAAATAAAACATGATGGAGAGCTAAACTTTAGATTTTAATTCTTTGGAAATTTAATTTAGAAGCAAATTTATTCTGGGCATTAATTTCTCCTCAGAAATTTAATAATTAGAGGGTGTTCTGATTGTGAAAATTTGGGTCATGTTTCTACTGCTGCTGGCATTGTGTTATCTGGAACACTTTCTATTATAATTCGAACATATAACTTATTGAATTATATAAATGAATACAAATTGAGATGGTGAATAGGATAGAGCATACATTTACAATACAACATAGTAGACAGATTATTGAATATAGTCTTCTTTTCACCCATTATAGATCATTCTGAGGCAAAATATGAATTGCCCACCATGGTTCAAAGAGGGTAACAAGAAGTGGTGGATGGTGACAGGGTATGATATCACAAAGATGGGAAACAAGACTGGCCCCGCTCTTGGGGACAGTTAATGGAATACAAAGTCTTTTTGTGAACTTTCTCCTTTATAAAACTCCATCTTCCTTTGGCTACTGTGACTCCATTCTCCTCAAATATTTCTCCTACATTTCTGTGTAATTCCTCCCAGTATCTTTCACCAGCTCTACTCCCTCCACACATTTCTTCAGTAGGCTCTCCAGGGTACCATCTTTGGTGCTTTCAGAGCAATCTTTCTAAAATGCAAATAAAGACATGACACTCTTTGGCTTATCATCTTTCAATGGATTCCTTTAGCTTTCAGAGTAAAATCCCTTTAACTTAGTCTATGAAGCTTTTCATGATCCAGTTCCTGATGGCCTCTTGTAAATAAATGAGCAGGACATCATCAAATTTACAGATTTGGAATACCACTTTGATAGCAATGTAGATGAATATACATGTTAATATATGTACATATTAATAGATACCCAGTAAATATTTGTGAAAGAAGGAAGGAATAAGGATATGAGATCCTGACTGAGAATGTATCAGAGAAAGTGAGAGGAAAAAGTGACTCAGAGATAATTAGTTGGTAAATTTGCAGCAAGGATAAATAATTAATTAGAGGTAAGAGATAGGAGGAGAAGTAATATATATATATATTTTTTTGTTTAGTTGATGGTGTCCTTTTTTCAAAAGAGAATCACAAGGAAGAACAATTTTAAGGAAAAAATTTGTAAGTTCAGATTTAGAAATAATGGTCTCAAACTTCCAACCACAATTCAATATCAATTCTTTGCTCCATCCATTTGAAATAATTTACCTGAATGCAACATTTTTATGTTTTCTCTATATTTCATACCTACTCTGACCTCCTTGAGTATACTTCCCTCTTTTGTTCCTGACATCTTTTCATTCTTTGAAATTCATTTTAAGCATCTTCTCCTTTCTGAAGCTTTCCATGCTCCTTCTCTCAATCCGCAAATCATAAATTATATCCACAAATTTATTCACCTATCCATCCATTAACTTACTTGATATTAATTTAAGTACCCAGTTAATAATGTATAAAATATTTATTAAGTACCTACTATGTGTCACACACTGTCGTTGCTTTGTACCCCCTACTTCTAAAATAATATTTAACATATTTACACTGTAGTAGTTTAAAATATATCTGTTCTACACAGTATATGCTCTTTAAATGTAGATATGCTCTCATTTGATTTAATCTTCCTAGCACCAGCCTATTATTAGGCACATGGAGACTACTTAGCAAATGATTGTGATGGAATGAATCTAAGAAATATATTGATAGTTAGATGTTAAACTCTGGGCAATGGTGCCTTTGTAAATCTGATGTCTGTAGATTCTACTCTGAGAAAGACAAGAAAACAGAACACCAAATGCCAGGAATCAAATATTGCATCAAGTTGAATGAAGTAGGCATTAGTGGGACCAATAAGCTAGCAACCTTGAAAGAACCAGAAGAGAGGCAGTTGCAACAGGGCACCTGTCAAGTCAAATTCATAAATGTTAAATGATTACCTGGAGGGCCTTTTATGTATCATTAAGAATGAAGTTCTCTGAACCAGGGCTGGATTCATAAGAGTAGAACTCAATGAAATACTGTTAGTATTATCATAGTAAGTCTTTATTGAATTGTGAATGAATCTTCCATTATCTCAAATATATTGCAACTTTATTATTAACTGCAATTCCATAACTTTCTCTGGTTGTTAAATATTACTATGTCTTAAAAAATTCTTACAGGACTACTGTTTCAAAATCAAGTTATTATTTTCCACATATAAATAACATAAAAATTTTCATTTGATTTGATTGCTACACTTAATAAGTTGTCCAAGTTTGTCCAACAAAGATCAAGATCTTTTTGTTATTAATGATTCCTGGATTTTTTTAAACTGACTTTAAATTTTAACTTTTCATAGATCGACGTGCACTCATTTGTTAGCATTTATTTCTAATAAATATTCTTTTTTTTTAAAGATTTTATTTATTTATTTGACACAGAGAGAGAGATCACAAGTAGGCAGAGAGGCAGGCAGAGAGAGAGGGAAAGCAGGCTCCCCGCTTAGCAGAGAGCCCAACACGGGTCTCGATCCCAAGACCCTGAGATCATGACCTGAGCTGAAGGCAGAGGCTTTAACCCACTGAGCCACCCAGGCACCCCTCTAATAAATATTCTTAAAGTCTGTCTTGTCTGTTTTTACATACATTTATTGGAGAAGAGATTAAACATTCTATATTTGAGGTCAGAATGCCAAACACACTGTATTATAACATAAAAGTAGTGAAATTTACCTTTAAATATAAGTTTAAATTATATATGTAAGTCAATAAAAATGTATAAACACGTTCAAATGCCATAGAATTTTCAATAACCTAGTTCTCACTTAATGATCACTTAAGGAATTTGAAGGGTTAGAGATAAATGAGGAAAAAGTATAGAATATGACTGATTGGTTATGAGAGGTCAAGAAAGGTTTCTAGCCTAGTTAACTAGATAAGTGCTGTAACTATGAACAAACAAGAAAACTAAAATAAGGGAGAAACAAATTTATTAAAAATGAATTTAGCTTTAAAGATACTGAATTAGATGTTATAGTGGGATATCAAAATGACAAAAAACATTTATACATTACTTGGAGATGTGAGAATCTGGGCTTCTTGAACCTAGGTGTCTGTTTTCTTCCCCAGGCTAGGAAAGTCTTCAGTTATTATTAATTTAAATAATTTTTCTACCCCTTTCTTTCTCTTCTCCTTCTAGGACCCATATAATGTGTGGATATTATTCTGCTTGATAGCCCACATGTCCCTCAAGCTATTTTGACTTTTAAAATTCTTTTTTCTTTTTGTTGCTCTGTTTGAGTGCATTCCACTGCCCTGTCTTCCAGGTTGCTGATTCATCTTCCACTTCATCTAGTCTGCTGTTGAACTCCTCCAGTGTTCAGTTTGTGACTTCCGTTTGGTACTTTCTTATATTTTCTCTTTGCTGAAGTTCTGTGTTCATCTATTCTTCTCCTGAGGTCAGTGTGCATCTTTATGGCCATCACTTTGAATTCTTTATTAGGTAAATTACTTATCTTCATTTATTAAGGTCTTTAATTGAGGTTTTACCTTGTTCTTTCATCTGGAAGATATTTCTCTGTCTCCTCATTTTGCTTAATTCTCTGTGTTTGTTTCCATGTATTAGGTGAAACAGTTACCTCTCCCAATCTTGAAGGAGTGTCCTTGTGTAAAAAAATGAACCTTATCTTTCAATCTTGCCCTAGGTTTTGGTTGTTTCTCAGACCCTTGTTATTATCTAAGCAGCCTGATTTGTTCTTGACAGGTCCCAGTTGTTCAGGATTTGCCCAAGACTTGTCAATGTTCCAAAGGGAGGGATTCCAGATAGTGCCGAGTTTCAGGCTAACCGTAAGGCAGATTTTCAGGCAATAACTTTTAAAGTATGTAGTATATACAGTCTTGTAGGTCCACAATTGTAAACCCTGCTGAATTCCAGAGCTGGAGATCTAGTGGTGTCCACTGAGTTACAGTTGTCAAAACTGTGGCTTAAAATGTGGTATAAGTTCCTTTCAAGGAGGTATCAGTGAGGTGTAGGAGGCTAAGGGAGGGCACTAATATGGTGTCCCCCTGCCCATATTCCCTGGGGGCTTCTATAGCCTCTGTATGCGTGGCAAACTTGAAAGTCTGCTCCACAGGCTTAAAGTTCTAGAACACGAAAACAGGCCTTTGCTTTTACATGAAGACTGGAGGTTTGTTTCAGTCTATAGTTTGTGGAGTGCTCTGGGTATGGTAGCCTGCCAAGGACTGTCTCTCAGATTGTCTCAGACCTGTGAGGCCCAGAATACAATCCCCACTGGCACTAGAGCCAGGAGCTCAAAGGACATCCACTGTGTGGGCTAGGTTGTAGCAGAGTAGGCTGTACCTGTAGCACAGGTGGATAGGGTGCTTGGTCAGCCCAGCTGGGGTGGAACAAGCTGCACCTGCAGCACAGAGGGATGGGGAACTTGACCAGCCTGGTTGTGGTGGGGCGAATGACACAATTATTGATCAATCTAAAAGACTGCCAGCTTTGAGTAGGGTTCAAACAAGGAAAGGGATGTACAAAAAAAATCCAAGATTCCATGTAAGTTATTCTGGTAGTTAGGCCACATAATACACCAGATCCAATGGTTCTTGAGGTGTTTGTGGCAGTAGGAATGCTGAATGAAGCCACTGTAAAGCCAATAAAGATTAAAAACAACAACAACAACAGTACACAAATGAAAAGGTTTTGGAGCTAAGTTGTGTCATCCTTTGCAGATGCTATCCTCTTTTTGAAAAATAGCTTGGGTTTATTGGGTCCTATTAGAGAACATATGCTTAATAATAGGCCACCAGATTATCTTGAAAACTAAATTGGCTATCAAGAACTGATTGTTGATATACCACCAAGTTATGGGAGTGGCCCAGAGGGCAGTCATGAAGGAAAAGCCCTACCAGGTACAATTCTGAGCAAGGAATCTGTTTTTTTATCTCTTTTGCCTAGAATGAGAGATGTCTATAGGTATGGACCTATGCTGATTCTTGGACAAGGACTGATTGTTTGCTAGTTCAAGGTTTGGTAGAAACATGATTGGATTTGGTAAAAAGAAGTTCTGGGGAAGAAGCATGTAGATGAACCTCTGAAAATGAGCACAGAGCATGAAGATACTTGTGTATCATGTCAATGCCCACTAAAGAGGGACTCTAGCAGAAGAAATTTTAATAATCAGGTGTACAAGAGTACTCATTCTAGAGATGTCAGTCAGCCTCTTTCCTTAGCCATTCTTGGCTTTGCTCCACTGGTTCATGAATAAAGTGGTCACAGGGGTAAAGATGAAAGTTTATTTATGAGCTTAGCAACATGAACTTCCACTTACAAAGGCCACTCTATGAAAAGCCATTGCTGATGCATACTGAACCTGAAAATAGCAAAGATTAACACTGAGTTCCAACATGGTATACTATTCCCCAGGAGAACCAGCCACCTCATGGTAGGTTGATTATTTTGAAGCATTTCCTTTATGGAAGAGGCAGGAATCTTTTCTCACTTGAGAAGACAATTATTCTGGATACCTATTTGCCATATTCAACCACAAGGTTTCAGCAAAAACCACCATTTGTGAACTTAGAGAATGACTTATCTATCAGCATGGTATTCCATACGGCATTGCTTCCATCCAAGAAACATATTGTGTGCTAACTTAAAGGCAGCAATGAGTTTTTGCTCACTGAATTCTCTGATCTTATCTTGTTTCCTGAAATCAGTGGGAAGACTCTGACACAGTGTCAATTGGATGGTCACACTTTGTAGGGCTGGAATAATCTCCTTCAGCATGCAGTATATGCTCTGAATCAGTGACCAATTTGTGATGCTGGGTTTTTTTTCCTCTCCATAGCCAAATTTCATTGGTTGCAGACACAAGGAATGGAAGATGGAATAGCTCCTCTCCCTATTACTCCTCGTGATCCACTAGCAAAATTTTTGCTTCTCTCCCCTACAGATTTGAGAACTACTAGTTTAGAGATCTTCATTCCAAAGAAAGGATTGCTTCTAATGGAGGATGCAACAAGAGTTCAAAAAAACTGAAGGTAAAACTGCCACCTGGCCACTCCTCATGACAGTGAATCAGCAAAGAAGGAAGTAACGCTAGTTAGTAGTGAGTATAATGTTTTATTCTGACTACCAAGAGAAAATTGTGTGGTTAGCAGAATTCTAATATAGCTCCTAAAATTCCCACTCACTAGTGCACATGCTATTATAACTCCCTCCCCTTGAATGTGGGCAAAACCTACAAATATGATTAGATAGGCACTCCCTTGATTAGGTTACATTATATAAACCTCAGCTGCAGCAGACTGGAGTAAGATTCTCCTGCTGGAGCTGAAGAAAAAGCTGTCATGTTGTTATATAACAGCCTCATGCCTAGGACCTATGAGCAGTTTCTAGGAACTGAAAGTGATCCTCTCCCCATCTCAGTCAATAAATGGGACCTTGGTCCTAAAACCACAGGAACTGAATTCAGCCAATAGTCTGAATGAACCAAGACAAGGACCCTGAATTCAGATGAGATCACAGTCCCAGCGACAACTTAGTTTCAGCCTGGTGAGACTAATGGGCAGACTACTGGCTAACTGGTACCTAAAGTCCTAACCCACAGAAACTGGGAGATAACGAATGGGTATTGTTTTACATTGCTAATTTATGGTAAGTTGGTATGCAGCAATAAGAATACTAATACAACTGCAGAAGTAAAAACTGTTACTTCTACACAACAAGGTAGAGAGGTAAGTGTTTATAACACAAGAGATCCTCTAGGATACCTCTCAGGACTCACATACTCTTACAAAAAAAATTTATGAAACACTACAAGAATTAAAAACAACAGAACTACTAATAGCACAGACTCCTCAGGAATTCAGTTTTGGGACACCCCACCAGTCAAGAAACCATGATCAGCTAAGTTGCTTGCTGAGGGCAAAAGGAATATGGAATGAGTATGAGAAAAAGCAAGTTCTAAATACTGGCTATAATCACATGCCTATTCACATAAATGAAGACTATAGTATTTATAAGTATTTCCTCATTTCTTTGATATATTTGTATGCATATATGTGTGTGTATATATCCAATATATAACAAGTAGATAGATGGATGGATGGATAGTAATCATTTTCTTTATCACTTTCCAGTCTCCTGTTCTCCTACTATTTAACATAATATGTGTTATAGTGATTAGCTAATATGTCAATATTTAAGTTAGGCGATTTCAAAAATGGAGTGTGACTCAGCTAGAAAAGGGCTGTGTAACACCCAAAGACAGATGAAATGACTGTAGAATTCTGTGTGCTCTTTTGGAGGAGGATAATATGTTAGCATGTTTTCAGTTTCATGTAGATGCATCATGGTAAGTGGAATCATGATATAGTTATTAGACATAAATATGGTTCAAAGTTGTATGAATAGATGCCACACTGACAAGAGCTGGTCTGCAGTTGTTTTCTACTTTATCAAGCTGGCTAAACTGGAGCTGTGTTTTCCAGAATCCTCTTCCCCTAGATGTTTCTCATTTTGAGGTGATCCAAAGAAGAAACCAATGTGATTTGGAAATCAGAAGTGAAGCGGCCACCAATACCTTCTGAAGGTCATCCAAGCTGAAGGCAGTGAGAAACACAAAGATTTCCCCAAAGACTTCTTGATGTTGAGAGACAGACACAAACATACTCCTACGTTCAGCTTGTTCTTACTTTTCCCCACTCTATATTCAGTTCCCTCTCCAAACTGCTAACTCTGCTAATGAACAGGAACCCCTAATCAACACCAAACATAGAAAGAGAAAACTTCCACAGAGTCTTCTGCCAGTTCTCCTTTATGGTCTTACTCTAGCAGCTGCACATGTGTAATTAAATCATTAATACAAAATCAAATTTTAAAAAGGAATGTCTCGCTTGTTTAGAGGAATGTCCTGGTAGAATCTAAATAGCTTCACAAATCCCCTGGCAAGTTCACTTGTTGACCCACACCAGTGCATCAGAGGGGCGGGGTCAGTGCCTCTTCTCCCGCTCCCCCTACAATTTTTGCAAGGTCTTATTCCTATCATAAATCCCTATTCCACAGTATTCAGAGTGTTCTGCTCCCCTGATTGAAGTCTGACTAATACAGGAGCTTCTTACATCCGCAGCCACAAAGGGATAGTTCATGGGCCAATGTGCATAGTGCACTGCAAAAAAGCTGAAAAAGATTGGGGAGCTGACAAGTGAGCAATATTGATGTCAAGCACTTTTTTTAAAATTTTTTAAATGCTAACTTTGTATTTGAAAGAAAGAAAAATAACAGCCAAAAGAAAAAAAAATAGCCAATTTTTAAAACCGCCAGGAATATAAAAGTTGTATCTTAAAATGTCAAGACGCTCCCTTTATCACCCTCCCAATAATTCCACTTTAAGGGAGCCCTTTCTTTTGTTCATATGGTATAGGTCAAAACTTTGGATTGAAGTTATAATACACTTCGCTACAGAGTTCATTTGCTTTTTTTATTTTTTCTATTCCTCTAACTGGTCAGAGAAGAACACATACTGAAAAGGTGAGTGAAAGGCCATAAAATACCTTTTAAAAGAACAGGCTCAGCATCCTTGTTAACAACAAAAGAACAAAAGTAAAAACCAGGGCTAGATGGTAAGGAAACAACAAAAAGCATCCTGCTAAGAAGGTAAACAGTGGATAGAGGAGGAGATAGGACAGTAACCCGAGACCTCAATAAAATCCTGAGATAGGGAGGATCTGAAAACACTCATAGAAATGATATTGGTGAACGCAAACTAACAAAGGGAAAAAAAGCCAAGGTTTCAATGACCAGAAAATATAGAAAACTAGAATAAAGAGCCTAAGAAGAGAAGGTGCCTTAAAAACACAGACCCCACTTCCCTTCCCAATAGAGAAAGGGATAAGAGCAAGAGCAGAGATGCCAAAAAATTCCAATAAAGAAATACAACTCTTCTATTTCTTTTCCTTTCTTTTTTCTCCCCACCCCAACACACACTCACCTACAATGAAAAGATTTTTCTATGATTATGGTGATTAAATCATTAACACAAAATCAAAGTTTAAAAAGGAACATTTTACTTATATAGAGGCATGTCCTGACTGAATCTAAATTAAGATTAGAAGTGTGAAACCCACAAAGATTTGCCTGCTCCCACCACTATTCCCTGACTCACAAACCCAAAGAGAGATAGAGACAGAGAGATTGAGAGAGGGTGTGTGGGGGTGAGAAAGAGAGAGAGAGAGGATTCTTGAGTCATATGCATGAAACAGAAAGTGACCTGTACAGAGGAATCTGGGGGATGGAGAAAAAAAGGGTACAAATAGCACAGTATCTCAATACATTAGTTGGGAAATTATTATATAAACCCATCATTAATTTGATTTACTTTAATTGTAACCATCAAACTGTGATTTCCAAACCAAAACAAAAAGACATAATTAGGAAAAACATTAAAATATAATCTATTCTTTTGTGGCCTCTAGAATCTCATAGATGAACAGTCTATTGATAAGCTTCAGAGAAAATCGTGAAACTTATCTGAAGCTGTGTTACAAAAAAACTGAAGCACAGTTGTTGCAAGAAATATGATGTAGTACAATATATCAATTTAACTTCCGGTCCTTAAAATCTCCATAAGATCAGCCACATTTCCTGGTGGTAGTAGTAGTAGTAATAATAATAATAATAATAATAATAATAACAACATATAACTAAGATCTTACACAGCGTCAGAAACTTTCCTAAGTACTATATTTATCTCACGTAATCCTCAGAACCCTAGAAGGGAAGCACTACTATTTGCTCCACTTCACAGAACATGAAGTTGAGATACCAAGTGATTTACTCAAGATCACACAATGAGAAAGGAAACTCAGTACTTAAACCTACAGCTCTTTGACATGCAACTATATGTTCTTGCCCACTCATCCATGTCACCTTCTTCCATTCAAAGACTTCCAAAAATGTCCATCCAACTATAAACATTAGAAGTCCACCAGCCAATTTTCTTTCCTATAGGTTTTATTAAAAATGCAAATCTTTTATAAAACTCTACATTTAAAAAATGATTATTTTGGTTATTTCCTCAGCTTTAGTGTCTTTCAAGAAGATAGTCTCTTGCAAAGTCTGGATTTAATTTAAATGCAACCCAAGTTGAAAAGGTTTGCCACTCTCCAGAGTACCACCATTTCTGATATGGAATTGCTGACCTAGTTCTAAGTAAGGGATAAATTCACATAGCTTAAATGTAATCTTCAGGGAAAGAATTGAGTTATTGTTCATGTCCCATTTATATAGAATGCTGACCTTTCAAAATAATGTGTTTCTTATCCTAACTGTTTAAAGAATAAAAATAATTGTCCTTAAACTTTAACATCAATGATCTATGCTACTTTGACCTTGGTTTTTATATCTTACTGTCTGAATACCCAACTTAGGTTCATTCTTAGGAAATATGACAATATTTTATGTTGTGCAAGTAAAATATCATATATTTAACCTTTTATCCCTTTCATCTGAGAGGTAAAATGGGTAGATAGAAAACAGCTGTCTCTACTTTGTTAAGTCTGATAAAAAAGGAGGGAAAGCCCATTAATTATCTAACTATATGATGTTAAACAGTTATTCCTGATTATTGTACCAATGGCATTTGGACATTGACATTGATTCATATAATAAAGTGTCAGCAACATTAAAAAATCCACTGATTAGAGATAACAAAATCATAACTTGTGACACTTACAAGCTTTAGAATGAGAGAATGCATCTAAGCTTCTTCTTGTTTTATCATATTTACAAAGAAAATGTATTTAAAGGAACATTGTAGAATTTAGAAATTGTTACAAAATATGGTATAAAACTCCAGAAGATAAATACTGAATAACAAAGAAAACAGAGTTATAATAATAATAATCTCAATTTGGTGTAAATTAATTAAAAACAATGACCCTCCGTGTGATTAAATGAGAGCCATAAATTACATAAAAGAAATAGATACATAAGAAAATATTCAGGGAAGAATGTAAAACCTATGTTTTAGTAAGGGTATATTTAATTACAAGAAATAGAAATCCTCTAAATCTTGCTTAATGAAAACAGGGTTTAACATAAAGGTAAACATGCAAGTTTCATGGGCATTCAAAGAAAGGAAATCAAGAACAACTAGACCAAAAGCCTCTCAGAACTGGGAATGGAAGACAGGAACTAAGGCATGCCTCTCTATTTCTCAGAGATCACCTATGTCTGTGCTCTCCCTCTCACCATCCTCCTAGGCTTACAACACACAACATGGCAACATCATCCCCAGCTCACACCTCTGCGGTTATTTTAAGTGCCTGCTAATACAAGAGGAGCACGATTCCCAGATACCCCGGCTCTGGGTTAAGAGCCCCTGGGTCCATCTTCATGCCAGAGCACATCAGCTGTGGCGTGGACCCAAATGAAAGGCAAGTTTAATAAAGAAAAACTTCAATAGGAAAAAAAAAAAAAAACCAACAAGTTGTACACCTACCCCCACCTATAAAAGAAACAACAGGGGAAAAAAAGTGTTAAGCATTACCAAAGTTCAGATGAGAAAAAGAGAAAAATTTTATGGTGGCATATGAGCCTGCCCCAAAACAAAACAAAATAAAACAAAAGAAAAAGGGATTCTTGAAACAATTTACTTGGTCCATTTTCCTCTCATTTTTAACACAAGTAGAACAACTTCATTTTTAGATTACCTAAGTCGAAAACAAATGTTTAACAATGCTTTTGATTTTGGTTTTTGAACTCAATAAAAGCTGTTTGAATAACATAACTCAACAGCTTCAACATGCATATTTTCAAATGGACATGTCTCTGGATAACATGTAGAAATAATGAACACAAAATTCAGGCCACTATTTTCAAAATACCTGAATGGTATCCTTCAAATAAGGTATCTATTGGGTTCAAGAAAAAAGAAAAAAAGTTTAATGTAATTTATTTTAAGTTGAGCTTGGTTAGATGGACTCATAAAATAACAGTTATTAATTAAAAATCAAAATTTCCTAATATCTTCTAAGTATGCCTTCAAGGTGTACATCTAATATCCAACCATGAAACATGTGTATATAATATTATTATATGAAGTATCTCACAAAGTGATAAGAAAACGTCAGACACTGTCATTTTTCATTCATTATAGAAACATCTCTTAGTTTATTTATTTATTCATTATAATCTATAAATTGTTTTCTACTTTCTATGGAATTCTTGGTATTGTGCTTTCCACAAAGAAGGCACTTTAAATCCACTGGCTGATTTTAACTTGCAGTTGTCTATCTTTATCTACAATTCCATAAGTTTTATTAAGTGCCCACTTTGTGAAAAGCACCATACTTAGTGATGCAATTAGGTTTTAGACTGGCTTTAATCAGTGATTAAATTTCTACTTTACTCCCTTTTTCTACAGTTCCCTAGCAAATGAAGAAATACATACACGAACTGGTAAGTCCTTAGATAATTGAAGATTGATTACATTTCCTAATAATTTACCCACTTTAATTGGTTCTCCTTTACTTCTATATTCTCTTTATTGCAGGATTCCTCCCTTAGCAATTTTTCTCTGTGCATCTTGAAATGACAAGTTAATGTCAAGGTAAAAAAAAAAAAAAACAACTAATATTTTTGTACATAATTAATCACTGAAGTCATCTTGAATCGATCATTCTTTAAATGGGATTAATTGTAGAAATTTGAGTTTCTTTTACTTTCAGATTTTTTGAAGCTGAATTTATACCATTTTAGTTAAGAAATGTTTCTGTGAATAGAAATGCCACCAACTAGTATTAAGCCAATAGTGTGGAGCAGTTGGTGGCTTTCAAATTGTGTGTATCATTGCTCTATGTATAGTATAAAAAGAATTACAAATTTACTACCTATCTGGAACTTATATCTCAGGTTTCTTCCAAAAAGCTATTAGTAAAAGCCCCCCACTTTCAAATTCCCCATTGCAATATTAAAAAGTATTGTTTGATTTTGTGTATTAACCACATTTCAAAAACTTTTCCCACAATAATAGCTAAAAATGAAGCCCAGTTATAGCACATTAATAAAACATTACTGTCTACAGTTTCTCATATTGAGAGGTAAAAGCAACACTATGAGGACTAGTGAATTAAGAACAGGGTATATGTGTTCAGAACAAGAAACTACGAACTAAAATTCTAAAGTAAAATTACTCAGAGTTGGGAAGGAAGACAAACCAGTTGCTAAGGCCAAATCAGAAGCTAAATATCCTAGCTCAGGTATGAGCAGGTTGAGACCATTACATACCAAGTAATAAATCCAAAATCAAAACCAAAGAGGGAGGTCAGAGATCACATCTTTGGCAAGAGTTGGCAACAATTCTTCAAAACTAAGGTTGGTGGCAGAAACAGAGGCAGGCATAAAGGGGGCAACAGGACAAGTCTTCAGGGTAAAATAGGAAAGCAGTAAAATAAGAAATATTATATCCAAAAAGTTAAAGGCCTAGAAGGTAACAAGAGAGCAAGAAGTAACAATATTCTATATGAATAAAGTTCAGTAGAACTTTGTATAATAATGGAGTGTTCCACCCTTCACCATCCAATATGGTGGCCTATCCATGGGTGACTCGTGAGCACTTGAAATATCTCAAGTGCAACTCAGGAAATTAATTTTAAAATTTATTTAAGTTTAATTAGTTCAAATTTAAAAAAACATTTGTATTTACTATTCTGGACAGTGTACTTCTATGGGACATAAATATGACTGGATCTAAATCACATGAATTGCATTTTATTACCATGTGACCTCCTTCAAAGGATTCTATAATATTGTCATACTTTCACTAGCTAAAAAATGGAGCTCCCTTCACCCAGCATCTGATATTACCCATTTTTCCCTATATTCAATCATGGTAAGACTTTGGTTTCTTGAGGGTATATTATAGGAGAATATTGGGTTGGTAGGCATAAAGTTCCTAAGCTCTTAGAAATGTCTGCTGTGCATTTTCCAATGTGCATTTCCCAGTTAATCCACTGCCACGAGATACCACTTTCACTGGTCATATTCTGGGGATAGGCATAGAAGTGGTGTTCCTTATGGGTTTGGCTCTGAAAAGGAGAAATGAGAAGAGAATTGGGAATATTTAGAGGAAAGGCGGAAATGGGAAATAGAAACAGACAGGAGACATTTATAAAGAATCATTCAGGAACATTTTGCTAGACTTCCAAAGTTTCTGACAGTTGATGACTTATTTATATGGTAGATGCACTTGAAGGAAGGTACCCGAGAAAAGAGCCGGACATTGCAGACCTTGGTAAACTGAATATCGCTAAGATCCTTCTTTTTCCATTCTGACTACTGTGATAAGATTATCGATCTGATGATCCTGCTCTTTGAAGGTCTCAGAGGACTTGAATTTCAAGTTCAGAGTAAGAGCAGATGTCTGGACTATGTGAATAAAAGAAATAGTACCCCTGAAATTTCTAGGTTAGGTGTGGTGGGAAGTATAGGAAATTGGCCCAGCATACACATTCATAGTGAATATAACACTAATTATGAATAATCTGGAAACAGCAGGAGGACATCAACTGTGATAACTAGTCCCTGGTGTATTCTTCTAGAACAGTGACTACCACATAGCTGACACTCAGTATGTATGAGTTGAATGCCAAACCATGGCTGTCTCAGCCTCAACTACACATTTTTTAGGGAAATGATAGTGGATCTAAATGTCGCCATCCCTGTGGTCCATCTGCTGTGTGTTTCTGAGTCTTCACTCAGGCACAGATAAGGATTAGGTAATGCATCATATTTTAGCCATCAAAAGTAGAGCAAACTTCTGCTTCCAAGAACATAAAGCAGACATACTTCTCCCTATTCTCCCTTGCTGAGTACATCTAAAACCCCTGGACATTATATATAAAATGCATAAAAATCCTCTGAAGTTTGGAAAAAAGAAAGCTGACCAGCTTGGTACCTCAGGATCCAAGGAATGACAAGGTGGTAAATTCTCTGCATTTTCTTTGTGCCTCTTATGTCTCTACTTGGGGCTAAAGAAGCTGGCAAACTGAAAATGCCAAAGGGCACAGAAAAAAAATCCCAACAAAAGCCTCCTGTCTCTAGCCAAATAAACAAGAAAAGGCCAGTCTAGCAAGACAGAAAATTTAAGACAATAACTGCTCTACTCTAGACAAACAACACCGAAAAAACTATGGTCTTGCTCCCATATCCACCACAGTGAAAGCTGATAGGGTCTTTAGACTTCCACCTTTACAAGGCTGGTACAAAGTATCCCCAAACCCCTATCAAAGTGATATCAGAGAAAGCCAAATAGAGAACTGCAACTTTCATCTCCACCAGCAGTATAGGTGATGTAGATAGAGAGTTAGGATGTTCACCATTGCCCAGTGGTGTCAAGGCAATGCCTCACTGCATGCCAGGGGAGATCACCTAGAAAACTAGAACTCCCCCCTCCAGTGTCAATGCAGTGTCAATGCGGACAAAATGGAGAACATGGACTTCTACCTCCACCTGGCAATAATGAAGCAGTGTCCTCTCTTCCCTTCCCACACCAGAGCACTATCAGAGAAAAACAGCTAAAACAGGTTTAAATGAGATCCAGAGTATCATAATATGAAAATATCCAAAACTCTATCAAAATTGACAAAGAAAAAGAGACAAGACACAAATTACCAATATCAGGAACAAAACAACGGATGTCACTACAAACCCTGTAGACATCAAAATGATAATAAATGGGCGCCTGGGTGGCTCAGTTGGTTGAGCGACTGCCTTCGGCTCGGGTCATGGTCCCAGAGTCCCGGGATCGAGTCCCATATTGGACTCCCGGCTCTGCGGGGGGTCTGCTTCTCCCTCTGACCTTCTCCCCTCTCATTCTCAGTCTCTCTCTCTCTCTAATAAATAAATAAAAAATCTTTTAAAAAAAATGATAATAAATACTACAACCAATTCAACACATAAATCTGACAATGTAGATGCAATGGACCAATGCCTTGAAAAACACAAATTACTACAACCCATCTTTATGTGAAATAGGTCATTTAAATGGTCCTGCAATATTTAAAAAATTGAATTTGTAATTTCAAAACTCAAAAAAAAATTTTCAGGCCCTCACAGTTTCACAGATTTCTGGCAAATATTTAAAGAGAAATTAACACCACTTGTGCAATATCTCTCCCAGAAAATAGAAGAGGAATAAACACTTCCCAATTCATTTTATGAAGCTGATATAACCGCCAGAGAAAAATAGTATAACACAAGTAGGGAAGGGAAGGGAAGGAAGGAAGGGGGAGGGAGGAAACTATAGACTAAGAGATTCCTCAAAATATAGACATAAAAATTCTTAACAAAACTTTAACAAATAGAATTTAGCAATATATAAAAAGAATTATATACCACGACTGAGTTTATTCTGGGGTTGCAAGGGTAGTTCAATCTTCGAAAATCAATATAATCCACTGTGCTAACAGACTAAAGAATAAAGATCACATGATCATATCAACCGATATTTTAAAGGCATTTAATACAATTCAACACTCATTCAAAACTTAAAACTCTCAGAAAAATAGACATAGAAAATAACTTCCTCAATCTGATAAAGATCTACAAAAAGCCTACAGCTAACACTATAGTTTACTGTGAAACACTGAATGTTTCCTCCCGAAAGACTCGGAACAAGGTAAGAAAGTCTGCTCTTACATCTCCTACTCCACATAGGGCTTGAAGTTCTATCTAGTGCAAAGAAAGAGAGAGAAAGAAAAGGACAGGGAGGGAGGGAGGAAGGAAGGAAGAAGAAAGGAAGAAAGAAAGAAAAAGGGAAGAAATGAAACTTGGCCTAAGTCTCATACCTTATACAACAAATTAATTCAAAAAGGATCATGGATTTAAATGTAAAATATGAAACTATAAAACTTTAAAAAACCTTGGAGAATATCTTTATGATCTAGGGCTATGCAAAGAGTTTCTTATACTTGACACCAAAAGCATGATCCATCAAAGGAAAATTTATAAATTAAACTTCATCAAATTTTAAAACTTCTGCTCTGCAAAAGACCCTGATAAAAGAATAAAAAGCAAGCTACAAAGTGGGAGAAAATATCTGCAAATTCCTATCTCATGAGGGACACGAATCTAGAATACATTTTTTAAAACTCAAAATTCAACTTTAAGTAAGCAAACAATCCAACTGGAAAACATACAAAAGACATTAGAAGACATTTCACCAAATATATATATATATTTTGTATAATATATATATATTTTGTATAATATATATATAGTATAATATATATATTTTGTATAATATATATAGACACACATATACATATTATATATGTATATATACAATAAACACATGAAAAGATATTCAACACAATTAGTCATTAAAGGAATATGAATTAAAACCACAATGATGTACCACTATACACATATCAAAAAGATTAAAATAGGGCACCTGGGTGGCTCAGTGGGTTAAAGCGTCTGCCTTCAGCTCACATCATGATCTCAGGGTCTTGGGATCGAGTCCCGCATTGGGATCTGCTTTTAGAGTCAGCAGGGATCCTGCTTCCCCTTCTCTCTCTGCCTACCTCTCTGCCTACTTGTGATCTCTCTCCTCTCTGTCAAATAAATAAATAAAATCTTTAAAAAAATGATTAAAATAAATAATATTGGCAACACCAAATACAGGACCTGGATCAGTCCTACTTTCTGATGATATAAAATGGTATAGGCACTCTGATGAAGAGTTTGGCAATTTCTTAAAAACCTAAATATTCTACAACCAGACTATGCAATAGTTACAATCCTAGGCATTTATCCCAGAGAATTGGAGAGTTATGTTCACAGATAAACCTGTACACAAATATTTATAACCATTACTCATAATGGTCAAAAGCTGGAAACAACCCATTGAAGTGTCCTTCAGTAGTGAATGCTTAAATAGACTGGTACAGATGTCATGCAGTACTACTCAGCAATAACAAGAAGGAATTATAAACACACAACAACTCGGATTAATCTCCAGAGAATCACGGTGAGTAAAAAAAAAAAATTAATCCTAAAATGCTATGTATGATTCCTTACATAGCAATCTTGAATCAAAAAATTATAGAAATGGAAAACAGAGATTGACACAGTGGGAGTGGAAGTGGGCATAGGTGTAATTATAAGAGGGCAACATGAAACATCCTTGTGGTGATGGAAAGGTTCTTTGTCTTTATAGTATCAATGCTAATATCCTCATTTTGATATGGTACTATTACTTTACAATATTAGCACTGGGGGAAACTGAGTAATGGATACACTGGTCATTCTGTATTGTTTCTTAAAACTCCATGTGACTCTAAAATCAACTCAAAATTTAAAAATCCACAAAACTGAAAAAAAAAATAGAGCACAAGGAATGTTCAGGGTCAGGGTGAAAAACAAGTAGCATTCTTGCAATGGGTTCCTTGACATTATTTGATAGCTATATGTATCTCAAGGTGCATATGTAGCAGGAAGAAAAAACATTTTTGCTTTGAAGGATAAAACTTTATAAGAATAAAAAATTATAAGAGAAGAATGCAGCCTTGATGTAAGGAAAGAGCTTCTTAGTAGTAAGCAAAGGGGTGTCCAACACTGTAATGGGTTACCTAGAGGAGGAGTGAACTTCAGTGAAATGCATTCAAGTAGGAAGAATTTTGAAAAAGGTATGAGTGCAGTTGGTAGAAGGCAGCCCTCATCAGGGAATCACAAATTCAAATGCTAACAGGGAGCTGGCTAGGTATTGAAGATGAACTGTTAAAGCATGCTGGGAGAAAAAATAAAGAGCAGAAGGAGCAGTGGGGCTGTGGAAAACTGGAAAAGCCACCCGCCACTGAGCTCTGGGACACTGTTGCCTTTTGAGACTGCAGATGGAAAGGAGAACTTCAGGTGTTTCAAAGAGAAGCTGGAAATCTGGCTTTTTATATGAAATCTCCCAATAACTAAAATGCCTCTACTAATTTGCTTATTATTTTCAAATACTACAAAGTGTAAAACTGTATACTCCAAATAAAACTTACTCGATGTTCTAATTTAAGCACCTACAATGAGTCATAAAAATGGTTTCTATCATTGCATCCTGCATTTCAATTTCTAAAGCCTCTTATATTGATATCTATCATGGATTTCTAGTTCCATGAAAACATCTTAAGAGTAAATGTAAGTAAATGTAAAAAAAAAACAGAAAAAAATGAAATAAAAAAACAAACACACACTTTCTCCGTGTTCCTGGCATTTTATGTAACTGTGGCCTAGGGCAGCTTAGATTGGCTTTATCAACAAATAGAGGAGGTAAATGGCTCAGGCTCATTCCTTTCTTTCGATTTAAAGTAGATATTATGGTATCAGTTCGGGTCTACAATGTCTATGGAAGGGTCCTACAGCAGAAGAGGGGTTTCTACAAATCAGCTATAGTAACTGAAAACATAGCAGGTGGCATATGATAATATAGAAAAGTAATAAATCCCCATGTTTACAGGTCCTCAACTTTCCATTTACCCATCAGACTGAGATTTTAAGCCGTGAAAATAATCTTTTATTCAAAGAACATAAAATTCCCAGAATGTGAACAATTTATACTAGAGAAAACTACACACACACACACACACACACACACACACACACGGCTTTTTTCCCCACCAAATACAATTAAAAAAATTTTAAAAATCACCCATAAGGTCTTTGACAATCAAAAGATAAAGATCAGCACAACTCGTATTTAAATCTTCATCAAAAACTATTTTTAAGAATGCTTAGTTCCACACAGAGTCTGAGAATCAAAACCCAGTTTCAGAAATGCCCATACGCCAAGAGTGAAAAGGTGTTAAGTTGTTGAAGGGCATCATGCCCTGGGCAAAGGTCTTCAGTTTTCAAGACAAAACTGTTTTCACTTCACTGTTTCCTGAATGGGCTGAGTCATTCTGCCTCCCATCCCAGGAAAGTTTACATATTTCTTTGCCTCCATCAAATTTCTCCACACGTTGTGCATTCCTTTACCCAACTATTGCTCCAAATATGACACATCCCTTTCTTTTTCATGTGGTAACTGTTATTTAGGCTTCATGATTGTATTTTTTTTTAATAGAAAGAAAAGAAAAGACAAAAAAAATCCATGTCCTACTGGGTATTTCAGCTTCAAAAATCAGTTCTGAGGACACAAGCTGCATTGGGAATGGCTGACCAGAATTGTGGGCATGACAGTATGTAAACTTCAATACTAGAACAGTCTTCTCAGATCTCGAAATGCCACAGAGCAGTACAAAGAAGAGAGACGTGCTCTCTGCTATTTCATGTCACCTTTAGTCCTAAAAAAATAAAGGTACCAAACAATAGACAATTTCTCTCAAAGTGCAGTTCCTTTGCTGACTTTGAGTGTTAGATCTAAGTCTCACGAAAACAGTAACAACGGTGTTATTTGAGGTTTTTTCCCAATCTACAGCCAAAAGGAAGGCAATTTCTTATTTACTGGATTACTAGCCCAGCCTGTAACTGGTGCCTGACTTCTGCCCTTCCTTCCCCCACCCCTCCAGTTTATTCTCCAAGAGCAGCCGGAGTGAGCCTTTAAAACACATCAGATAGTGAACCTCATTCACTCAAAACTGCAATGGCTCTGTGTTTCAATTGGGATTAAAGCCCAAGTGTTACCCCATCTCCTCACACACTCCTCTCCCTCGCTGTGCTGACCTCATCTATACCCTCTCCTGCCCTTCACTCTACTCCAGCCACAACAGTCTCTTTGCTGTCCTTTGAATACACTCAGCACGCTCTGGCACTAGGGTGTCCTTACTCGCTGATCCCTCTGCCAGGGCTACTTTCCCATAGACATCATTGCCTTCAAGATTGTACTCAGGTATCAACGTCTCAAAAAGACCTGCCTCCAACACCCTATAAAAGACAAAAATCTCTTCTGTCCTATACCTCCAACTCCTCTTGTCTGGGTCTTTCATGGGTCCATATTATGTATTATGTTTTTTGTGCACTGTCTGCTTATGATGCTGGCCTATGAAGGCAGGAATATTTCTTTTATTCACCCATTTAACTCAACTACCTAAAACAGTGCCTGGCATATCACAGTAGACAATTAAATTTGTTGAATAAATTTATTAATGGTAAATTGGTTTATTCTTTTCTTTGTAAATAAGAAAGGTATTATCCTGGAAAGAAAAAATATATATTGTTAACAAAGTAACTGTAATTCATAATTACTGAATAATCAAAAACTTGTTTATTTTCAGTTGGCTGGCTGGTTCATTCATTAAAGCATCTGCCTTTGGCTTAGGTCATGATCCCAAGGTCCTGGATCAGGTCCCACACTGGATTCCCTGTGCAGATGTGAGCCTGCTTCTCCCTCTGCTTGCCACTTCCCGCCCCCTCACCACCGCATGTGCATGCGTGTGCACACTCTCACTTTCTGTCAAATAAATAAAATCTTTTAAAAAAAAGTTTATTTTCTGAATTCAAACTCAACGTCTTCTCTTTGTTTTTTTTGTTTCCCCAAAGAACCATGGAAGACCTTCAATACCCATATAGCATAAAGGTAAGATGAAAAAGTCCAGTTGAATCTGAGTTAGCAAGTGAACTTAAAATTTCAAGAGCTTTTTAAAATTGTTTTCATTTGGAAAACAGGCCCATATTTTATCTCACACTAGATGCCCACCTTCAGATGCAAAAGCACAGGAACATTCTAGAATGCTGCCTCAGGCATCAGAATTTTCTCCTGGTATTTGGTGCATTAGGTTAGTTTGTCAAACTCCTCCCCGGATCTTGAGCTTTTCCTGGCAATTTGCTCTGGCTAGTCTGGGACCTCGGCCCACATCTCTGACTCACACTTTCTAGTCTCCTAGTAATGCTTTTTAGCCCTTGCTTCCTAATATTCTTATTCTCTGAGTCTTTTGATGGTACACACTCATGCCTTCAACTTGGTTCCTGAGCCTTGGCTGATTTCCCAAATAGTCACCTATGTGATAGAAACAGAGATGTGTCACCTAGATCTACCTTCTCAAAAATACTTGTAGACCAATTGTGGTAAATATGGTCAGCAGACTAACTGCCAGCTCCATCAGCTCCCAGCTTCAAATGGCCATCTGCCCCATAGTCACACCCTTCCTTGTGCCAGTATACACCCCAAGATGGCCGAATGATGGACAGTCTCAGGAGCCATTCTTGCTCCAGAGCTCCTGGCACATTGGGCAAGGCACTATCAGGCAGGCCTCCCAATCCAGATTCTCCCTATGCCCAACCCTGCTTCCACCTCTTTCATTCACAGCTATCCATCTCTAAGAAACATCTTGTATCCCTACATACCATCGCACAATCTGCTTCTGGAGAACCCAACTGGCAATAATGTCTAATACTTTTAACTAATAGAAAGGTCAAAATTGACAAACTTGAAGAAGTGGAAAGTGAAGCAGACTATAGGTGAGCAACTCTGAGGGAGCAACATATGATGACAAAAGAGCCTTATCTACTACTGAAGCAATGTTAATAATGCTAATGAGTCCTCATTGTACTGTTTTTTAACACCAGCTTATAATGTAAGAAGGCTACTTTGCTTTCTTGAAACTTTGAGCCAAAACTCTCTTCTAACTCACCCTCTGGAAAATTCTCCGTCGTTTTAAGATGATGATTCTTTTGTGAGATAGATACGTAAATCAACCAATCGATCAATCATATTCATTCTGAAATAATCAGAACATAACTTAGGTTCCAAATGAGGACCTAGAACTAAACTTACTATATCATAGAATTCATAAGAATTTCATCCTGACAATCACATATTAACAACATTCACTTGTCAGAGATTCACTTTCAATTATGTGTCTTTCAGTTTGAAAATAATTTTAGGATAGAGATCTTTTTTACCTCAAGATACAGTGAATTCATCATTAATATTTCTGCTGCTGGTTGGTACCATCTTGTATTGGCTGGAATCATTTATCCCTTACTTTACTGTGATATTTCCCTATATTATTCAAGGTAAAACTACTTTTGATCCAATGCACCTACTATCTAGGAAAGACCTTACCTATATCAGAAACCATGCAAAGGAACTGTCTTGTCTTTGCCTGAGGGTGAATATAGTTAGTGTTTTCCAAACTCCCTCTAGTCACCACGCAATCCTTTTGAGTGGCTGATTTCTGTGCCAAGCCCATTTGCCTTGGCCCCTTATGAGTGGTTCTGAATTCCAAAGGCTGCTTGTTTGAAAATTCATGAGCTTCTCAATGAGGCGGTTCCTTTTTTGGCTGCCCCACTGCTCAGTTAGTTCAGACAACAAGCTGCTTAGGGATGGATAATTTTTCCATTTAGCTGCCAAAACCTACAGGGGGGTTGGTATTTTACTGCTATTGTGGAATTTTCAGAAGTTTGGAAAACAGAGGATTTTATTTTTTGTTTTGTTTTGATATAGGACATTTTGACAATGGCTTTGGCAGTAATACAAAAATCTCCATGCTTGTAAACCAGAATAACATTTTCAGCCATCTGGCTTGCATGTAGCACCCTCTGAGTGGAATAGATATAAAAACAGTTAGCAATTAAGAGGTTTAAAATGACTTTCCCATTAGTTTCTGAACTAAGCTATCCCATGATAAAGATATAATAGGCAATGAAGGGGTTGCTGATTCTTTATCAGCACACTGATAAAAATGGTCTGACACCTCCATTATTTCTTAATTTCTCAATCTCCCTTCACTATCATCACAATCGTTCATGGATTTCTGGACTCAAATTTTTCTTTTGTCCTAAATATAACCTCCCCAATCATAACACACTACAAAATCCATTAAAAGATCCACTGTATGCCCATTATGTTGATTATTCTTCCTTCTGAATATGACTGAGGCTTCATACCAAAAGATAGAGGGAAACTCTCAGAACAGCATCATGTGAATAACTATCTTTTAATTTTAAACTTTAAGGCTTAATCCTTATAGGATGAAAATGAGATATTTTATCAGGATAGTATTAAACAATTAAATACAGGAGAAAGGTTTGATTCTTGAAAGTGAAAAGACATAGTTCTTTTAAATCAGGAATTATGCCTTTTGACCTCTTTAAAACTATTCAAAGATATTGATTATAATAATTTCTTCATATATAAATAGTACTACCAACTTGGAGTCTTGTCCATTTCTAGGAAAATAATAGGAGACCAAAGTTATCCAATGCTTTAAAAACAAATTTTGAGAAGTTGTGCTGAAATAAAACAGTAAAACAAAGTAGAGGTTGGGAAGAGGTATCTATTTCTCCCTATCCAGTTTGTTCCTTAGAATCCTATCCTGCCCGTCCAAGAAACATGATCTGCTAGGAACCTGAAGAAGAGGCTTTGTGCTGTCACTTATTTTGCACATTTTATGGAGCGCGACGTATTTTTATCCAAGGCTTTCAGAGATTTCTCACTTCGTTGTCAAGTTCAGAAAACCCAGAGCTGGAAGAGATCAGACAGGAATTTTCCCAAACAAATTAGCATGTTGAAGGAGGACAATGTAAATGGCAGCATGAATTCCCCCCTGCTTGAGCACGTTTTGCAGCACAGCTAAGACTTTAACAAGTAATGGCCTCATGCACTGGGGCTAGTGATTTACGAAGCTGCTTCCTGATTTAATAGAGTGCTAGAAAGGACTGTTGTTATACCAACTAAAAGAATCATAAAATGGTAATGAATGTTATGAAACTTCATGAATATTTCATCTGAAGATAGGCTGTCAGATTTATCTTAAGGTGAAAGAGCACACAGGGCATAAATCAGGCCCAAGGTGGAGTTGCTTGAGGTTCATAGTTAGTGAAAGCTGTTTACATGTTAGGCAAGGCTATCTGTGGGTGTTTATTACTTTAGTCACATGTTAAGACTCCAGTTAAGATAAAGAAAAAACTTCAGTTTTAAAATAAATCACTTTAAAAAGGATCAACAAAGATTTCTAGGAAGCATTAAAGGTATTTTTTGAACCCAAATTGGTTTTACTGTAATTTTCTCATTGAATGTATTAAGTATTCAAAACTATATTCAATATTCAATAAAAAGGTATCACAAGGCTATTGAATTGGTGTGATAAAATGGAATAATGAGCATAAACTCATTCTTTAGCTGTGAACTACACATATAACCATCATTTTTATTAAATCTTTAATATATCATCAGTTTCAAGGCAATTTCTCAGTTGAAATATTTATAGTTAGTTTAAAATTCACTACTTATTTTGTTAGGTATATTTTATTTTTTCCAACAGAACCCCCAAAACTTATGGTTCCCCAGTCTCCACTAAAAACATAGAACTGAAATTTAGTTCTAGCTCTATAGCTAGCTGACCAATCCCCTTAATTCTTTTAAATTAGTTTTTTTTTTTTAGATTTTATTTATTTATTTATTAGGAAAGAGAGACAGTGAGAGAGAGCATGAGAAGGGAGAAGGTCAGAGTGAGAAACGGAGTCCCCATGGAGCTGGGAGCCCGATGTGGGACTCGATCTCGGAACTCCGGGATCATGACCTGAGCTGAAGGCAGTCGCCCAACCAACTGAGACACCCAGGCGCCCCTTAAATTAGGTTTTTATCCTTTCCTATGTTCCTCAAAGTATAACAAATGTTATTTAAACATAAAGATAACCTTTCTGATTTTTTTTATTTACCTGGCGGCTAAAATGGAAACCTAACAAGTCATTTATTCATTGATCAGTCACTCAGCATAACTTTCAATGCTTACTATGTACCACGTATGTACCTTGCTAGGTGAATGGGATGAAATGATGGATGAATAAAAGTCCCTACCAGTAGAATGTCTTGCTTCAAGAGAGGCACCCAAAAGTAAATAAGCAATTATAAAAAGTGTGATGTCTGATATAAGTGCAGCTGTTATGAGAGCACATGGAAGGAGTACATTCCCTCAAGTTTAGAGTACAAAGATAGCACTTGGAGAAAAAATTATTTAAGGCCAGACCTACCTGGATGAATGAAATCAGAATGAAAGTAAGGTGTAGACCAGGAGAAAAGAAAACCACACAATCTATTAGAGGAGGTCATGAAAACTTATGATGGTTGAAGTGCACTGAATGTATACTTTTAGGGGAGAAGATGAGAAGATGGTAAAGGAGGGAAAGAAGGGCACAGTCCATGCCTATATACCCTGCAAGAGGTTTGAATTCCACCTCGGGGTAATGGATTTCTCCAAAGGGGTTTCAGCAGTGTAGTGATATCATTAGATTCTCATTTCATCTTGTTTACAGTTACATTTCTTATTTGGTCTTGAAGAATATTTTATACTTCTACTTTTCATATTAAAATGAAAATCAAGAATTTGATCAGATGTTTTAAGTCAGTGAATGATGGGTTTTGAAAGTAATTTTATAAAGAGAGTGGAGGGAAGAATAAAATTATTTATGTAAAAAATGTTGAACATCACCCGTCCTCTTGAGTGGTGGAAAAGAGGGTCACCAAATAAACACACCTCTCTAAAAATAAAGTCAGACTGGATTAGTTACCCTGAAGAATTTTCTGATAAGAAAGGAGTAGTTCCAAAGTTATATCATGAGATCTCTTTATGAAGATCTTAAAAATAAAAATTATCAGGCGCCTGAATGGCTCAGTTGGTTAAGCGACTGCCTTTGGCTCAGGTCATGATCCTAGAGTCCCAGGATCGAGTCCCATATTGGACTCCCGGCTCTGCGGGAAGTCTGCTTCTCCCTCTGACCTTCTCCCCTCTCATTCTCAGTCTCTGTCTCTAATAAATAAATAAAAAAACTTTTAAAAAAATAAATAAATAAAAATTATCCCTCATTTTAAAGAGGAAAAAGGGAGCTTATGATATTCTAAAGAAATCATTTCCCTAAGGAGGTTTATTTCTGCATTCCACATTCTCGTCCTGCTCAATACCTAAAAAATATAGTATTAAAATAATAACTAATACTTAACTAAAGACAATGGATTGATTTTTAAGTGTTTCACATACAGTAGCTTATTAAAACTCCTATTTTACATGTATTATCTTATTTAATCCTCATTCAAAAATCTATATGGTAAATACTATTATTATGCCTTTTTAAAAGATGAGGAAATTAGGAACACAGAGTCAAGTAATTTGCCCAGTCAGATGGTCAGTAAGTTGCAGAGCTAGGATTCGAACCTAGGCAGTCATCCTCTTAACCATATTCAGTGTCCCAGAGTTCTCTGTCATGACATACTACTTAGCAACATAGTTTACACGGTTTTGATAGTAATAATCAGGAGGAATATAAATGAAAATTACCATCACAAGGGAAAAAAACCTGTTCCTGTCTACTTTTGAATATTGTTTTATGTCTGTGCATGCGAGAGTTCATATTTAGAGAAAGAAGAAAATCCCATTTCATTTTCTGCAAGGCAAGCATACTTTTGCAGATTTGACACCCATAGCAGTGTACTCATACATTGATTATTGATGAATGAACTTTGATTGCGTTTTTACCCTGGTACTTATGTACAGTAAATGCATTGAATATATGATATCATGTATAAGGGAATAAATGATTTTAAAAACTTACCTTCACAGAATATATCACACTGAACTGTCACTCACATTGCCCTAAGCTGACTTATAATGTTATTACCTAATAGATGTCACATCCTTCATTCAAAATGAAAATCGTGCTTTTAATTTCCAGAGAAAAACATCCTATGTGTTTAAGCTGATGTATAGGGCATAATACCAAAGCGTCCTCAATACAAAGAGTCATTTGTTCAATTTTCTGACCTGCTCCAGCCTAAAGAATAAGGAGACCGTAAGATGACAAAAGGTTTCCAGCAGGAACGGATTTACAGTCAGAATCAGTTTCCTATGTTTTCATTCATTTTGAATGAATACAGAGAATAATCTCTTGCTGCTAATACAAATGCAGCAAACTGAGCCATTAAATTGACAGTGTGATCTATCCCACTTCACACTGCTTTATAAGCAAAATGTATCATTCTCCGGAGCCTTCTCCTGGTTAAATAATTGTAAGAAATATATCTCTTGCCATTACTTTTATTGATAAAACACACCATGTCATCTTAATTCATTCTTCCACTGCTCTATTTTGTCATCTTCTACCGAGTGATTGGGATTCTGATCACCCTGCATTCAGTTTCAGATTGAAAGCCCCTATCTACTCATCTGTTATTCTTCACGAAGAAAAGCTCTGGTATAACATCTGTTTTCTAACTGAATCTTCACTAGAGACTCAGATGTCAGCGAGCAATAACCTTGGGGTTCCCTTAGAAATCCTCGAGGGTCCCTGCTATGTCAGGGCTTGAAGCGAACAGAATTAATGGACAAAGTGTCGTTATTTGATTTTCATTTTTGAATTTGATTTGGGTACACAAGCTTGGTGGAGTAATGATAATGTTTTACTGATCTCTGAAGCTAGTCATCACTTGATGAAAGGTTTAGAAGGCTGGAAGCTTTAGCTGCATATCTTAAACTTTATTCTTTCCCTTTCCTCCACTGACATTCGTCTAAGTTCACATCTTATTTTAATTTCAGAATGCAGAGAACATTTGTGTTGTCTCAGTCAGGTATTTTTATGAAATTTCCCATTTCTTTTTCTTTTAGAGAGGAGGTCGGGGGGAGAGAATGAGGAGGAGGGGCAGAGAGAAAGAGAATCTGAAGTAGGCGCCACATCAGTGCACAGCCCAATGCAGGGCTCCATCTCACAAGCCTGAAATCACGACCTGATCCAAAATCACCAATTGGTTGCTTAACTGACTGAGTCACCTAGGCATCTTTGAAATTTTCCACTTCTAATAGCAACTGGAGGTGTACAGTTTTAGTCTGAAGTTGGCATCAGTTGGCTTTTTTTTTTTTTTTTGCATTTCCTCATGGAATTTGCTGAAAATTCATTTGTCCACTTAGTTCAAATTAGTGAGAAACGTAATGAACTTAAATCAGAAGCAGATTTTAGTCATGACACAAGTCAAATACATAACCTGGAAAATTTGTAGATATTGATCATCTTTATAATTAGTCATAACCTATGCTAAAAACCAAACTGTATACTTTAAACCGATGTGTGTGTATTAACAAACACCCACACATACAGACCTAGATATATTCATGTATATACACCACAGTAATAGAACTTATCTGTTTTCCTTTTTCTCAGTTTTACTAAAGTATAACCGACAAGCAAAGCTGTAAGATATTTAAAGTGTATATCATGATTTCATATACATATACATTGTGAAAGGATTTTTCCCATCTAGCTAATTAACACACCCATCACCTCACATATTTATTTTATCTATCTGTCTATCTATCTATCTATCCATCTATCTATCTATTTTGGTGAGAACATTTAAGTTCTATTCATTTAGAAAATTACAATTATACAAAACAGAATATTAAAGTCAATATTAGAAGCAATGTGTCACCTACTGTATCATTACCCATTAGTACAAAATCCACTCAAATTGAGCAATTTAAGCAACGACTTATTTTTTACAAGTGTCTCAGCTGACTGGACTCGGCTGGAAAATTCTTCTCCTTCTTATGGCATAGGCTGGGGTCACTCACTCAACTGCATTCAGCTGGAGACTGAGCTTGACTGGAAGGTCCCAGAAAGCTTTACTGTGTTTGTCACTCTGGTGCCTTTCTATATGGCCATGCTAGAATTTCCTCACAGCCTAGTAATCTCAAGAGAGTCAGATTTTTTTTTCTTTGAGTATAGCTGACACAATGTTACATTAGTTTCACGTGTACAATATACTGATTCCCACCTGTCACCCTGCAAATTTATTATGATGTTACTGACTATATTCCCTATGCTGTGCTTTAATTCCTGTAACTTATTTTACAACTGAAATTTTATACCTCTTAATCCCCTTTACCTCTTTTGCCCAACGCCCAATCCCTCTCTCTTCTGGCAAACCAGTTCTCTGTATTTATGAGTCTGTTTCTGCTTTTTTGTTTACTGTTCATTTGTTTTGTTTTTTTAGATTCCACATTTAAGTAAAATCACATGGTATTTGTCTTTCTCTGACTGTCGTATTTCACTTAGCTTAATATGCTCTAGGCCCATCCATGTAGTCACGAATGGCAAAATTTCATTCATAATTTTATACACACACACACACACACACACACACACATCTCACTCTTATCTACTCATCTATCAATGGCCACTTAGGTTGTTTCCATAAATTAGCTATTATAAATAATACTGCAATAAACATGAGTGTACATACACCTTTTCAAATTAGTGTTTTCATTTTCTTTGGGTAAATACCCAGCAGTGGAATTACTGGATCATATAGTATTTCTATTTTTAATTTTTTGAGAAACCCCTATACTTTTTTCCACAGTGGCTTCAGTAATTTATATTCCTACCAAGAGAGCACAGTGTTCCTTTTTCTCCACCTGCTTGCCAATACTAGTTATTCTTGTCTTTTTGATAATAGCCATTCGGACTAGTGTGAGGTGATAACTCATTGTGGTTTTGATTTGCATTTCCCTAATGATTAGTGATACTGAACACTTTTTCATGATCTAATGGACATCTATATGTCATCTCTGGGGAAAAAATATCTATTCAGGTCCTCTGCCAATTTGTTAATGAGGTGGTTTTTTGGTTGGTTGGTTGGTTGGAGTTGTATGAATTCTTTGTGTATTTTGGATACTAATGCCCTACTGGAAATATCATTGCAAACATATTCTTCCATTCAGTAGGCTGCTTTTTTATATTGTTGATGGTTTCCTTTGCTATGAAAAGCTTTTTAGTTTGACATAGTCTCAACAGTTATTTGCTTTTGTTTCCCTTGCCTGAGGAGACATATCTAAAAAATGTTAAGGCTAATATCTAAAAGATTACTGTCCATTTTTTTTTTAGTTTTATGGTCTTAGGTCTCATATTTAGGTTTTTAATCCATTTTGAGTTTATATTTGTGTGTGGTACAAGAAAGTAGTCCAGTTTCATTTTTTTGCATTGAGCTATCCAGTTTTCCCAGCACTATTTGTTGAAGAGACTGTCTTTTTCCTGTCATATATTGTCTCTTTTGTCATAGATTAATTCCATATAAGTGTGGATTTCTTTCTTGGCTCTTTATTTTCTTTCATTGATCCATGTGTTTATTTTTGTGCCAGTATCATACTGTTTTGTTAACTATAGCTTTATAGTATAGCTTGAAATCTGGGATTGTAATACTTCCACTTTTTTTAAGATTTATTTATTTATTAGAGAAAGGGAAAGAGCGAAGAGAGAGAGAGAGGGCACAAGTGAGGGGAAGGCAGAGGGAGAGAAACTAAACTCCCCAGTGAGTGCAGAGCCTGACAGAGTGTTGATCACACGATGCATGAGATCATGACCTATGCTGAAATTACCAGTGGGACGCTCAACTGACTGAGCCACCCAGGCTCCCTATACTTCCAAGCTTCATTCTTTCTCAGGACCGATTTGGCTTTACATCCTTTAGATGTAAAGTTAGATCATTTATTTGAGATTTTTCTTTTTTCTTGGGTTCACCTGTATAGGATAGTCAGAGTCTTGCACAACAGCTGGCTTCAAGAAGAATAAAGTAGAAACTGCCAGTCCCCTTCAGGGCGAGGCCCAGAATTGGCATAGCATCATTTCAGCTGCATTCTATTGGGAAAAACAAGTCAAAAAGCAAGCTCAAATTCAAGAGGAAGGGACTGACTCTACCTCTTTATTGAGAGAACCACATGAATGAGGGAAAGGAAGAAACTGGCAGCCATCTTTGAGGACTATCTGGCACACCTACTTAAATTTCAAAGGTCTCTCTTTTTAAATTAGAACAGAAGGACTTTTAGATTTCTTCACAATACTAGACAATATTAATTGGTTTGTCCAAAATATCAGTCTGTCTAAATCCACAAAACCCCACATATTTAAAACCGCATGAATTTGCTTGTAATGCTATCCTAGGCATTTACTAATTTTAACACTGAAATCAAACTTCATATTTCAGGGCACCTGGGTGGCTCAGTTGGTTGAGCGACTGCCTTTGGCTCAGGTCATAGTCCCGGAGTCCCGGGATCGAGTCCCATATCGGACTCCCGCCTCTGTGGGAAGTCTGCTTCTCCCTCTGACCTTCTCCCCTCTCATTCTCAGTCTCTCTCTCTCTCTCTCTCTCTAGTAAATAAATAAAATCTTAAAAAAAAAAAACCTTCATATTTCAACCTTATAGACTTTTCCTCAGTGTGCTTTCAATTCTTACTAGCCCTCTCTTCATTAGTTTACATTTTCCCCTGGGATACAATTTGAAATCAAGCAGAAAATAAAAACTGAAAACAAACTTACACTGTGTCTACATGTACAACCCAGGCAATCTAATCAAATCCAACCATCTATCCAGAATGTCAAGAGGAATCATGAAACCTGAGAGAAGTCGCCAAGCAGTGTTTCTCACCATCCATCTCACTCAAACAAAGTAGCTCCAGTTTTCAATTATCCACACCAGTGGTTCCCCACATTGAGAGGAGTAACCAAGAGATGACTTTGCATTTAACAAGCACTTAATAAATATTAGTCACAAAATGTGTTTTACAAATATATCCAAAAAGTCATGCTAATTCTTGTGAAAACATCAATCGAGATCCCTACATATGCCAGGCATTGGGAATTTAAAGGTAAAAATTACCTCCTTTTCAAAGCTTCAGAAAGCTAAGAATTTAAGATATTTCATGAGGTTTCTAGTTATCTTTTTAATCTTTATTTTTTATTTATTTTTTTTAAAGATTTTTGTTTATTTATCTGACAGAGAGAGAGAGACAGATCACAAGCAGGCAGAGAGGCAGGCAGAGAGAGAGATGGAAGCAGTCTCCCCACCGAGCAGAGAGCCCAATGCAGGGCTCAATCCCAGGACCCTGAGATCACGACCTGAGCAGAAGGCAGAGGCCTCAACCCACTAAGCCACACAGGTGCCCCTTTAATCTTTATTTTAATCATATGAAATAAAATGATCTCTCAGCACAGTTTCCATTCATCGTGTTTTCAGTTCCCTCAAGTGAGATTAAACCAAATAAAACTGCTGTACTGACATAAGGATATTTAACAATAAAAGATTTCTAAAATAAAAACAGAATTTTGTGACAGTTTTCTCATCTCCAGATCAGAGATTGGAGGGACATAAACCTCACACAGAAAAATCCTCTGTAGGTTATTACAGAATAGGAAAATCAGCTCCCCTAAGATACGAGGAATACATGAAGGGTTTACTTTATTAATTCAATACATATTTATTGAGCACCTACTATGTGCCAGCTTGGTGCTGGATATGCAATAGAAAGCAAAAAAAAAAAAAAGAGAGAGAAAAAATGCAATCTCTCCTTTCACAGAGCCTCCTGTCTGCTGGTAAATACAGACATGCAAGCAGCTATAATCTAGTGAAATATATTTTGAGAGCAAGTAATATGAAATCCCATGGGATCACACAGTAGGGTCCTCTAATCTAGGGCAAGGGATCAGGGACAGCTCCTATAGAAAAGAATGAGCATAAATTAGTGAAGTGTAAGTGTGGGGGGTGAGAAGGAAGAATGTTTCAGACACAGGGAATAGAATGTGCATAAGCCCAAAATTAAGAGAAGATGTTCTCTTCTGGGAAGTGAACATCCTTTAGTCTGGCTGGAGCACCACTGTGACAGGAAATTGTGGAATGAGTATGTAGCTGAAGCAGGAATTCTACTGCTTCCTCAGGAGCAGGACAGGAGTTGTTATGGAAGTCCACTAACATCCCTGTTCTAAAGACTTAAGAATATACCATGTATGTTATTAGCTTTGAATAGCATATCACACAAACACACAAAAGAATGGAGAGGAAAATACATCAACATGTTAACCATGTTGGATGGGATGGTGGGATTACAGAAAATTTCTTTAATGTGCAACTCTGTATCTTTTTGCATTTTCAAAATTTTTCATAATGTTATACATAAATATTCAGCAGAAAAACATCTTGTTTCAAATATAACATAACTTCAGGGGCACCTGGGTGGTTCAGTGGGTTAAAGCCTCTGCCTTCAGCTCGGGTCATAATCTCAGGGTCCTGGGATCAAGTCCCGAATCAGTCTCTCTGCTCAGCAGGGAGCCTGCTTCCCACCCCCCTCTCTCTGCCTGCCTCTCTGTCTGCTGTGCTCTCTCCCTCTGTCAAATAAATAAATAAAATCTTTTAAAAAATAAATAAATAAATATAACATAACTTCTGAATATAACTACAAATGATGTTCCTGAACCCTTTTGTAACTCCTAAGGACACTATTTCTGAGGACACTTTCTAAGGACACTTTCCATAATAGTGTTCTCTCTGTTTTTTAATAACACATGTTTTATATTTGGAGGGTAATTCAGCTGAATTTAGTAACTAATTTTAGAACTTGATCCTTTGTAAGAACAAAAGCAACATTACAAAACACAAAAAAGGAAAAAAAGGAACAGAAAAAACTATGCATTTTAATCATGTTCCCTACTTACAGAGTATAATCCTTAAATTTGGTAAATATTATATATATACATATACGATTTTATACACGTATATGATTTGAATCTAACATATTACATATTACTTTGACCACACTGTGGATACCCTGAATGTTACTAAAATGTATCTCTTACACAAACCACCTCTTAAACTTTGGAGGAAACTTTGGACGTAAATGGAAGTTAACATTTTTTTTTTATTCTAGTAGGCTCTTCCCAGTTTTATTTCATTAGTCACACCACATAATATTTCTTTACTATTTGCAAATTCTGCTTCTCAAAACGAAATCCAGGAGCCATCGCATGGCTTGGAATTTAAACCCAAAGTAGACAGGATAACAAACTTATGTTTAACTCTGTATGTGTGGGTGAGACCACAGAAGACGCACACAGAATAAATGCATCTGGTGACAACTGCAATGAAGACAGCAAGAATGATGCACGTCCTTGAAAATCAATACACATAAAAAGTGCTTTGTTCCCCTCGTTCCATTTCTCAGAGCTGAGTTTACACTGTTCTGTAATTCCAGGCATGACTGGCAACATCGAAAGTGAATAATCAAAGTCTTAGCTCACACACAGACCTTCAGAGGCCCCTGGCATATTCAGAACATCAAAATTCATAACTTAATTTGTTTACTTAAGGAAACTCTCACTTGGTTATCAAATGTGAAGTGTCTTAGAGCTGAGATTAAAAAAAAACTAACATGCTTGAATTATTAATTATCAGTTTATGGCTTAAGTCTTTACTTGGCAAAACAATTCACTTTTTAAAGATTGCTATAACAGGTCTTGGGCACAGCTAGAGCAAACATTTGTGTTTGTATTAAATCTGGCTATTTGCACATATGCTCAGTGTGACTTTAGGAACAGAGCCATAGGGAGAAAGTAAGGCCAGCAGTTATTCACATTGTGCTGATAACAGCAATTTGGGTTGGTAGGCTAGCTGTGTCAAAAGGAACACTAATATTAATATTTATAACTTGCCTTTCTCCTGCTTTAAATCTACTGAAGACATTGTCATATTTATCTTGAGGCTATTCTTGTGAGGAGCACAGGTACCAATTTAAAATAAAAATGTAAGAAGGTTTCTATAATCTTCTTTGTGATGTCTGGTTCAAAGTTAGAAAAAATATTATAGGTATTTGAAGTTCCCCAAACTGATACTCCCTGATTGAATAAAAAAAGGTGTTCCAGTTCTATATTTACTGTATAGTTGTCTACCAAATCGAAAGTGTGACTTACAGACTAAAGACAGGAAGAAGACTGACCAAGTCTAAAGGAGACTGACAGGATTTGCAACAAGGCTCCTCTGTCATTTTCTCCCACAAGAGAACATTGCATTCCTAACATCCTAACGTCTAGAGAGAAAATAACCGAGCCCTTGTTCAAGGACCATATGGTGACAGGGGAGGCTAAATAAAGAGATCTGGGGGTTAGTGCACTATTTCCCAACCTCAAAGCAGACTATCACCCTAACTATGTTGCAAACAAGTACAAGCCATAAGTGGTGGGACACACTGACGTTTAGTGATGGATTCTAGTGAATCCAAACCATGTGTTCAACAAATGTGTCTTAATGCCTAAAATTATAATTTTAGAATGTCAGTTCTGTATTTCATTCTTAGAAATTTAAAAAAAAATCTAAGATTTCCTTCTCTCTTCCCTTCCCCCCTTCCTTCCTTCCTCCTTCCCTTCCTTCTTTCCTTCCTTCCTTCATGCCTTCCTTCCTTCCTTTTTGATTTTTTGAACTAAATAAACTTTGTTCCTTATAAAATATTTTATAAAATCAAACAATTATATTTTATGTTCAATGACCTGGCTTATCCAGCAAAATCTCTAAGTAGCAGAACAGGCACAAGGTCCAGAAGAAGTGAACTCAGATACTTTCAGATTAAATGATGCAAGCTTCGTCTGGTCCTAACGGTCACTTAAAATTGGGAGATCTAGCTTCAAAATCATATTAGTGATACCAAGTAATGAATCAAAGAGTATAATGTACACACGAAGCATGGATTACAGAAATCACTTTGAATCACACAGAATCACTGTGCCTCAGAATAACCTAACACACCTGTAAAAAGATCCATTTCCCTAGAGATGGAGCCCAAGAATCTGCATTTTTAACTAGCACCAAAGTTAGTTCTGGTCTATGGGCCACACTTCAAGAAACATGGATTAAGAGTATATATTCTACTCTCAAGAAAAATCAATAATAAATCAGTCTTTAAAATAATCATTCCATAATGCCTTGTGCTCAGAACTTAGCAGAAAATAGATCAGAAAACAAGGCAGACACTATCCTGCCTTCATGGAACTTACATCTTAACCACTGGGTACAAATAAGAGGAAGAAAATGATGGCTATATATAAGAAACCTACTTAATTTTCATTATATCCTTCATTCTTGATTTACCTCAATATCCTTTACACAATACAAACTTTGAACAATGAGAATTAATTTAGAAACAAAACTTACTTCATGTATTTTTAAATTCATAGGCAGTGATAAATCTCCAGTAATGAAAGAAAATATAATAAAATGCTTCATTAGAGCTTCATTAAATATTATGATAATTTGCTTGAAGTACCAGACTAGGAAAGCCCAATGTCCTGAATCAGGCTGAACTGAGCTGTTTCATTCGGTTTTCATGTTGGGCCAAATTGCTAGATGTGTAATCACGTGGTTTGATAAGGGCTTTCACAAGCTTAGGTCAGGTCTGGTTTGGGTCCTAAAGAGTGATACCTAGGGAAAGAATATTGACAACTCAAGAATGCTGGTGACTGGGGCGCCTGGGTGGCTCAGTGGGTTAAAGCCTCTGCCTTCGGCTCAGGTCATGATCTCAGTGTTCTGGGATTGAGCCCCACATCGGGCTCTCTGCTCAGCGGGGAGCCTGCTTTCCCCTCTCTCTCTGCCTGCCTCTCTGTCTACTTGTGATCTCTCTCTCTCTCTCTCTCTCTGTCAAATGCATAAATAAAATCTTTAAAAAAAAAAAGAATGCTGGTGGTTACCTAATCAATTTTGACCATTAGGAGCTTTCGGATGAGCTGGGGGCACTAAATTTTAAAAACTGGACAAAAATAACACTGAACAATGTAATAGAGCAAAAAAAAAAAAAAAGTCCATTAGGATTTCTGCAAAAGCAGATTAGTGTGGTCAGGAAAAGGAGAAAGTTTCTTGTGATTAAAAGGGTATAAAATGGCCATCAAAAGATGGAAATTAGGAGATAGAAGAGTATCCACTAAGAACATAGAAAGACTACAAGCAGAGGAATGAAAATAGTCTGAATAGCACTAATAATTGTGGAATATCAGGAAACAACATTAGATAGAAAGAATCAACCCAGATAAGAGCAAGCCCTGACATCCAGATCAATTAACTGCAACAAATTGATTTGAAGTTAAAATGAAGATTTAAAGAGATGTTGCCAGGCTTCTTTTCAAAATTTATAGCTACTTTTACGTTTTCATTAACAATGAGTAAGAGCACTCATGTTCCTGAAGACTCCTCTTCCCTTCATCTACCTTTGCAAAGAACATTAATTGGGGTTTGTATTTTTTTATCAATCTGAAGTGTATACAACATTTCATTGTTATCATAACTCACATACTACTAAGTTTGAGCACTATTTTATTTATCTTGTTTTGTTTAGCCATTCAGATTTGCTCTCTTTTAAGTTGCCTCTTCCTATCTTTCTCCATTTTTCTATTGGCTTGTCAAATCTTGGTTAATTTTTAAGTTAGCTCTCTGTCTGTCCTCTGCATTGCAGGTGGTTTTTCCAAATCTATGATTATCAGTTGACTTTCTGATTTCTTTAACCATACATTTATCTAGTCAACTAATTCTCTTTCCTTTTTTGATGGCTTATTTTCCAATCTTGGTTTAAAAAGGCCTACCCTAACCATTCAATATAGTCATCTCACAACTAGGAATCTTTTTCACAGAAATAATAATGTATAAGAGTTTAGGTACAGGATATTTAACATGTCATTATATTGGCAAAAAAAGTCTGCAAAGCAAGAGAATGTCTGCCAGTAGACAAAAGTGGGTCATATTATGGCACACACAGCCTTTGGAGCGAATTTGAGCCCAATAAGTTGAACTGGAAGGAATTCTGCAAAGTATTATTGAGAAAAGCAAAATGTAAAAATGTGTATAATCAGATCCTATTTTTTAAAATCAATGACAAAACAGTTGTATTATGTATTTGCATACATTTGTGTGTGTTTATAAGTGTTTAAATTACATAAATATAATCCTATACAATTATATAAACCTGTAAGATTCACACTAGATTGTAATTATGGATTAGGAGTGGGGTCCCTAAGAAAAATGGGGAAAGTATATAACATTTTATATTTACATATAATACATAGATAATAATATGTGGCATATTACATATTATATACAACATTATATGAGGGGTGGGAAGAGAGACAGAAAATTTTTTTTAATTTAATGATTTTTTTCCCAATTGGAGATGAAGAAACAAATATGAAGACTCCCAACAAGTTTTATTTTTAAAATGCAAATTACTTCATTTCAACATTAGATGCCATCTGATAATTATCACATTATACCAATTGGCTAAATATTGACCATCATATTGATATCACTCAAAGCTTCTCTGACTTTAAGAGAGTTAAACTCTCTGTGTCTCATCTTTTGAGAGAAAAATAGGAGAATATCAGGATTGATCATAAAGGATGGATGTGAGCATTAAATTAGATAATCTATATAGGATTTAGGACAATGTTCTGGCTAAATAAACACTAGTAGACCTAGTAATGGTGAAAGCAGAAATGGTAGTAAATAGTATGTTATGACTGCTTTTATTTTTTAAGATTTTAGATATTTATTTGACAGAGAGAGAGAGAGATCACAAGTAGGCAGAGAGAGAGAGGGAAGCAGGCTCCCTGCTGAGCAGAGAGCCCTATTCAGGGCTTGATCGCAGGACCCTGAGATCATGACCTGAGCTGAAGGGAGAGGTTTTAACCCACTGAGCCACCCAGGTGCCCCTTTTGACTGCTTTTAAAACCCTTATCAAATTAAGTACTTAGTTTATGCTGATCTCCTTGGCAGTTTCCATCTAATTTGTAACTCATTTATCAGGATGAAACAGGGCATCGCCCTGCTGCGCTAACACTCTGATATTTATTCTCCCGATGTAGTGTGGTTCCCTCAACTTCCGCTTGCTTATTTAAACTGTTTCTCATGTCCCCAGCATGCCTTTAGACTTGGGATTTGTCTTTATATCAACAACAGTAATAACCTGCATTTCTGCAGTTCTTTATAGTTTATAAAATCATTACATACTTTTCTCATTTAACTCTCACAATTCTTTAGATAAAATGACTGAGACTAACGTAGTTGCAGTTTTCCCTAGATCAGGACCAATAAATGAAGAGCCAAGAGTCAAACCCAGGACTTATGCTTGTAAAGCTCTTGCTCTTTTCAATTGTAATAGCTACTGTCAGATTTTTCAAATACAAAAAGGATGGGCAAAGATCTAGTGTCTTTTTTTTTTTCAAGGCAATCCTTCAGGTTGTGATTATGACATATTTTACCTAATTCTAGCACTGGATTTGTAATTCCTATCATTTTTCTGACACCACATAAGTCCTGGGAATATAAGCTCAGGATCATGAAGAAAAAACTATTATGACAAAAGGCAAACATATTGCAAGTTGTCCCACATGTCTGCTTGGCTAATACAACATTCATTCTCTTATATGTGGCCCAGAGTGGGGAAGGAAATTTTTGTGTTCAAGGTGAGCTAATAAAGTTTTCCATACATTAGAGAGTGCATTTGTCCCTCTAAGTATACCTACTTATGCATGAGAGAATTTGAAAAGCCAGTAAGCATATCCAATCATCTCTGACAGAAAAAAATTATATAACTATGACATCCTGCATACAAATTCAAATGTTTAATGCCAAGGCATTTGTATTTGCATTTCCTATGTTTGAAGAAATGAATACAGTTTGTTCACAGATTCTTTTTACGTTTTTAGAGAATAAAATGGCTCACAAATCTATCCACATTTCTTAATTCTCATAAAAGGAATTTCTTTAAATAAAAGAGGCCTTTATTTTTATCTCAGAAGTTACCCAGCAAAGTCTTTAATTTGACTGTAAACTATTAAAAGTATTTGGGGTAAAAAAACATATTTGGGGGTACCTTATAAATATATGGTCCTAAGAGATAAGTGATAAGGGGAAATAAGGGCAGATGTGTAAATAATTATACGTGGGTCTATCCTAAAAGAATCTGTAGCCTACAAACAAGGGAAACAAGACACACACACACACACACACTCTCTCTCTCTTTTTCTCTCTTTCTCTCTCTCATGCACACTCTAAAGTAAAAGTAATGAATATGGAAAGATGAAGCAGGAAGTCGTATGGAAAAGAGCTTAAAATCAACTAGTGGGGTGCCTGGGTGGCTCGGTCAGTTAAGCATTTGACTCTTGATTTTGTCTCAGTTATGATCTGACAGTTGTGAAATAAAGCCCCATGTCAGGCTCTGGGCTCAGTGGGGAGTCTATTTAAAATTCTCTCCCTCTCTCTCTACCCTCCACCACTCCTGCATGTGCATGTGCTCTCTCACTCTCTCTCTAAAACAAATAAATAATTAAAAAATTAAAAGGCAAAATAATAAAATAAACCAACAGTAGATGTTATTTTCAGCTCTGCCAAAGTGACTCTGGACAAACAATTTGACTTAGTTTCCTTTTTTTGCTATAAAATGGGTATAATGGTGCCTACCTTATATAATTATTATGGTAACTAAATAAAGTAATATGTGTAAATCATGTAACTCAGTGTCTAGGCCAAAGATCTGCTCTGTAGTGGTGACTATGACCACTATAAGAAAAGAACTAATGAGGTACCATCAAATTTCAGAGGAGGAAAACATAATTTTAAGAAGTATCAGGGAGGTAAAACTAATAAAACTTGCTAGAGGCTAAAAGTTATTAGAGTTAAAGGGAAGGGAAGCAGGGTTGATGAAAGCTCTGAAGACGGGTTAAAGGGTGGTAGTGCCATTAATAAAAATATAGATATGGATGCAAGAAGCCAAGATTAACCAAGGATAAGAAACTGCTGTTTTTTCTGACATCATCATTCTTTAACTAGCTTGCATTTAACCAGGCACCTTCTGGGTGTTTAGAAATAGGAAAAACATTAAAGTCATTTTCCTATGGGTCTATTTTAAGCAATTTAAATTACATGTTCAGCAAAAGTGCTTGATACCTATATGAGAGGTACTTTTATAAAACTTCACCTGCACAGGCGTCCCCAGACGATGCAGCTGGTTCAGAATTACATGACAGTGCAAGAAAATGAATTTGGCAGATTTGAAAAATCTGGCTGTGTTGAATAAATGTTATTGTACCCACCAAACCAAAAATGAAGCCAAAACTTCAAAATTATCTTTGTAAAAGGAAAAAGAGAAGTCTTCAAATACAAGATGATGTAAGCTCAGGTTGTAAGATGCTTTAAATGCTGAAATCCTCTAATACATAAAAAACTTACAATCAACGAAAAACCCTCAGGTAGTTTCACAGAGTACAACTGACTTTCAACTTGGTAACTACAGGAACACTGATGAAGGTAAATTAGCTGGGTAAAGGGATCTTCCTATTCCCAGCAGTTAGACTCTTGGTATACATTCAAATGCTTCATCTATCTTGCGTTCTTTAATTTTTCTTCAGAGGTGATTAGCACAATATCTTAAAATTATTTGATATGTAAAGCTACTTTTAAAAGCTTTTCCCATTGTGTTAATAGAGAAAGCTCTCACTGTGTTTGAACTAACCTTACCAACACATCCAGGAAACGAACTGAGTATGAATATAGGAACAGATTTTCCCATAGGAAAGCGTCTAACTGGGTTGATTGCCAGGTCACAGCAAATAAAGGCAGATCCTATCACAGACTACTTAGCCTCCAGAAAGAAAAAGCATCTTTTTAAAAATATTGCATTTGTTTAGTCTTTGGACTTGACCCTAAAATAAGTACCATGGTTTTCTTGTTTTGTAGCTTTCATAAAAGCAATATGCATAGCTCTTTCTAACTAGTTTTTCCAGTTAGAGTTTTAAAGCTAGAACTCTATCTATACTTAGCTCTTCCATACTTAAAAATGAAGGAACATCATAGTCATGGATCATGCAACCATAAAAACATGGGAGACAGCCCTTTAGCAAGTGTTAAACATTCTTTGGGAATATGGCTTTATAAGGAAAGTTCTACCCAACAACAACAAAAATATCTCTTATACAATAGGAGGAGAGTCCTTTTGTGTTTTTATTTAATATTCATTGGTTTCTTTTTAGCACAGAAAATATTTTTTTAAAAGTCCACAATCCCACGGCACATAAACTCTGATGATATTAAAAACAGAAAAAACAAGATGAATAATACACCCAAGCAGTAAGAAATTTTAAATACTACTGAAAGGTATACAATTAAAATTCTCCTTCTCATCCCCAGTTCCAAGTCCTTTCCACAAAGGGGAACTCTGTCAACAGTTTCTTACACAGCCTTCAGGAAAATAATTGGCAAATCCAGTATACTAATCCTTTAAAACGTTTTGACCAAAGAACCATACAAAGCAATTATCCTGTGCTTTGCATTTTGTACATACTATATCTTGGAGATCTTTCCTAATGAGTATATACAGACCTATTCCAATTCTAGAAAAGAGCCAGGTGGTGCACCATTGTGCATGAGTCATTACTAGTTAACAGTGTTCTCAACTGGTAGACATTTAGGCTGTGTCCAATTTTGTTTTGTTTTGTTTTTCTCTTACAAATAATGCTGCAGGAAATACACCGTGCACGTAACTTGGGAGAATGTCTGCAAGCATATCTACAGAGACTTCCTGCAAGTGAACTACCTGTATACACAGTATGTTCATTTGAAGTTTTCCCAGATATTACTAAATTAATTGCCTTCCAAAAGATAGGACCAATTTACACTCCTAACGTCTGTATGAGAATCCCTGCATTCTTCAACGTCATCAAACTTTGCCAAAAGATGTTGAAGTCCTGATCTCCACTACCTGTGAATGTTTTCTTGTTTAATGGCATCACCTCTACAAAATACTAAATAATAGAGTTGACAGGTGTTCTCCGTTTCTTATTCCTGTTACTAAAGGGACCTCTTTATCATTTTGCCATTAAGGTTTAATTCTAGGCAGGAAATGAGAATGCATAAATTCTAAGATTTGAGGCTCAGATTCTATAAGGTTAAAATTAATTTTAAAACACCTCCCTTATATGGTAGTTAGGAAAAAAAAATTATGATACATTAACAGACAAGGGCCTAATGGCAAGTATTTAATAAATGTTATGTAATCTTTCTCTTGGAAAATTTTAATGTTTTAATGCTTTTAGTTATTTATTAAAGGAGACTACCATTTTTACTTAAGCAAAAATCATTCAGATTAATAATACTTAGGAATAATTAAATTCTCACATATGTACTATGTTGCTATTGAAGAAGTTCAGAGCAAATCTCCCCCAAATATGCCATTTTAGCATATAAACTGTTTTGAGTTGAAGACAACTGAGACACTTGGGCTCAAGAGAAACTTTTTGGCCCTCTCTAACTGCCTAGAAGAATCTAAATTGGGGGTCTTTCTCAGAAGAAGAGTTATTACCAGAGATGAATTTTACCTAAATTTACCTAAATTACCTAATCTATATGGCAGATCTGTTGTTCTTTTTGTTCTGTGAACTGTCCTCCCTCTTTGAGTCCCCAGCCTCCTATCCCATTCCTTTGCTCAGAATGACATTTATACCTCATTTTACCTTTCTTTGAACCTCTCATGTATGTGGGGTTCCTGTAAATACAAATTTAAATTTGATCTTTTCGTATCAATCTGTTTCATGTCAACTTAATTCTTAGACCATCTAGAAGACCTTTTTGAAGGGGAAAAGAAAATTTTTTCCTGCCCTACAGCATTATGGGCAAGACATCGCGAAAGCTCTGGTACGACCACTTCCCCAGAGATTGACCCATTCTCTGACAACTGCCACTACTAGATCAGGCTCTCAATATCCAAACTACTAAGTGCCCCCCTATTTTAGTCCACATAGTAATAATAACGTATAGAGCTAAATATGTGCCAGGCATTGCTCTTAGTGTTTTACAGATATTAACATTTAAATCTCACACTTTCATTCCCATTTTACAAAAGAGGTATTGAAACACAAGAGTTGAGGGAACTTTCCAAGATCTTGCAGCCTGGAGTGGTCAAGGTATAAATCCAGGCAGTCTGATCCAAGGTTCATACTTATAACAAGGATTTAATACTCTTCTAAGTATAGAGTATATTCTTCTATTCATCCATTCACTCACTATCTGATGTTGATTCTACCTCATTTCACAAATGAAATGCTTCTCATTTCACATATGCACTCTCCTTTGTACTCTTCTATCAAGCACCCTAAAATAAGACCTGATTAAATTTTCCTCCTTGGTTGCAATTGTCTCATTTGTCTACTGACCCCAACCTTCATTTTATCTGACACTTCTATGCCAGTTTAATGTTTTTGAAACAAAGTTCTGGTGCAAATGTCTTAATTTGGCATTTATAATGCCTGCGAATCAGATTTCAATCTACCAAATCCCCTCAAAAATATGTTTATAAATATTTTATATTTTGTCCAAGCTGAATTTTTCATTATTTCTTGAGAATATCTGGTATTTTCCAAACTTTCTTTTGTTTTATATACTACTGCCTCTACTAAGACTGGCTTCTCTTTTATCTCTGGAAATTCTAAGCCAGGGGCACCTGGGTGGCTCAGTCCAACTCCTGATTTCAGCTCAGGATTGTAAGATCAAGTCCTGCCTCAAGCCCCATAGTGGGTCCACGTTCAGCAGGGTGTCTGCTTTCCCTCTCTCTATCCCTGCCCCAGCACACACATGCACTCTCTCTTTCTAAAATAAACAAATAAATCGGAAGGAAGGAAGGAAGGAAGGAAGGAAGGAAGGAAGGAAGGAAGGAAGGAAGGGAGGAAAGAGAGGGAGGGAGGGAATGTTCTCATCCATTTTTCAAGAATTCTTTCAAATGTTAACTACCCCAAGGAAACCTTTCTCAAGTTCCATGATGAAAATGGTTTCTCCTTCTTTTCCCTATCCTAGCAATTTGAACTGTTTGTTGCATGAAACACATTTTATCCTACAGATAGTTATTTGTGTACATATGGTCACAGCTTGGACTGGTGTACTGATAAAATATTTATAGAGAAGACTGTATTAAAGTATATGGGGGGTTAAGATTGGATAGAAATGAGGAGAGTGTTACAGAAAGAGCTAAAAAAAGTTGGGGGGAATAAAGAGGTGAGACACCTAGAAGGGAAAATGTGCATAAAGAGAGTAGTTGGAAATAAAGCTGAAAAGGTAAAATGGGGTCAGACCATTCAAACACATTTAATTACTTGTTAAATAATTTAGATTTGATATTGAATGAGATGGAAGATTTCTAAAGGTTTTACATTTGGGAATGAGTACTTGTAAGTGGTGTCCTGGGAAGGTTAATCTGGTGCCGAGTGTAGGATGGATGTGCAGATGGGAAGACTGGAGGCAAAGGAATAACCAATAGTCAAGCCAGGATGAAAATTCAATTATCCTTCTGGTTAAACTTGAATCAATTCTTAGATGTTATTGGCCAGAGTATATTACTCTACCCAAGAAATTGTCCCAAAGCAGCTACTCAACAGCAAATTCTTTCAGGTCAAAAGGACAACCTCCCTCTTGGCAAACTACTTTATAATCAAATTTTCTCTAACAGCAAGGAGAATTTCCAGGCTAGTATCTATTGTTAATAAAGGCCTGAACTTCCATTGTTCTCTAACTTTTCATTCTAATCCCTGGAAACACATTTCTGCATCTCCTTAATGGGGAAAGGGAACCAACATTCATAGAGGGATTACTAGTTTCATATTTAATCTTTAGAACAAGCCTACGATTTAGATATCATTTTCTCCATTTTACAATTATGGTAGAAGAGACTTAAAGAAATTAGGTAACTTACCCAAGATCATATGCCTGATATGTAGTAAGAACAAGAATTTTTTTTAAAGATTTTATTTATTTATTTGAGAGAGAGAGTGCAAGAGCAGGGAGGAGGGGCAGAGAGAGAAACAAGACACCTGACTGAGAAGGGAGCCCAATGCAGGGCTCTTATCCCAGGATCCTGAGTTCATGACCTGAGCTTAAGCCAGATCTTAACTGAGCCACCCAGGTGCCCCAAGAATAAGAATTTGATTGCAGGTCTGGCTGTTAAAAGTCTCATCCCCTTTCAAGTTTATATATACTCTCCCCAAAAATTTGGGCTTCTTTTTAGACACATTGGTTAGGGTATTTGATAGAACTTTTATAAGAAGTTCTGTATGGAAGCCAAGATGGCAGAGGAGTGGGGGACTCCGTTTCAACTGGTCCCCTGAATTTAGCTAGAAACCTACCAAGCCACTCTGAACATCAGCCAGAGATATAAAACTGTATACATCTGGATCTCTATGGGGGCAGAAGATCATCAGACAAGAAGTAAAAAGGATAGAGTTGGGACTTCACAGACAGAGATCAGAGGATAAACAGAAGTGGGAGGAAGCCACCAGAAGCTAGCCATTGGAAAGTAATACCCCAGTGCAAAAGCTCCCTGTTCTTGGGGGCCAGCAATGGGTTGGAGTGGCGGTAGGATGGGAAGGGACTGATAACAGCACTCAAACAGAACACAAGGGCTTGAGGGGCAAATTCTGGGTCCAGGCAGCTACAGGAATGGACCTAAGCCTGCATCCAGGGCCAGTTGCTGCCGACGCCTGATGGACTTGGGCCCATAGTCCTGGGACTGGCAGCCACCGCCAACACTACCAAAACTGCCCACGTCCCAGAGGACCTGGCTTGGACTTGTGCCCACAGACCCGGGGCTAGCCACCACTGGGACCAGGGTTCACCCAGACCAGAATTGCTCGCAGTTTTGGTGGCACAGGGATGCAGAGACAAGCGGAGCCTGGGTCCACTGCTGAGAGGGTCACTGGGGGCATGCACTGCCTGTGGGAGGTTATGATATTCAGCGGCACTTACAGAGGTGGGGACTGTGTTCTAGAGGATTCAGAGAGCAGCAGACTGTGGCTTCTCTCCTCTGAGGTGGAGGTGTGTGTGTGGACAGTTTACTCCACTCTGACCCTCCAAAAAGGTGCGAAAAGCCACCAGAGAACAAAAGCCTCCAGAGAACAAAAGCCAAAAAAAAAACGGTTTCCACAGGACCCTGCCTCTTGATAGGAGGCAGGGCAACTCGGCCCAAGCAGGACTGATTGAGAAAAAATGAGGCAGGCCCCTTCTCCCAGAAGACAAGCTAGAAGAACAAGTGGATGACAAACACAGGGTTCCCATAAAACTGTAAAACCTTAACACCATGGGAAAATAGTATACTAAGTTCCTGGTGTTGCCTCACGGCCTGTGTGCATTTCTTAGATACAACTTTTCTTTCTTTTTTTAAAAATTCTTTCTTGTGTTTCTTCTGTTTTTGTTTTGTTTTGTTTTGTTTTTTACATACTTATCATTTCAACTACATGTTTAATACAACATATTCCATTGTAACTTTTTAACTTGAACTTTTTCACAATATACTTTTTTCTTTTTCTTTTATATATATAAATATATAGATATATAGATGTAAGTTTCAATGTAGTCCTTTTTCCCCTATTCAATACTATCTTTATATATATATACCAGTTTTAATTTCCCTATATCTCTAAGAAGTAGAGTTCTCTAACAAAGAAAACAAAGTACACCAAGGAAGAACTGAAATACTCCTCCTCTCCCACATCAAGGACTTATAGCCACCTTCCTATAAACCTCCCCCTTTTACTTGTTTTTTTTTTTTTGTTTTATGCATGTGTATGTATTGAGGGGTCTTTTTGTTTGTTTGTTTTTGTACTTTATAAAACTTATTCTCAGGTTTCATTTTGGCTGCTTTTGTGGGGTGTTTTTTGTGGGTTTTTTTGGTTTGTTTTTGTTGTTTTTTTTTTTTTTTTGGTGGTGGCTTCCAATTGCTCTGAACTTTCCCAGGGTGCACTTTGCCTGGATTGTGGCTGATATTTTCGGCTGTATATCCCCTCAACCACAACTCAATAGAATGACTAGGAGGAAGAATTCCCAATAAAGAAAAGACTGAGAGACAATGACCTATCCAGCAGATCTAATGGAAAGGGATACAAGCAGAATGTCAGAAATAGACTTCAGGGGCCAGGCTGGAGAAAACTATTTTTTTAAAGATTTTATTTATTTATCTGACATAGAGATCACAAGTAGGCACTGAGGCAGGCAGAGAGAGAGAGGGGAAAGCAGGCTCCCCGCTGAGCAGAGAGCCTGATGCGGGGTTCGATCCCAGGACCCTGAGATCATGACGTGAGCCAAAGGCAGAGGCTTTAGCCCACTGAGCCACCCAGGTGCCCCTGGAGTAAACTATTAATGGCAACATAGATTCTCTAAGGGCAGAAATGAGAGCTGATCTGGCAGAACTTAAAAATGCTATCAATGAGATCCAATCTAGATATTCTAACAGCTAGAGCAGAGGAGGAAGAAGAATGGACTAGTGATCTAGAAGAAAAACTGATAGGGGTGCCTGGGTAGCTCAGTCGGTTGAGCATCCGCCTTCCGCTTGGGTCATGATCTCCGGGAAGGAGAAGTGGGAAGTCTGCTTCTCTCTCTCCCTCTCCTTCTGTGTGTATGCCCTCTCTCTCAAATAAATAAATGAAAATAGAAGATGAACTGATAGAAAAGAAGGAACAGGAGGAGGCCTGGAACAAACAGCTAAAAATCCATGAAAATAGAATTAAAGAAAAAAATAATGCCATGAAAAGTTCCAGTGTCAGAATTATTGGAATCCCTGAGGGGGTAGAGAGAGAAAGAGGACTAGAAGATATATTTGAGCAAATAATAGCCAAGAACTTAGCTAATCTGGGGACTAAAATAAGCATTTGTGTCCTAGAGGCAGAGAGAACCCCTCCCAAGATCAAGGAGACCAAACCAATGCCCCAGCATGTAATGGTAAAACTCACAAATCTTAGAACCAAGTAAACCATTTTAAGGGAAGTTAGGGGGAAGAGATTCCTTATGTACAGAAGGAGGAACATCAGACCTGTCCACAGAGACCTGGCAACCCAGAAAGGGCTGTCAAGACATATTCAGGGTACTAAATGAAAGAACATGCAGCCAAGAATTCTTTATCTGGCAAGGCTGCCATTCAGAATGGATGGAGTGATAAGGAGCTTCCAGGATTGGCAAACACTGAAAGAATATGTGACCACTAAGCCAGCACTGCAAGAAATATTAAAGGGGGTTCTATAAAAGGAGAAAGACCCCAAGACTGATACAGAACAGAAATATACAGAGACAGTCTACAAAAACAAGGACTTCACAGACAACATGATGACAATAAAATCATTATCTTTCAATAGTCACTCTCAATGTGAACTGCCTAAATGCTCCCATAAAATGGCACAGGGTTGCAGACTAGATAAGAAGACAGGACCCATCTATATGGTGTCTACAAGAGACACATTTTGAACCTAAAGATACATCCAAACTGAAACTGAAGGCATAGAGAGCCATCTTTCATGCCAACGGGCTTGAAAAGACAGCTAGGGTAGCAATTTTCATAACAGACAAATTAGACTTTAAGCTAAAGACTGTAATCAGAGATACGGAAGGACACTACATCATTCTTAAAGGGATCTAACAATTGTAAATATCTATGCCCCCAACATGGGAGCAGCCAACTACATAAGCCAAAATAAATAGATATATTGATAATAATACATTAATAGTAGGAGACCTCAACACTCCACTCTTCGCAACAGACAGATCATCTAAGCAGAAAATGAACAAAGAAACAAAAGCTCTAAATGACACACTGAACCAGATGGACCTCATAGATATATGTAGAGAACATTCCACCCTAAAACAACAGAATACTCATTCTTCTTGAGTGCATATGGAATTTTCTCCAGAATAGACCACATACTGGGTCACAAATCAGGGCTCGACCCATACCAAAAGATTAAGATTATTCCCTGCATATTCTCAGACTACAATGCTTTGAAACTGGAACTCAATCACAAGAAAATTTTGGAAGAAACTCAAACACTTGGAAGCTAAAGACCATCCTGCTCAAAAATGTTTAGGTCAATCAGGAAATCAAAGAAGAACTTAAACAATTCATAGAAAACAATGAGAATGAAGACACATTGGTCTAAAACCTATGGGATATGGAAAAGATGGTCATATGGGGGAAATACATAGCCATCCAAGCCTCACTCAAAAAAATGGAAAAATCTGGAATACACAAACTATCTTTATACCTTAAAGATCTGGAGAATCAACAACAAATTCAACCTAACCAATGCATGAGAAGGGAAATAATTAAGATTAGAACAGAGATCAATGAATTAGAAACCAGAAATACACTAGAACACATCAACAAAACCAGAAGCTGGTTCTTTGAAAGAACTAATAAGATTGATAAACCATTGGCCACACTTATCCAAAAGAAAAGAAAAAGGACACAAATTAATCAAATTATGAATGAAAGGGAAGACATCATAACTAATACCAAGGAAATAAAAATAATTATCAGAAATTATTATCAACAGCTATATGCCAATAAATTAAGCAACCTAGAAGAAATGGATGCATTCCTGAAAACCCATAAACTACCAAGACTGAAACAGGAAGAAATTGACAACATGAATAGACCAATAGCCAGTAATGAGATTGAAGGAGTGATCAAAAACCTCCCAAAAAACAAGAGTCCAGGACCTGACGGATTCCCTGGGGAATCCTACCAAACATTCAAGAAAGAAATAATACCTATTCTCCTGAAGCTGTTTCCAAAAATAGAAACAGAATGAAAACTTCTAGACTTTTTCCACAAGGCCAGCATTACCTGGATCCCCAAACCAGGCAAAGTCCCCATCAAAAAGGAGAATTTCAGACCAATATCCCTGATGAATATAGATGTCAAGATTCTCAACACAATCCTAGTTAATAGGATCCAACAGTACATTAAAGCATTATCCACCGCAACCAGGTGAGATTTATCCCTGGGTTGCAAGGTTCAACATTTGCAATGTTGAACCTTGCAACATTCAAGGTTGAACCACATTGAACCATGGTTCAACATTCGCAAATCAATCAATGTGACAGAACACATAAATAAGAGAAGAGACAATAACCACATGGTTCTCTCAATTGATACAGAAAAAGCATTTGACAAAATACAGCATCCTTTCCTGATTAAAACTCTTCAGAGTATAGGGATAGAGGGAAAATTCCTCAATTTCATAAAATCCATCTATGAAAAACCCACAGCAAATATCATTCTCAATGGAGAAAAGCTGAGAGCCTTTCCCTTAAGATCAGGAACTTTACAAGGATGTCCACTCTCACCACTACTGTTCAACATAATACTGAATAATGAAGCTCTAGCAACAGCAATCAGACAACAAAAAGAAATAAAAGAATTCAAATTGGCAAAGAAGAAGTCAAACTCTCTCTCTTCGCAGATGACATGATACTTTATATGGAAAACCCAAAAGACTCCACCCCCAAACTACTAGAACTCATACAGCAATTCAGTAATGTAGCAGGATACAAAATGAATGCACAGAAATCAGATGCTTTCTTACACATTCAATGTAACTCTAGGAAGAGAAATTAGAGAATCAATTCCATTTACAATAGCACCAAAAACCATAATATACCTTGGAATAAACCTAACCAAAGAGGTAAGGATCTATACTCTGGGAACTACAGAACACTCATGAAAGAAATTGAAGAAGACACAAAAAGATGGAAAAACATGTCATGCTCATGGATAGGAAGAATAAACATTGTTAAAAATGTCTATGCTGCCCAGAGCAATATGCTTTCAACACCATCCCAATCAAAATACCAACGGCATTTTTAAAAGTGCTGGAACAAACAATCTTAAAATTTGTATGGAACCAGAAAAGAAATCACCAAGGAAATGTTGAAAAAGAAAAACAAACCTGGGGGCATCACATTGCCTGACTTCAAGCTATATTACAAAGCTGTGATCACCGAGGCAGCATGGTACTGGCACAAAAATAGACACATAGACCAATGGAGCAGTATAGAGAGGCCAGATATGGATCCCCAACTCTGTGGTCAAATAATCATCAACAAAGTAAGAAAAAATATCCAATGGAAAAAAGACAGTCTTCAATAAATGGTGATGGGAAAATTGGACAGCTATGTACAGAAGAATGAAACACAACCATTCCCTTACACCATACACAAAGATAATCTCAAAATGGATGAATGATCTCCATGTGAGACAGGAATCCATCAAAATCCTAGAGGAGAAACAGGCCGTAACCTCTTCGACTTCAGCCCCAGCAACTTCTTTCAAGACATGTCTCCAAAGGCAAGGGAAACAAAAGCGAAAATGAACTTTTGGGACTTCATCAAGATAAAAAGCTTCTGCACAGCAAAATAAACAGTCAACAAAACAAAGAGGCAACCTACAGAAAGCAAGAAGATATTTTCAAATGACACTACAGACAAAAGGCTGATATCTAGGATCTATAAAGAATTTCTCAAACTCAACACCCAGAAAACAAATAATCAGGTCAAAAAATGGGCAGAAAACATGAACAGACACTTCTCTAATGAAGACATACAAATGGCTAATGGACATGTAAAAATGTTCGTCATCATTAGCCATCAGGGAAATTCAAATCAAAAACCACACTGAGATACCACCTTATACCAGTTATAATGGCAAAAATTAACAAGGCAAGAAACAACAAATGTTGGAGATGTGGAGAAAGGGGAACCCTCTTACACTGTTGGTGGAAATGGAAGTTGGTGCAGCTACTTTGGAAAACAGTGTGAAGGCTCCTCATAAAATTAAAAATAGAGCTACCCTATGACCCAGCAATTGCGTACTGGGTATTTATCCCAAAGATACAGATGCAGTAAAAAGAAGGGCCATATGCACCCCAATGTTCATAGCAGCAATGTCCATAATCACCAAACTGTGGAAAGAGCTGAGATGCCCTTCAATAGACAAATGGATACATAAGATATGGTCCATATATACAATGTAATATTACTCAGCCATCAGAAAGGATGAATACCCAACCTTTGCATCAACATGAATAGAACTGGAAGAGATTATGGTGAGTGAAGTAAGTCAAGCAGAGAAAGTCAATTATCATATGGTTTCCCTTATTTGTGGAACATAAGGAATAGCATGGAGGATATTAAGAGAAGGAAGGGAAAAATGAAGGGGGGGAGATCGGAGGAGGAGATGAACCACAAGAGACCATGGACTCTGGGAAATAAACTGAGGGTTTTAGAAGGGAGGAGAGTGGGGGGATGGGTGACCAGTGATGGGTATTAGGGAAGGCATGGATTACATGGAGTACCGGGTATTATACGCAAACAATGAATCATGGAACACTACATTAAAAACTAATGATGTACTGTATGGTGACTAACATAACATAAAAAAAAAAGTTCTATATGACACTAATTGGGAGATGGGCCCACCATTTACAACTTAGCAAGAGCCCCTACTCATTACTTGTAGTAATAAGAATGAGCAAATTCATTGGTTCTGTGGTGGTTTGCTTTCTTATAAACAGAGAAAAAAAAAGGAACTTTACTCAAAGATCTCTAAGTAATTCACCATCATAAATCTAAGTAATTTGTCTGAAAAATTAAATTTTAAAGATAAAGTTTGGCATAGTGAGTAGCATGACATTTGATGAAGCCCCAGAGATTTCCATAATTACTAAAAATATTTTTTTACAGTATGACTTCCTTAGTAGCCAGACTGCAAGATGACCCCAGTGATTCTTACTTCCTGCCATTCCCGCCCTTGTAGAGTCTCTTTCACATTGCATGAAGTTAGGTTTGTGTGACTAACAGAATATGGCAGGTAGTATTTCCATAACTAGATCATGGGGACACTGTGGCCAGAGACACTGCTTCTTTCTCTCTGGGGTCACTTGCCCTGGAGAAAGCCAGTCACCACGCTACAAGAATCCCACATGATAGAGCTGAGGTTTCCTGCTGAAAACCACGTGAGTGAGCTTGCAAGTAGATCCTTCAGCTAAGATCCTTCACACAAGCCTTCAAATGACTGATACCTCTTCTGATATTTGGAATGAGCCTCAAGGGGCGCCTGGGTGGCTCAGTTGGTTGAGCAACTGCCTTCGGCTTGGAATGAGCCTCATAAAAGACACTGAGTCAATCTAACCAGGTAAGCCATTTCAGAATTCCTGGTCTACAAAAACTGAGAACATTTGGTCTCCTTGATGTTTTTCAGTTTCTGGAAACAGAACTGTTAAATGACAGTCAGGAATATTGTAAGGTTTAAGAATACCGTCTAATACTTCATAGCTCTGTGTGTGTGAGCATATATATATATATGTATATACGGGACTGGCAACATAATTTGTAGGGCTTGATGTAAAATGAAAGTATGAGGCCCTTATTAAAAAATATTAAAACTTTCAAAATGGCAACTGCAGAGCATTAAACCAAGCATGAAGCATGATTTTTGAACATGGACTCCTCTGTGACTACACAGGTCACGTGTCCATGAACAGGCCCTCTGTGTGTGTGTTTGTGTGCGAGCGCCCATGTGTATATGTATTTAATAGCCATAACTAATATTTATTTACCATATATCACATACTCCACAAGCACATTCTAATTTAATCTTCACACAACTCTATGAGATAGGTCTATAACTATCCTTATTTCAAATGAGGAAAATAAAGCTTAGACGTATTGGTTAACTTGTTAAATAAAGTTCAAAAGGGTATTAAATTACAGGACTGAGATTCAGACTAAATGTAGAAATCCTTGAATCCAAACCTATAATCATTACACTAAAATACTTTAAGAATATTGTTATGGTTACTATTGCAACATAAAAAAAAAATTACCCCTAAGTTTAGCAGCGAAAAAAATAAAAAACCTTCTATCTTGCTCACATTTTATAGGGCTCAGCTAGACATTTTGCACTTACAGTCTCTTATGCGGTTGTAGTCAGACTTTGGCTGGGGCTGTGGTAAAGTGAAGGCTCAATTGGGTTGAGCATCAAAGATTAAATCAACTCAGGACTGTCAGTTGATGCTGGCTTTTGGCTACGAATGGATTGTCAACCAGACCATCTACTCACGGACCCTCAGCTTAGCATCTCATAGTAACTGGACTTCTTACATGGCAGCCCTTCTCCCCCACTGACTATCCCAAAAGAACCGAACAAAAGCTACATGGCCTTTTCCGACTCAATCTTGAAATTACATGCCATTGTTTCTGCTGCATTCTTCTGATTACGAGTGACTGATTAAATAGGTCCATAATCAAGAGGAGAGGACATAAACCCCACATCCCAGTGGGAAAAGTATCAAATGATTTGTGGATATATTTAAACCCACCACAGAAATCAGTTGGATTGTTACTTGAATTCAATATACCTTTTTGAAAGCTGCCTCTATTAAGTAACTGCTTAAATTTAATGAAACTTAAAAATCATTGTGTGTAAAGATGGATAAGATTTTATAATTAATTGTTGTGGATAACACTTAATAGAAGTACAATTAAACTAATAATACTTGTTGATTTTATTGATCAAGGAAGTCTAATTTATAAGCGTGTGTGTTTTATAATCAATATTCAAATATAAAATAATGGCATCACTTGCATTAATAAAGATATTTGTGACAATTACTACCTTTATTCATCATTTCTTTTTCTACTAAGAGCTATGCATTTGTATTTTTATATTATATTTGTATGCATTACTTATTTTTATGTCGTATTTGTATTTTTGAGGGGAAATAAGTATCTTGATGAGTTGCCATTTATGATTGTGCACCCAATTTCAGTGTGCAGGGTTTTATCCACCCACCACCAAGCAATTCTCCAATACCAGTTCCTACAATTCAACTTAATTCTGACACTAATTAGGTGGGGATGATGTCAGATCCACAGGTTAAGGGCCCAGTCCTACAAGATGTGTGAGTCCCACTCCCCCACCTCAGATGCCACCTGGGCTTCTAACCTACGCGCTCCACATCACAGGTTCCAATGACCTTCAATGATCTCAGGTTTGATTTGCCAGAGCAGCTCACAGAATTCAAAGCAACATTTTACTGACTGGATTAGTAGTTTATTATAAAAGGATGTAAGTCAGGAACAGCCAGATGGAAGAGATAATCCAGGGCAAGATATGTGGAAAAGGCACAGAGCTGCCATGCTCTCTCCTTCTGGGCTGCTCTCCCCAAGTCTCCATGTGTTCACCAACCCAGAAGGTATCGGACCCCCAACCTTCTGGATTTTTATGGAGGCTTCATTACAGAGACATGATTGATTACATCATTGACTATCAATGATTCACTCAAACTCCAACCCCTCCCTTCTCCCGGGAGGTCAGGGGTGAGACTGAAAAGTCTCATCCTCTAATCATAGGGTTGGTTCCCCTGGCAATCCCCTCACCACCACTGTTAGGTTACGTAGGGGCTTTTCAGAAAATTGCTTCACTAACATAACAAAAGACAATGTGATCCTCTCCACGTTTTGGAAATTCCAGGGGTTTTAGGAACTGTGTGCCAAGAGCCAGACAAAGACCAAACACAGACTTTTTATTACAAATCACAATGTCACACCATTATTCTTTAAAACTGTGAAAAACTGGACGATTGTTCAATATGTATACATATGTGAGAGGAAGGGGGGAGAGAGAGAGAGAGAGAGAAGGGCAGAAAGAGAAACAGATAAGGATTGAAAATAGAAGACTTGGTCCAGGGGTTGCTAAACAAGCTACGCCAAACTACACAGACCAAATCCAGCCTGCTCCCATTTTTATATGTTTTTGTATGGCCTGTGAGCGAAGAATGTTTTCTACATTTTAAATCTGTTTGAAAAAATCCAAAGATAATATTTAATGACCTGTGAAAATTAAAGAAATTAAAGTTTTAATGTCTATAAATAAAGTTTGATTGGAGCACAGCCAAGCTCATTTATTTGCATATTATCTATGGCTGCCTTGTACTACAGCAGCAAAGTCAAGAGGTTGTGGCAGAGACCACGTGGCCTATACCACCTAAAATGTTTACAACCTGGCACTTAACAAAAAGAAACAAACAAAAACCCAACCCTGACTGAGACAAAATGAGAATTAGAGAAATGGAATGATAGATGATATTATTCTTCAAAAAGGGCCACAATGAGCCAATTAATAATGCTGATAGAAATGTTTCTGAACATTTCCATAAATGATTTGGCATATAAAGTTTTCTTTCCTGATTTTATACCGAGGATACTGCGATATGTGCCCTGCACGTCTATGTCACTCTGCCAGTGCAAAGCTGGCAAACACAAACATATATCTCCATAAACATAATTCGATTTTCCATAGTTAGAAATCACAGGCTCTAATAGGCACATTTCTCATAAATGTGTGTTCCACAGATGGGAAAGTTCAGAGAGAATAAAGTTGAGGATTTTTTTTTTCATTTCATTCTAATTTATTTAGTATGATACTGTAAATTATTAAAGAGACAGGTGCTCCTTGCAACATAGTTTCTATTGTTCTTTTAGCTCTCACTTGCAGAGGATCAAGGTGCTGACAGGTAGCTCAACCACAGCCTACAATTTCAACCAGGGACTCAAGAAGCTGGAACATTAGAGAGTAGGATTGTATATATTTTTCTTTAGTCTAGTTATAGAAATAGATGCCAACAATAGCAAGAAGCACTAATGACTTCAGTCTGCATTCCCCACCTAATGGGCATATCCAATCACAAGTTAAATGACACAAGAACAGCAGTTTAGATACAGTAAATACAGAGTTTTTCATCTCTAAGCTAGATTGAATTTAATCTACCCTGAATGCCATTCTGATTTTATCAGCTATAGAGAATCAATCATTCAATGTCTTTACGGGGGTAGCTGTTAAATCTGTAAAAGTGGATGGGATTACCCAAGGAGAGTTACAGGCTGGGGAAAGAATGTGTGTCTCATGGGATCACACCTGGACCAGAGCTCCAGCAGCTGGGACATAGACAGGGATAAGCGTAAGTGCTCTCGAGCTACAGTGTGGAGCCAAGAGATTTTCAAAAAACAATGCTCAGGTAGGATAACTAGACATCAATTGCCTCCTGATGTCAGCCGCCAAAAATGTTTAAACTAACTCTAATCAAAATTTTAACGTGTAACTTTTAGTTATGAAGAAATACAAGGAGTAGAGAATAATGGATATCATGAAGGAAAGTAAAAAAAAAAAAATCAGAATATGAGGTTTTCTAGAAGAAAACTGGCCTGTCTTGGAAAAGTCTATATTAGGACAGGGTGGAGGGAGGAAGGATGGAACTATCTTAGATTAAAAGAAATTTAAGAGATAAAATTTAAGAGATTTACATGTGATGTATAATTCTTGACTATATTTTGATTTTTGAAAATAGTTATTCTGGAAGAAACTGGAAATGTGAATATATAGAGAGTATTAAATTGTATCAGGGATTTGTTGCTAAATTTGTTTGATGAGATTATGATATTGCACATACTCTGTAGGAGTATGTGCTTCTTTTAAAATTTAGAAATGTATGCTATAATATTTAGGTAAGTCCTTCTAGATCTATAATTTACTTTAAACCAGTTTAGCCCTTTCTATATATAAAGATGAAACAATATCCGCATGTACATAATAGTTAGATGTATGTTAATTCTACTTTTTGCATAATTGAAAAACTTATGCAAAATGCTTAAAAAAATCTCTCTGGGCAAATAGGTAGATAAGCCATTCAGCAGGTTTATAAAGTCTTGATCTAAGGGTTTATACTACGATGACAGAATCCAGCTAAGCTACAGAAAAAAGAGGGCAGAGTAAGCAGGTTTGGAAAAGAAGGTAAAAAACAGGACTACAGTGATGCCGAGAGGCTTGTACCTATCCAAGTGGTCTTCAAGGCCCTCGTCATGGCTTTGGGATTGATAACCTATCAAGCACTTTTACACAGAAAACTGAACCCCTGTGGCCTCGGTGCCCCCTAGCCCTCTTTCCCCTATTTGCACATTTCAACTTACTCCATTGTTGGCCTTCCTGACAATTTCCTTATGGGACCTTATTGACTTTTTACATGAGTCTTTAGTTATACATCTCCTTTGCCTTTTGTAAATGTTTAAACCTCATCAAAAAACTCTGTGACTCTCTGATATGAGGAATTTGAGAAGCAGGGTGGTGGGTCGTGGGGGGTAGGGAAGAAAAAAATGAAACAAGATGGGACCGGGGAGGGAGACAAACCCATAAGAGACTCTTAATCTTGGGAAACAAACTGGGGTTGCTGGGGGGCAGGGTGGGGAAGGGATAGGGTGGCTGGGTTATGGACATTGGGGAGGGTATATGCTATGGTAAGTGCTGTGAAATGTGTAAGCCTGATGATTCACAGACCTGTACCCCTGAAGCAAATAATAATTACATGTTAACTTTAAAAAATTAAAATTAAAAAAAAAAAGCTCTGCAAAGAGCAGCATCACTCTCATTTCCATATCTTTTTACTCCCACAGATCTTTTTCTTTCATATTTGAAATTTTCTTTTTGATAGCTCTCAAACTCAGAGATTTTTTTTTCTTTCTTTCTCAATTTTCAGGCCATAATATGGCCATCTTATGTCTTATATGGAATCTGCCTTTCTAAAACTAAGACAGCTGCCTCTGCCCACTAGGCCCCTTCCAGGACTGTAGGAGGACTTGAAGGACAGCAATCCTCCCGCCCCAAGGTCTAGTGCATTCACCAATTCTTCATTATGGCCCAGAATTAGCTTCAAGGCAGCAGCTTCCAAATTTCTAACTCAAATTTCTGAAAATTAAGTAATCAACAAAAGTAGTAAAGAGTTTAGCTTTGGATACTATTTAGCTCAAACGATTCAGCAGAAATCTGAATACTTGAATTCCCTGAAACATTTTGCATCTGTGATCCAGGGAAAGATTAAGATTTCCTCTCCTTCCACATGGCCACCTGCGTTTGTCCTTTTATCCTCACGTGAAAGCGCTACTACTCTGTCCTTGATTTTCTCAGGTATTCCTTTTTAACATACTTCATCACTCCCTTATCTACTGCCCACATTTGCCAACGATTTCCCAAAAAATGAGGAAGAGAGTCAGCATTAGCGAAGAGAAATTTAACTTCCCATGAGAACTGACTCTACTATATCATGCTGCTTCTCCTTCTAAGCAACAAGGAAAAACAGACTGGTGAGAGAAAGGCTTCTATTAGAGACTATTAACTCCTATCAGTGAGGAAGAGGAAGCTAGACATCATTTAGCTATGTCCCCTAAGGGATTAGGTTTAGGAATGGCAAATTAAACCCCAACTTCTAGTAGAGAAATCTTGGTGGAAATAAGCTAATGAAAAGTACTGGGAGTGAGGACCAAAACTAAAAGAGAAATAAACCCTAACCAAAGATGTGACTGCTATGGGCTGGTGGAACCCAAACCTAGTGAGTAGCTTTGGCTTTCTCCTGAGATTTGGTCTCAGTAGCAGTCAAACCATTGTCTAAATGGAGCCACCACTATTACATTAAATGCCAACCAAGTCCAATCAAGGGAGGATGCCCAGTCCAAAGCAATCCCTTGACTTGGGACTGGTACTTGTCCTATTTACTTGTCAGCTGCATCCACAATACACAGGAATCTATTTTTTAAAGCCTGTGTGTTAGGACTGCTTAGATTAGATTAAGCCTTACATGTAGGTTAAGGCGGGGGGGGGGTCTCCATAAATGCCCATTTTCATTTAAAGAATATTTCATACATTTCAATTTATAGACGTGTAGGATGAGCATTTTACGCAGAGTACAGAAAAATGTCATAGGTGAGGCTATAGTAAAAGAGAGCATGCAGCTATTCTAAATGAGTTCAAAATACTAGGTTCAGACTAACTCTAACTTAAGGTATTAAAGAACTTAAAAAAGCATGATCTCAGAGCCAGGTTAAGGATATCTTGAAAGAATGAAGACCCAGATGGCTAGAAAAGGCAATGTTCAATCAGAATAAAAGAATATAAAACCTACAGATGTGGATACTTGGCGAGATCTTAATATTCAATAACTGATTATTATATAGTTAGTTTGCGAACATCTATAAACAATGCAGTGATTTGCCACAGCAACTGTATACTTTGAACCAATAGCCAACAAGTGAAATAAGACAGGAGAGATAATTTAGAAACAGTAAATCTGGAAAACTAAATATTAGTTTTTCATTATTTCCAGATGATATAATTGTATAAACAGATAATTACAGGGAATCAATTGAAAACTCATGCTAATTAATAAGGCAGTTCAGTAGATTAGCTAAATAAAAGATAAATAAGAAAAATCAATAGCTTTTCTATGTTTTGTCAACCTCCATTAGAAACTTTAATGGAGGCAAATTCCTAAAGATGGCACTTGTCTGGTGATGCATGCATGAATCGGCCTTGTTCAGCTTCCAAAGAAAACAGCTATGAAAATTCAGAAAAAGATGAACATTCTTAGTAATGCTGCAGATGAAGACTAGAGGCTCATCTATTGTGGGAGTTGGGGAAAACTGGCACTAATAACAAGAACAATGAAGACCAAATACCTGTTAGAATTTTTGGTCTAGGAGGGGACATAAGGAATGAAGCACTGGGTGTGATGCATAAACAATGAACCTTGGAACACTGAAAAAATAAAATTAAATTTAAAAAAAATGAATTTTCGGTCAAGTCACATATATATTTTACATGATTCACCAAGTAGTCAAGAAATAGTACTTCACTTTTTACCTAAGCAATTATATAAGTAAAGGATCAAGTATTTTTCAAAATCAAAGGTTAAAAGCTAATAAAATTTAAAATACTATAAAATTTAAAAAAATAATCTGGAAAGAAATTAAAATAACAATGCAAAAGTCACCCATATAGCAAAAGATAGATGAAAAAGAAGGAAGAGGAGGAGGAGTGAGGGAATAGGGAGGAGGACTGAATCAAAAATAGAAAATGAATATGAGAGTAGTAGATAAAAAACTCAATTATGACAATAAATGAAAGTGGATTAAAAACAGTCTCCAGTACTGAACCTTAAACAAAATACAACCACACATCATTTATAAGAACACATAAGAAAACGTGACATTAAAAAAAGCTTAAAAAGTTATGTAAAAATATTTACCAAATGCAAAAGTAATACAAAAATTGAACATTAAAATTGAAGTGATGAAAATGCAAAGATAATCAGCAAGTGAAAGAATCATGCATAAAAATAATAAGAAAAAAAAGATAACCAGCATGAACCATTAAGAGCAACAAAACAGTGCAAGAATAACATTTTTTAGTAAATACAAGCAGAAACTGACAACACAACCTGTGGGAGATGACACAGTGTTCTCAGTTTTTGATTGATCAATTAGGAAAAAAAAATAGATCTGAATAAGATAATAGCATAGATCAAATTGTCCGGTCACAAATAGCACTTTAAAAGTACATAGTTAACATTTAGCAGAAGCAAGAGCTTCTTTCATTCATTCAAAAGTATTAATTATATCCTGTAGGCCTGATAACCTCAGTACCCTATGTAAGGTCATAAAGAGAACTCCAAGACTCCCCCAAAGCAGTATTCATTTTGGCTACACTGTCTGATCACAATGTAACAAAATCAGAATTAAATGCTCACCCTTCTTTCTCTTTCTCTCTCTCTCTCTCTCTCTCTCTCTCTCTCTCTCTCTCTCTCACACACACACACACACACACATCACTTTCTAAGTACTCCTGGGAAGAACTGAAATCAAAACTTCAATTAATAGTATTTAGAAATTAATGGCAATGAAAGCATTACATATAAAAACTTAATGGGCTATAAGATAAATTTAACACAGATGTCAATCCACTGGTTTTAAAAGATGTCATTACTAGATAAGAAATATTATAACTTAATAACTTAATTCAACTCCAGAGAGAAAGGTGAAATGGAACATAAGTACAATAAGTCTGGTTAGGATATAAAAAGTTAAAAGTCCATCTTCTTACCCTAACAACCAAAACAAACCAAGTCAGCCACAAAATCATAATTTGAAGCCAATTAAAAATCTGAGGTTACAAAGAAACCTAAGTGAATTAATTCAAGAAATGAAAAAGGCCTTCATAGGAGAAAAAAGACCACAGCTGCTTATATTCCAGGCATCGTGACAAGAATGAGGACAAATGTACCACAGATGGTTTAAGGAGGAATGAATAGAACTTTTAACAAACTTTTAACCACCATATGAAATTACACACTAGAATTCAAAGGAGCCCCAGCCACAAAGTGTATCTGCACTCACATGCCACCCTCTCCCATAGTACTTCACCTAGTACAAAGACAATTCCCCAGCATCTGAAAAAGTTGGCAGTCAAAATATGAAGAATAGAAAGATCATCCGTAGTTAAAAAAACAAAACAAAACAAAACAAACAAACAAAAAAAACACCTGATGGCTCACCTGTAAAGCGCTAAGAAATTTCTGGAATCTTGCCAGGGCTTAGACTCCAAATACCATTAAAGGGAAAGTTCTGGATCAGCCATTGGGCCAGTGGTGAAGAGAGTAAAACAAAAGCTAAATAAACTAATTAATAACAGACCAACTCAACAACAACAGATGACCACATTAACTTATGTGCCACTCTAGCAATATAGCAAAAGAAGTGTTGTGATCTTTTTAGAAAGCAAATACTATTAACTTCAGTGTTTGGCATCCTTTTATGCAAAATGCCCTCTTTGCAATCAAACGCTATGAGACACACAAAGAAGCATGAAAATGTGCCTGGGGCCAAACAAAAAATAGAAAAGTATCAATAGAAGACCCAAAGATAGCTCAAAGGTTGGAATTATCAGATAGAGACTTTAAAATATCTGAGAAAAACAGTAACAGATCCAGGTGAAAATTTGGGCAGTATGCATGAAGATATAGGGAATTTCAGTAATGAGTTAGAAGCTATAAAAAAAGAAAAAGAGGACATCTGGGTGGCTCAGGTGGTTATGTGACTGCCTTCCGCTCAGGTCATGATCCTGGAGTCCCAAGATCAAGTCCCACATCAGCCTCCCTGCTCAGCAGGGGGTCTGCTTCTCCCTCTGACCTTCTCACTCTCTCTCTCTCTCTAATTAATAATAAATAAAATCTTTAAAAAAAAGAACAAAAGGAATGCTAGAAAATGGAAAATAGATCAGAAATGTTAAATGGAAATATCAGAGTAAACATTCTCATTTTATTTTTTTCGAAGATATTTATCTATCTATTTATTTATGAGCAAGAAAGTGCTCTTCTGCACATGCACGAATGGAGGGAGGAGGAGAGAGGGAGTCAGAGGGAGAGAATTTTAAGCAGATTCCATGCTGAGCACAAAGCCATCCTGGGGCTCTGGATCTCAGGACCATGAGACTTGAGCCTAAACCAAGAGTAGGGCAGTTAAATGAATGATTCACCAGGTGCACCTCTCACTTTATTATTGATCTTAGGGGAAAAGGAGTCAGTGTTTGACCATTAAGTATGAGGTTAACTGCAGAGTTTGGGGAGAAGGGGGCAGGATGGGTTTTGTTTTGTTCTGTTTTGTTACGATGTCTTCAAATTGAAAAAAAAATTCCCTTTTTGGTTTACTGGGAGTTTATTTTATTTTGAGTGAAGACTGAATTTTGTCACATGTTTTTCTGCATCAGTTTAGATAATATAGTTGGCATCACAAGTGGAATTCTCTAGAATGATCCTGACTTACTAAAGCATGGTGAAAGCCTTAATTGGGGAAAGGATAGAGGTGAAAGGATGGTGAGCAGCTAATGCCTAGACAGCTTCTAAGCCCCTGTGGTAGGAGATGGCAGTTACTTTGCCATTTGTTAATGGAGGTAAAAGTTACCATTGGAATTTAGAAATATAGATTCAACTCCCAACGAGGGAGCTGGCTCACCTGATACATAAAAAAGTGCAAAATCATGACAGACAAGCTAAATATACTATCCTTTAGTTATTTTTATCTGTTATAGCTAAAATCAAAGTAAATAAAGTGTTGGGGATAGATTCTGGTGCTGCATTAATCTCAGATTTTGACCTTTCCAATATACAATCTTTAGCTTTAGTGCTGCTACCAGAGGGAAAATTGTGCTGGAAAAACAAATGGCACTTCTATAACCTCTGGTCACCAAAAAGTAGTCAAGGTTGTGGGGGGACAACAAAAAGCTATTGAAGCCAGGGAGTCTAGGGTGAAGGAGTTGTCTCATTTAGTGAATTGATGTTATCAGCTTCCTGAAGAACCTTCACTAACTGGATTGTGAGAGTGACTAACTTAGCAGCACTTGTTTTGGTTTTGTACAACGTAGAATGGAAGGGCATATTGGGGTTGATGCAAGACCCACAGCTCACTATTGAACAATTACAACATTCATAGATGAGTTGTTTTCTGGGAGGAGAAATCTCCATCATTGGAGAAAATCTCCATCGTTGGCAAGCAAACCACATCAGGGCACCCCTGGTAACTCCGGGAGGCTATCAACGGGTTCTAACAGGACCAGATAGTCACTCTGGACAGAGATTTGCATACTGGGTGATAGATGCAAATGTTCAAAACACTATAAAAGGACTGGGAAAAAATTTGATTCAGGAATTTGGAGCACCAAATTATATTCCTTAGAAGCAAGGAACACAGTTTACAGCTAATAGTATGAGGTCAATTTAATCATAATTCTTAAAATGTAACAATGACTTCTAAATCTGCATTTTCAGTTCTTGGAATTTTTTTTTGTGATGAACTCTTATGTAACTATGATAAAGGAATTATTCTATTTTATTAACTGGAACACCTGCTTGTTTTTATATAATCCTTTATTTATCTGCTCTCTACCTTTAAGTCCTCATAAATTGCATCTGCTTCAGAAACTATGTGGTGTCAACAAAAGCAGCACACAGCAAATGCACAAAAATCTATAAAGATAATGAACATGATAATGTTGATGACAATGACTGATATGCAGATAAAAATATACATTGCTAACTAAAAACCCAATTTCCATTTCATTATAAAAGAGTATCTAGGAACAATGAGGAAAAAATGGAAGTTAACAGAGAGAAAACAAAAAGATTTTTAAAATCAAGATTCAAAAGGAAAGTGGGAGAGAAAGGCAAAGAAAGAAATCACTTAACAAAATCGCTCAGTAAAACATATAAAAGGAAACAGGAAATGCTGAAGGCACTGATACAATGACAATTATATCCACGTCTCCCATTAAGTTTCTATTTATTGCCTCAGGCAGTCTCAACTCACACTCCTGTGAGACCTCATTCTTAAAGCTTGGTTTACTTATTGCCTTGTTCTTTTTTGTTGTTGTTTTCTTTTAGAATTATTAAATTCTCCATTGGGGAGGGTATGTGCTATGGCAAATGCTGTGAAATGTGTAAGCCTGATGATTCGCACACATGTACCCTGGAGCAAATAACACATTATATGTTAATAAAAAATTTAAATAAATAAATATATAAATAAAAACAAACAAAAAAAGCCAAAAAAAAAAAGAATCATTAAATTCTCCAACAATGGTATTAAAACAAAATGCCTAACATAGATAAGAATTGCTCATAGAAGGAATGATTGTTTTGTTAATGTATTACTTCATTATTTTGATTTTGATTGAGTACAGGATGAGTTAAATGGGCCTTATCATTTTATAGCAATTTATTAAAGATGGTATTTATTCCTTTATATTCAACAAATGCCCTACTTTGTAAATCTTTCCCATAATTCTTAATATCATGGTGGTGATGGAAGAAGTACCAAAGAAATTACAGGCCATCCCCAGGCTAATAGCATCTAGGGACATAGCCATCTATGTTAAAGCTGGGAAGGATTTAAGATTTGATCAGGTTGAACTTCCTCATTTTGATACAGGAGAAGCTTTAAGTTCACTGAGACTCACTCAGAATCACACAGGTGGTTAGCTCAGATCCAGAGTGAAGCTACAAATTTCTCACTGTATTTTGCTACTCCCCATTCTTTCTGCATTTCTTAATCTACCATATCCTATCCCAAACTGGAAATCAATTTGTATTAGTCTGCATTCTCCAAAGAAATAGAATCAACAGGAAATGTACATATATAGAAAGAGACTTATTATAAGGAAGCAGCTCAAATGATTATGGAGGTTGACCAGTCCACAATCTGCAATGTGGGCTGGTAGTTTAGAGACCCAGGAGAACTAATGGTTCAGATGAAGTCCAGAGTTAAAGAAAATTCAATGAAGGATCTTCAAGACATACTTACCTTAAAAAGTCAGGCAGGAAACTTTTGTTCAAGCCTCAAAGTGTGTGGATGAGGATGAACTTAGAGATACCAAAGTCCTACCAATGTAATTCTGACAAGGATTTGATAATTAAGACAACAATGAAATTATTCAATTGCAAGAATTGTTATTATCCGTCATTCCTATCTTCTGGTTCATTTGGCTTTCTAATCTGTACTCACAACCACTAAGTTCACTTCGAATACAATTCAAGGATATTGCTTTATTGCAAATTGACTCGAATATGAAACTAGTCTTTTTAGGGGCACCATCTGTTGTTCATGACACTTTAAATGAAGGAGATTTCAGTTGCTAAATATTCCACAGAAACATATGAAGAGAATTCAAAGGGTTTAAGTTTCTAAGAAAATACAATGTCCCCTAAGCATGAAATGAAACCCTTTCTTCAAAGTGTTTGCAATAACAAAGAAGTGTTTAATCATACTTGATATACATAAATCTTTTCTGGAAAAACAAAATAACACATGAACTAAAATCAAGTCTCCTGAAAAGCAAGCAGAATGATAAAAATCAGTGATATACATATTTATAATCATGTAAGGACAGAAACAGATGGAGATAAAGCAATTTGCCCCAAATCAAATGATTCTCAAAAGGCTAACTGATGTGCTCCCCTTATTCAAGTCATAACTATGAGTCAATTATACAAGGACAGAGTTGAGCTTTGGAGAGCAAGTGGTCTATAAGTATTTCTCTCAAGGGGTTAATCAGACTTCTTGGCCTCAGCAACTCATTTTTAAATGATTTGAATATGTTAGAAAGTCCCAAAGGAATAATTGATGAATACTAATTAAGATTCCAAATGCCTTGCAAATAAGTAGTTACCAGATAAATGTCTAGATATAAGAGTACCTATTAGTGATGTTTTGAGTTCCTTAGATGAAAGGTTTTCAAAAACAGCTCAGTTGGACTATTACAAAAAGAATAGAAGCTGCCATCTTTTGTGAACCACTCTAATCTATAATAATCTACCCTGTCAATAAACCAGTTAAACTGTGGCTTTGTTGGAGAGCTGGGGTCAGAAAGTATTATCGTAGATTGTCATTTTGTTCTCTACATGGTGCACTACCCATCATTTTAAAATGATATGCCGTGTTCAATATTTTATATGACTGAAGGATAACTCTCGACTTGAATTTATTGCCACACGTACTTGAAGCTAAATCATATATTACTTCAAATACTATTTTCAAGATATCACCTAGCATAACTGATGATAAACTATTCTATATATAAATCCACTTTGTCTCATTTTTCATTTGTTGCTTTATTGCTTTATGGTTATCTAAAATATTTTACACCTGGAAAATTCTCTGACAACTTTACCTACAATCTAATTATGTTTCAGTTGGATAACTAAAAAGAAAACTGCCTTTATGAAAAGTATTTTAAGGTTTTGTTTTGTTTTTATCTTAAAGTTGCTATGATTTTGGAAAGAAGCTCTTTGTTTTGGGACAAAAATCAATGCTGTCTTATTACAAACACTTGCTTTCAATATGGCTGAGGAAAAAATTAGGACAGAAATTGTTTATTATATTTATCTCTGAATTACTGGTATCTTGAACAAATATCAATTCATCCTGAATTTCAGCTAAACTTTTATTTAATTTTTCTCAACTTTCCTCACAGTGACTATTTCAACACTTGCACTTCAAAAATAATCTTATATTCCAAAATTTAAACTGGCAACTTCTTTCAACAAAAATCAATGAGGCGCTTTCCAAGACACTGCATCATTCAGTACACAGAAAACTCAATAAGCCAAGAGTTTTCTTATTTAAAAGAAAGAAGAAAGTTATCTAATATGAGCAAAGATCACACAATGATTGCAGAAAACACTTATCTCTTTGATATAAAAATATTGACTACCAAAAAAATCTGAAGACAGATTTCACAAAAGATTTTTTTTGCTTTTCAGAAAATGTTTTGACAGTCCAGCAATGTAATATTTAAGTATAGAGACTGCTGTTCTATTTATTTTTTTTAAGATTTTATTATTTGAGAGAGAGAGAAACAGAGATAGTGAGAAAGAGCACAGAGGGGAGGAGGCGAGGAGAGGGAGAACCTACGCAGAGCTCGATCCCAGGACCCTGAGATCATGACCTGAGCTAAAGAGAGACTCTTAATGGACTGAACCAACCAGCACCCCTGCTGTTCTATTTATTTCCTCACAATTTTAATAGAACCTCTTAAAGGGATATGAAACCCACCAACTAATTACTATAGCTTCTAATCTTACACCCAAGGTCATTCAGGCACAGTGATTATTGTGTTAAAATAGAAACTAAATTAGTCAATGTAATTCTGTGTAACTATTTGATGCAGTAGATGCCCAATCCATAAGACATTATATTTTGCCATTTAGGATCACATGACAGTATACTGTGATTAATCAAATGTTGTAAGGTTTTACAGGAATAATGTGCATAGATCAAATACATGATTGTCTAATGGGCATTTACCTAAGAATAACCTCTGAAAGCACTGTGTGTAATATTATATTTCAAGTAGACATAAATCAAGAAGAAAGATGACCCAGGGAGCAGAGGAGCCAGGTATTTGTGTCTCTCTCAGTCAAGGGAAGATAAAGTCCATGTAACTAAGGTAAATTAATTGGTGTCTAGTTCTCATCCCTCTTTTCCACCTCCATAAAATAAAAATGATGGCATCTGCCAAGCACCACAGGAACGCCAGATATGAAAAGATTATCTTATTCACCTACACTCTAAGATTCTCAAATACTCCATTACATAACATTGTGTTATGATAACTATTTTCCAACATCAATTTTATATTTTTTGGTAGTTATTCTGTAAGGAAAGACGTTCCTAGGAAGTTGGTTGAAATGATCTCTGTAAACTTACAAAAGACTACAGTGGGGAAATGACCTTAAGAATGCAGAAGGATCATATTTTACACCTTAAATTTACACAACGTTATTTGTCAATTATGTCTCAATAACGTTGGAGACGGAGAGGGAAATAAAGAAGAGGGGAGAAAAAGAAAGGCAAATAAACCTCCAGGCCTACTTTGCTTATACAATTTTAATGGTTTGCATGTAAAGAGTAATGAGAAGGGAATTATGTTAAAGAATGGAACATGGGTGGATTAGCAGAAAGAGGAATTAAAGCTTTCCAGAATTTTAACATGTTAAATTATGGTAATAGTGAAATTAATGATTAAAATGAAATCAAATCAAGCACTTAAATAAAATATAAAGAAACATTCAATCTTCAGGAAAAAAGGTAACATCTTTGCAACTGCAAAATCTATAACCAAGGTTTTCAAGAGTTTCTGTTCTCATGAATAGGTTTATAGATCTCCTTTATAGCCATTGCTAACTTCCAATAATAATAAGTAAATCATCCACCAAATTACCACTGGCCTTTCATGAATTTATCCATATATTTAGCTAATAGCTCCTACTATATGTCTAGCTTTGAGTTAAACTCAGATTAGAAATATTAGTGGCTCAGTCATTAGGCGTTTGCCCTCAGCTCAGGTCATGATCCCAGGGTCCTGGGATCAGGCCCCACATCCGGCTGGGATCAGGCCCCGCATCGGGCTCCCCGCTCAGCGGGAGGCCTGCTTCTCCCTCTCCCACTCCCCCTGCTTATGATCCCTCTCTCACTGTCTGTCAAATAAATAATTAAAATCATTTAAAAAAAGAAAAGAAATATTAGGAAACTCTTATTATAAGTTATTATTTGAAAATTTCAAAGAAGAAAAAAATGTATGATCTCTCAGGGGATCCTGCAAAATCAACACCTATTTTGATTTAACTTAATTTCTAAAATAAGGTGTACATATTAGAAAGGAGGAAACAAATCTACCCTGGTTTTCAGATGACGTGATTTGAAATTCCAACTACTCAGGACACACATTCACCCTCTGGATAAATCACTATGCCTTGAGGTAGAGAACTAATAATGGCCCAGCTTGAGCACATGTCTGACTCCGGAAGGTACTTATTTAGAAGCTCTACTAGAAATCTGTGTATTAGATTACATTGGTTCTCCTAATGAAGAACAGGGTTATTAGCAGAAGATGGGGGAAAGAAATGCTAGACACTAAAAAAAATATGGACATTGGGGAGGGTATGTGCTATGGTGAGTGCTATGAAATGTGTAAGCCTGATGATTCACAGACCTGTACTCCTGGGACAAATAATACATTATATGTTAATAAAAAATAAAACATAAACAAGAAAACAAATAAATAAAAGGAAAGCGTTTTATTGGTTTACTATGAGGCTTTAAACAAGACTATGCATATAAATACTTAGCACAGTGCGTGGTACATAATAATCATGAAATGTTCACTTTAATAACTAAAGTGGGGACTATCTCTCCCTCCCCAGATGCTCCTGCTCTTGCCTGTGAAGAATGACTGTGGTTTTGGTTCAAAAATATTGAGAAGGCAGTTTCCTATCTCAATCTCCATCTCTCTCTCTCTCTCTCTCTCATTAGACAGCAAGAATGACTTATCTGAATGATTGCGAAGTTTTAGAAAAACACTAGGCAAGAGTAACTTTCCTCCAGGGACGCCCTTCTTGCAACAGCCTATCCCCGGGCAGGGATTTCTATTCTTGCCCTGACATTATGCAGGAAGCACAGCAAGATAAGAGCTCTCCTACAAGTCAAACTAGAAGCCGGCCTCTTCCTTTGGATATAAAGCATGTTGATTCCCCACACATGTAGCCAGATGTCTACTTTAAGGCTCTTCTGAAACGTCATTGTGAAATACTAGCTATGAGGGCAACTCCGGAAATTTGATTGTGGTGGCAGGTCTATAGTTCAGTTTTATCAGAAAACAAAATACAAAACAAACAAAAAACCCAGTATCATGCTTTTGTAGATATACATATGTGTGTGTGTGCTTGTGTGTGTCTGTGTGTGTGTGTGTGTGTGTATACACACATATATCTGAATCTAAACTCAGAGGAAGAAAGGTACAATTAATCATCATGAATTTGACAGACATCTTCAAGATCACCAGCATTAGCTGCTATCATTGTTATTGATATACGGCAGAGCATTAAACAAAGAAGAGATTTACAGTGACTGCTCGGTGTAATTTTAGGTTTAGTCACAGTCTTCAGATCACCCACAATGCTTTACAAAAGGTTATCTGATAGAAAGAACATATACACAATAGAGTGTAGCCAAGGGGGTAACACTAGGACCTATTAAATATAATAGCTGAGATTTTATAGATGATAGCATACTAACCTTACATTTTTGTGATAAGAGGGAGTTTATTAACCAAAAAAAAAATCTATATAAACAAACAAATAAGCCAAGTTTGAGAATCTTGAAGTACTCTCCCTTAAAAAAGACATAACTTGTGTAAAGGAATGATATCAAAGTATCTTAATATGGGGTTAAATATATTCCAGAATTAATTAAGCCACCTGGAACATATAGGCATATAAGTTTTCAGAGAAGAAAGCCAAGCAGAAAGGAGTAAAATCAGAGTGAGGATTAGAAAGGAATAACATCATGGGAGAAAGAGAGTTTACCTTCAAGGGAAAAGCAATGTTTTGAAAAGACAAGATTTTTAAGTATATGAGAAAGGATTTGAGGCTATATCGGAAGACATTATTTTGAAATAATTAGGTTATACAAAGAAGGTACAGAGGGGTAAGTTTCCTATATTATGAGTAAACAGACCAAATGACCACTGAGTTTCTCCCAGCTCCATGAAATTCTTTAAAACAAAGTGTCTTCATAACTCTTCAATGAAATGAAAGTGGTTTAAGTTTAATGCTTTTAGCCACTGCTTTAACACTCTTGGTTTAAACTACAATTCTTTCTTATTCCATTAAGTAGTATAGAATTTCAAAGAATTTATATATTTAAAAAATTAAACTGTGATGTAAAGGTTGCCTTTTCTAGAAAAATGTATCAGACAGTAGCAAGAAATCTGAATCTGCAAGAAAAACAAGTCTTCACTACCACCAAGACAAAAAGTATCTTATTTTTACTCCTTCATTAAGACTACTGAAAATTTGTAATTTCTAGAATCTGGAAAATCTAAAAATCATTAAGAGAATGCTGTTCACTGACTATGGAATTTTACATCCAAATAATTTAGAATACTTTTAATATGCCAATCCAATGACACCAAAGTGTTATTTGTATAGACAAAAGAGTTTGAATTTGCACAGGTAATATGACTAATCTTGAATATTATATAAATAACAGATACAAGAATAATCATTTACAAAGAGTCAGAAGTACACACAAAATTCTTTTGATGAGATGCCAAGGAATGCACCAAAAATCCAAGTTCTTTCTTCTGATGTCATGGATGAATGCTAAGTAATTCTATAACATTCATTTTCACATATGTATAAAAGAGAGAGGAAAAAATGCCTAGATTTTGTCTTTGCATAGTGGGAGAAAAAGGACTGCTTAAGAATTTGAACAAGGATATGTTAATCAAATATTATAATTCTGGATCTTATTTTTAGAAGTTTACAAAGTTTCAAGTATGATTGGGAGGAATGTTCAAGAGAGTAAAGGAGATACTATTAACATACAAAAGTCAAGGAAAGAGATAATCATAAGGAATCCCCAAGGTAGAGATGTCAAGGAATTTTAAGAAGAGTGGTTTTAGGTTATTTTCTGTTGTCTGCTATGCAGTAGGCTGCCACAGTGATTTCAAATGTTCAATTAAAGTGTATTTTTATGCACATGAGGCATTATGGGTAATATGGGAGGCCGATGGTCACTCGCTGGCAAAGTTGGGCAGAAGTCACACAGTAGCTTCGAGAGGGACATAAGAAGCAAGGATTAAGAATTTAACATGAAATCCCACAAAAAAGTGGCTAGGAGAAAAAAAGAACACCTCACCTATGCTAATCTAGAACCTTCGATTTGCCGCACAATGGCCAAACTTTCAAGTTCCTGGCTTGCTTGCATACAAACGTAAGGCTGTACTGCCCACAATTTTCAGATAGACATTTAATTCTTTCATGAACCATTCATTTTGTTCTGAGTTACTTAAAGTTTTCAGTCACTGCTATTCTTGCATTTCAATTATAAATTAGTGTTAGTCTACATCAGTTCTATTTGCCCAGGGTTATCCGTTAACCCTATAATATTAACTGTACTTATGGGCTATACTTTCCAATAATTAGATTTTAGAGTTTAGAATTTATAGTTGTTGCAGCTCAAATACAGAATTATTCATTCTCCTGGCTTGCAAGCAGATATAAACCTAATATCTCAATAAAAATATGCTTATGCATTGAAACTGCAATGTTCTCCCTACCAAAAGTAGAAGCAGATAGAGTAGGTGGGTCCCAGGCTTACTTGTCAAGCCCAGGAAGAACTCTGAAAAAAACTTGAAGAATTTGAGATACTTTCAAATTTGTGCTCTCAAGTGAGAATAAAGCTATCGTTTTTTAGCATGCCTAGGTTTGAACCACCATATTCTAACTGGGTTCTTTACAATGCCAGGCAAATTTTATATATGACACAGGTTTGAAAAAGAATAGAATTATAGCTGTTACTCTTTTGAATGAAATAGATCTACTGCCTTAACTCTTCTCTCCATATTAGTTATAGATGCATATCAGATCCAACTTAAGATTATCTTTCATGAGCCAACTGGAATAACAAGAGAAAGCAATAAGAACCATTTACACTGTACAACTGATTATCTTCATACATCACTCATGCAAAATTACATTATCCTTAGAGATAAATTGTTGAGAACTAAAGACAGTGATCTCTAACCTCAAAATTTCCTTTGTCCCTCAAATTACTTTCACATAGTTTCTTGGTAACCAAAGGCACAGATGGAAAAAAGGTGAAAATTTTACCTAATTTCTCAAATCCATGCATTTAACATTAAATAATGGAGAATATATAATCCTGGTCTTATACTTCCCATATTGATCAACCAGACAGTAATACAGTAGAAAAGGAGGTAAAATTTATCTTCTTAATTTGTATTGTTTTCAGGTTAACATGTAGAGCATATGGCTACCATGGTAATAAGCTAAAATAGTCACAAGAGGGAGCGAAGAGTTGCAGATAATTAATTCATGTCCCTAAACTATGGATGCAGAATTTTAAAGGTTTCTATTTATAGACTATAAGGATTACACTGGAGTATATGTTTATGTGAGTACAAATTCAGAAAGTACAATTATGAAAAATTAATGGAAGGAAAGTAAGTTTAAGCATGATGCTATCTTTCCTCACAGGGCAAAACAAAAGTATCCAATTATTACTATTATTCCCCTAGAGAAAGAAGTTAAAGTAGAATGATCCAGTGGTGGTAACCTCACACTGGATAGGCAGTCAACCTCTCCAACACCAGCCCCTGGGCTCTCATAAAGGCAGAACAAGGTGATTCACATCTGTCAAACAGATTGTATTGTCTTACTGCAGAAGATTATTTCCTCTGGGAAAAAAAGAATGGATGTGAAGCTCTTGGTTTTCACAAGAAAATTTAGGTTCTGACCTATCAATAAAGGGATTTATAAAACAAGGGGTTTCCCTGAGCATAAGGGTATGCTTTCAAGCCTTTTCAATGGAGAAGTAAAATTTCTTATGGCTTCTTGTTGATTACCTAATTAAATACAGGTCAAGGGTTTCATTCCGAAAATTCTAATATTTTCTGAGCAAGGTCCTTTTCATGGCCCAGGTTGTCATGTGTCATGGGATAACAGTTATATACATCTGCTTCAACAACTTTCTAGCCCTACACATGTCTGTTATTCTTGACTGCCCCAACCACTGAGCGGCCCAGTTGATGTGCTGTTATCTAACACATGCAGGATTTGCTAAACCCACCTAACTAGCCTCCCATCCTGGCCCCAAAAGGACTTGGTCCACCTTCAACCACTGACTTGTCGCTTTTATTTTCCAATTAATAATTCAATGACTAGAGATAAATTTTTTAAGCAATTAATGAAGTTTTGACTGTTTAATATTCTTTCCTGACCAATGGCAAAACAAGAGTAGTGAACACATGAAATACTAAAGGCTTTCTCTGCTTGTCTGCACCTCAAGTTTGCAGGGCAGGATTTTTAAATATACAGTATAGTCAATCAGAAAA
>CM052810.1:127233395-127281871 GCA_028533885.1 Nasua narica | reverse complement strand
GGGGGGGTAGGGATATGGACATTGGGGAGGGTATGTGCTATGGCAAATGCTGTGAAATGTGTAAGCCTGATGATTCACAGACTTGTACCCTGGGGTAAATAATACATTATATGTTAATAAAAAAATTAAAAAAAAAAAAAGAAATTAGAATTAAGCTGCCAGGAACCTTGATGTCAGACAGTGAAACAAGTGATAAAATAATGAAATGCAAAAAGACAGTCTTATGTTAGATAAGGTAAGTCCTAGTCCTCTGCTCTAGAATCCACTAAAAGAGCATTTTGTTTATTAATTTGTTTGCTTTTATGTAAAAATAAGAATCAGTCTCTCTCCTCTATTTCCAACTCAGAAATTACAGGATTTTGATCTCCTGCTATTGTTCTTAAATTAATAAGTTAAGAAGAGTTTTCCTGAGGTAGTACTACTATTCCACACTATTCAAGACAAGAAACTGGCCCTGCTGATATTCTTGTTGTTTTGACTCAAAAGAAATTCTAGAAAAAAATTAAACCTGATAGCTGTCAATTTTGAGCACTCAGACATTTTAACTTTGCTGTATCTTCATTGAAAATATCCTAATAAATCTGGATCCAATTTATTTTTTTTTTATTTTCCAGATTTTTCTAATGAAGATTGATTCCTATTATTTTGGCCATGATCGCATAGTAGTTAGTACTCTGCATTTTGTGTTGTTCTTTTTTCTTTTTTTATTTCTATTTTTATTAGCAAAAATTGTGGTTTTTTAAGATTTTATCTATTTATTTGGCAGAGGGAAAGAGATCACAAGTAGGCAGAGAGGCAGGCAGAGAGAAAGGGGAAAGAGGCTCCGCACTGAGCAGAGAGCCTGATCTGGGGCTTGATCCCAGGACCCTGAGATCACGACCGGAGCCAAGGCAGAGGCTTAACCCACTGAGCCACCCAGGAGCTCCACAAGAATTGTTTTGATATTCCCACCTTATTTTCAAAATCCATTTACCTTCTGTACATAGACTGCTTGCTTCATGTCTAAACATTTTTTATTCTAGTAGAACACTTAATATGAGATCTATCTTCCGAACAGATTTTAAGTTTACAATATATTATTGTTGACTATAGATACAATGTTGAATAGCAGATCTCTCGAGCTTATTTGTCTTGCTTAACTGAAACTTTGTGTCTGCTGCTTAGAAACTCCCTATACAATAATTACTGATGTTAAGCCTCTGCAAGAATTTTAACTTAAGTCATGTTGATCAAACATAAATCCCCATATTTTCTTATCACATTCTTAAGATTATTCATCTTAAATACATTTTTCTTAAATGCTTATTTAATATCCAAATTTTAACCAAAGTTTAACAATTTAATACAGATATCATTTATGAATGGCTTTACTTTTATAGTACTTTCACTTTATTAATATAAGGTAACTCAATATTTCAGGTGATTAATATTCACTTTTAATTTTTATTCTTTTTTTTTTCTTTTTAGTCTTGATTTGGTAACATTTGCAAAGAAATTAAGAGAAAGTTACAACCATCTTGGGAGTCTTTAGCTACTTTTCCCAAATAGGAGTCCCTGCCAACTAGGTCCCCCTGCTACAGGTGAAGGACAGGACTGAGTTTGCTCCCTCTTAGAAAAGAATGTTCTTCATGAAGCTCCCTTCATTAGACTGGTAGTAGAGAATGTTCCTGGACTTAATATGGAAACCTTAAGAAAGAGAAATGTGGTCTGACCTTGGATATAGTCTAATAAAAGATATTACCAAATATCTTTTAATTAATTAAAAAACATTTATTAACATATGTATCTATCAGCAATATGAGATATCCTTATGGCAATGTTCTCTATTCTGACTGCATCAATGTCAATATCCTGGATGATATATTGTGCTATAGTCTTATGATACTACTGGGGGAAACTAGGTAAAGAGCACTATTCCCCCATATTATTTTTTACAACTGTATATGAATCTACAAGTATCTCAAAATAAAACCTTTTGTGTATCTTTAAAGTGCTCACCTAATCTCCTCTGCCCTTTTCTGAAAGTTGATAGATGTGAAGAAAATCTACCTCAGTGTTATCCCAAATCCAGTATTTTCCAGAATAAAGCTCTGTTCTCAACTTTCTCTTGTATTTTGGCTCAGGAGTACTGAATTCTAGGCTCAGCTTTGCCAATAAATGAAAGATCTAAGCCGTATCACTTCTTTGTTTTCTCAGTTTTCTCATTTAAAATGACAAATTGAGCGAGATAACTTGAAAGCTTTTTTTTCCCTATCCTTAAAACTCTATGATTCCAGGTACACTGAGCTAGTGCTAAGTGTTTTTCAATCAAATTATAGTAACTCTGACACATTATCAAAAGTGAGTCCTTAAGTAGGATATCTAACAACAAAGCCAATACCATGGACTCCTGGGGCTTTCATCTATTGATCAGCAATTGAAAGCTTTGGAGTAGAAAAAAGAGCACTTCAGGAATCCTTGAACAACTCAATCTCCTCTGGTCCACAGCAAGTAGTTTTTCCCATCCTCCTCTCAATAGGTAACAACCTAGGAGATCTTTACCTCAACATTTTGACACTTTTCCAGTGTTCCCATTAAAACCACATTTCTTTAAAAGATTTTATTTATTTGACAGAGAGAATGAGAGAGAGAGAGATCACAAGTAGGCAGAGAGGCAGGCAGAGAGAGAGGGGGAAGCAGGCTCCGCGCCGAGCAGAGAGGCCAATGTGGGGCTCGCTCAGAGGACCCCAGACCCTGAGATCATGACCTGAGCTGAAGGCAGAGGCTTTAACACACTGAGCCACCCAGGTGCCCCAATACCACATTTTGATATAAAAATTTTAAACCAGGGAGCCCTGCAATGACTAAGCGTGTTTACCATGCCCTCTTTACCTTGCCCTACCCCCACTCCGCCCCAAGAATATTCCTTACAATGCAGAACTGTTTGAACTAGTTCTTAATCTTGATATAGTATAAAAAACAAATCCAAACTCAGTTGGGAAAATGCATTCATGCAGTTACTTTAATGTTTTACTCTGTTTCTGTTGAAGATTAAATAAACCAAAGACCACCAAAAAAAAATTACTAAATATTTTTTAAAAGAATTTTTGAAGAAATTGTCTTTATATTGCTCAGGGTCCTCTGCAAAAGGATTCACGCAGATTCAGCATGGATAGGGATAAAGACTTCCAGAATTTAGAACCAGAAAAAAGCTTATTTCTTGTATAGAACTTAGGCATTTATTTTTGTCACATAGTTAGAATTTACAGCCCATAATGTTTTCTTCACGATCAGTGCTGCCTAAAAACCCAAACCTTAATTTAAACCTCAAACTTAGTACTCTTAGACTAATGGTATTAAACAGTTCTTGGTACACATTCAAAATATCTCAGAAGACATATTAAGAATAAAGATTTCTTGGTCCACATCAAGAGATTCTGAGTAAGCAGGTCTGGGACAAGGGCCTCAAACCTGCCCTTCTGATGAATATCTAAGATAACCAAAATGCAAGTAGCCCACAGACCACTTTCAGAAGTACTAGCTATATAGTTTTAAATTATCTCCACTGTTGTTGACACTTCAAATGTATCTATTTTTATAGGAGTAGCTTTTTAGAGAATTATTTTTATTACAGATCATCTTATTTTCTAGATTAAGCAGAAAAATAATTTGTGCATCTCTGCATCAATATAAATATATAACAGGTATTAACTTGCAACCAATGGGGAATATCTGGGTAAACATTTTCTGTATCCTAAGCAAGGTACGACTGCTTAAACAAAATTATAAAGACTGAAAAAGGGAAGGGGGTGAATTTCATGGCAACCGAGTTTAGGATTTCTATTCAATAAGGAATACTACACCAAGTTAATAAACAATTGACAAAATGGGAGAATATATTTGTAATTTCTGAAAGCATCAAAGAATTACACCAGAATATGCTATACACTAGATTCTACCTAGAACTTACGTAAATAAATGGGGGAAAAAATAACAGCCCCAGCAGAAAAATGAGCAAAAAATAGGAATAAACAAGATATATATTTTTAAATATCTAAATGCAGCAAGCATGTAATGAGATGCTCAGGTTCACTGGCTATCAGAGAAATGCAAATTAAGAGAAAAATAAGATATCAACTTATATTTAATAAACTGGTAAACATTAGGAAGCTAGACACTACCAAGGACTGGCAGGAATATGATGACTATTTTGAGAGCAATCTGGCTGTCAAAGAAGTCTCACAGCCCTTCTCTTGCCATAAGATTTTCCAGGTAGTGATTATACATCCACCATTATGTTCACCAAACCATCAGAAGCCCAAATTAAGTCTCTGCCCTCTTCTTAAATCATACTTTCTCTTGACTTGACAAAAGGCAGAAACCCATCATCCCTTTGTAGACAGGTTTGAGAGACACAGACCACCGACAGCCCTCTGTCAAAGTCTCCTTCACAATCCAATCCTTGACCCTTGTGTACCCTAAATGCAAGGAAAGGGTTCCTACAGTCACATAGCCATCTTCATGCAGTCTCTTCTCCCTTAAATGTCCTGCATCATAAACTCATACCTCGTTGGAATGGGGCATCTGCTAACTCAGTGATTGAATCAAGTTCACCATCATAAGTATCATGAGAGCTAATGTAGGTCCAATTGAACAAGCAGACAAGTCCAAGTAAAAAGACTTGGGTGATTTCTATCTCAGAAGGAGAATGCTACCAGAAGTGGGTTAACTTTTATACTACATCTGGAGCCAGACTATCTTTAGGGTCCCTTCTAGTCCTCTGAGTACAAGATTCAAGATAGACCAGAATCCAGGTACCAAAAGTCCAGGCAAAAATGACCATTGAATTCAAGAGAAAGACAAACCATACGTTAATTTAAAAAAAATCATTATAGTTATTCTTCCAACAGTACAGTTTAAAAATAATTATGCTTAAAATTTTAACTGATTTTTAAATAAAACTTATGAATAAGACATAATAATTACACTTACAGATTTACCCTTCCAAATTGAGGGAAAGTGTTATGTTTCAAGTTTTTAAGTAATACAGAGTATCTTTCTCCAAAGAAATTATGTTCTTTTAATTTCAGAAATTGGGTCCATTTCTCTATCATACCATTATATTATTTGAGGCTTAAAGAGCAATATCTCAAAGTGTGGGCAAGACCACAGGTCTCAGAATCACCTGGATTACATTTAAAACATGCAAATTCCTTCCTAGAAGTAAGTCCTTGCCCCTTCCTTGATATATTACAGCAGACTGGAACACGGATTTTGTGTTTTGAAAGCCTCTGGTATTCTTATGCAATAAACTCACAAACTAAAGTACTTAGGCACTCAAACTAAAATGGGGAAACCATTGTTTTGGAATCTGTATTTGTGAGGAATTCATTTTTTAGTATGAACTAAGTAGAATGTCTTCTCTAAATTTATAAACATCACCCTCTACAGAAAATCAGCTTGTTTTAATGATTAGGGCTATGCACCAGAACTCAACAAATGTTTTATTCCCTGTGCCACCATTTTCCCTTATGAATGATATCAGTAAATTATTTAAATTCACTGTGATAAATAGGATATATAGTAATTCCTTTTTCCTGCCTCAGAGGCATAGTGTGAGGTTAATTAAATAACAGCTGCAAAATACTTTTGGCTCCTTAGAGAAAGACATTATATAAGACATTATATTATATATGCAGCATTTTTTCCTCTCCAATGAAAATAGAGCTAATTGTTCTTCAGAACTCAGCCCATGGCAGAGAAAACAACCATGACATGGCTTTCACAGGCATTAAATTCACAAGGGCAAAATTTTGTCACAGTTGGTATCAGACCCAGTGAGTTCTACGCTTCAATTCTTTACACAAAGACCACTGCCATCTTGTGGAAAACAGCCATTGTCCTTATCTTGGGCTTCTATTTCATTTGTGTGAAATGGTGACAAGATAATTTGGGTTTTCTGCTATCGAGGATTTGTGACACATACAGTCTTAGTCATCCTGAGGCCTGTTATCTGAGGCACATGAGGGCGATGTGAGACCACCCTGAAGGTCAGGTAGTGTTAATGGAAGGAAAAGCTTTATAAACAAGACATCTCCCTAGGGCTCTGAACTATACTTATCCTTCAAATGGGGCTTGCCATACAAACCTGCTTTTGTGTTCCATTTATATTGTGGAATTAGGGCCAAAAATGAAGGAAAAAAAGTCATCACTGGTGATCATTAAATCCAATGATGATGGCTCTGGGAAAAATGTGTCAGTCTGTAAATGTTGTTTGCATTCATTTGTCAAAAGAAGAAGAGGGATTGCTTACAGAAAATAAATGAAATAAGACCATGAAACAGCCCTGAAGTCTATCAAGTTTGATAAATAATTGTCATATTTTGACAAATGTGATGAATTTCTAAATCCATCCTATAAAAATAGGTTTTCAGGAAAGGAAAATTCCTTTCTAGCTATTCTCATATTTGTTGAAAGACTTACAAGTATACCTAGAGAAAATATAGTAAATGTCTTTCATTTATTCCAGGGAAAACTTTGCCTTAACAAGTAATGCTACATGGAAAAAAGAAAAGGAAAAAAATAGTCCTTCTATAAAGGAGGTTTTCTTTGAGAAACATAATTTTCATTATTTGCATTTTTAAATTCTTGTGGCTGAGTCAGCCATAGGCAAAAAAGCAAAGAGATGAAATTTGTCTTTGATATCCTCTCCTCTGCCCACTTCTCCATTTTTACTCTATCCCTTGCTTCAAACACCTCCCCTTGGCTGGGATTTTTTTCACCTGTGTCCCCAGGCCCTCATTTCTGCAGTTATCAGATAACTGAAATGTAAATCAATGTACACTAAAATGTTAGAGACTGAATAAGTCACTCTACAGAGGAAGGAACAGGTAAATTTTTGGAGAATTGTCAGTTCTTACTTAGTGTACCAAAAAATGGATTCTAGGAAACTGGGCAGGGGAAAGAGTGTGGTGAATTTTTTTCTCTAAGACCCAAGATTTCATTATATGGGCACCTATCTATTCAATTTATTGATCTTTAAAAGTTTAAAAAATACTTAGGCAAGAGGAATATCTTAAGTAGTGCGGTACTACATCCAAAAAAACAAACAAAATCAGGGGCGCCTGGGTGGCTCAGTTGGTTAAGCTCAGGTCATGATCCCAGGATCCTGGGATTGAGCCCCGCATCAGGCTTCTTGCTTGGCAGGGAGCCTCTTCTCCCTCTCCCTCTGCCTGCTGCTCCCCCTGTTTGTGCTCTCTCTTTGTCGAATAAATAAATAAAATCTTAAAAAAAAGAAAAGAAAGACCACATTGGCAATTATTTTTAAAAAATCATATGACTCACGTATCAAAGATAATATATAAGTTTACTGAAATGTCTTGAAGAGGCAGCAAAAAGAGGGACCAGGAATACAACACATAACACAAATAAAATTTCTTCTATAATGTTTTTTGGATAGATTTTTCTCTTAACTCCTATGAATCAAAGCAATCAGTCCCCTAAATTTCCCATCCTTGCATATCCAAAAGCACCCCCAGCTTTCTGTTCCATTACTGAGCTCCAGGAGAAGGACTTTCTTAGGTGAGCAGAAATCTTTATATACTACATTTCTATCCAGTAGCCTAGTCAGTACATCAGAAGACCAGCAACCTGGCAACGATAACAAAGAATCCCCTTAAAGGGTGGAGGGCGTCAAAAACAATAAGCATGTGTTCTTCAATAATTTTTCTCCTTTAGCATAAAAGTAATACCACATTACAAAAAAAAAGTCTCTCTTTGAGACCAATTTATCCCAAACAGGGTTGGTTTTTATTCAGACCTCTGAAGGGTAACCAGTATGCAAATAACTTGTATACTGGAAGACACTTTGCTAAGGGCTAGGTATGTGGCGAATTGATGAACATGCTCATCCCAGAACACCATTCCCCATGCTTTTGGCTGGCATACTCCAGTTCATGCTGGAGGAGCCTTCTTTTCACTCACACACCAAAATGAGTTCTCTGGCAGAGAATGTCAGTTACCTTCTCCCTAATCCATTATTTGCTTATATTCTCATAATAAAAAACAAAACAAACAAAATAAAACCTCTCCATTTTAGCTGAAGACATGGCCACACACAAGAAAGAATATATTTCCATTTCTCACATAACTTTCAGTTAGGTATGGCCATAAACCTGATTTTCGGACCAATGATATGTGAGCCCAGAGGATATGCGCATGTTGTGAGCTGTGCTCTGAAGAGAATCCTGAGTGGCTTCAACTTCTCCACCTTCCCTTTCCTGCTGCCTGGAGTGAGGACAGTGGTGGGGACCATGGTGGAGCATGTGGATGAAGGAACACACTGGTAATGGCAAAGCAACAAGACAGAAGGAACTTAGAGCCTGGACAGGATGTAACCACCACGAGACCACACCTGGCGAGGAGACCTCCATCACTTCCGATAGCACCGTACGCAGGCTTTTCTTGGCATGCTGTCTCTGCATTCCCTAATTGGTGGTTTTCTTATCTATAGATTTGTAAACTCTGGGCAGGAAGAAGATCTTGTTAAGGCCTCTATTCTAGGGTCAGGTACACCATGTATTTGCAATACATGTTTGCTGGGTGGATAAATGGATGGACAGGCGGATGTGTAAATGAATGAAATAGATGGCTGATCAATCATGGGACCAGTTTATAGTCATTCAGGGTCAGATATTTTTATATTATAAATGAATAGAGTTTTTGAATGGAGTTTTCAGATTTGGAGCATAATATTTAGATTATCATTTAAAAATAAACTTTGGAAGAAAATGCTGTAAACAGTAACAAGGGTGGTGACTCTGAAATGACTGATGTAGGCACAGACATGATTAATGGTAACACTTATCAGCTGGGAGTCTCTTTTAATCAACGATCTCTCTTCAAAGTCCTAGGGCTAGTACTGATTCTGTTTTTATCTTTCTTTTATCATGGTGGTCTTCTGATAGAGGTAGAAGCTCTAAATATAACAAGCTACAAAATTTCTCTGTACTTACATAAATCTAGTTTCTAATGGACAAGGCCTCCAGGCTTAGCCATTACTATCACTGTCCTCTTCCTGTTCATCTATCTCCGTCCCTCTGCATTTCCACGTTCATACATTGCTGTGCACTGCCGTATGGGAGAACCTACCTGACCAGTCATGAAAACTGAACTCATCATTTATACGTGACAGTTTGCACTTGGTACAGAGTCATCATCTGGGCCAAGAGGATGGTTTCACCCACTCCTTACGCACTCTAGGATATCTCACCAAGACTGCTCTTCTGATGCTGTCTGCAGATGCTTGTATGGACTGAGGTTTGGATGTCCCAAGAAACGGCACTCTTGTCCCAAGATGGTGCTTGGCTCCACGGCACGAACTTTCTGACCACCCACAGCTATACTGCCCAGTCTAGCTGCATAGTTTGCTGGCCTACTCGTGCTTTTGAATCTGTATTTTCCCTTTGGGGTTTTTCTTGCCCTTCAGTTTCCACTAATCTCTCTATTCTCTCTCTTTTCAGCAAGTGAGACATTGTTTGGCCTGTCCTAAGAATCCAGACATAAAGAATGGCAGGGAGGGGAAGTAGCTCTGGAGTATTTCTTCTATTCCGTGTCCTCTTCCCACTTCATCCCTCTTCCAGACACACACACACCCCACATACCCTTGTTCCCCTGCCCTCCCTCCTACAGCTACTACGGGACAGGGGTAAAATGCTCACGTTTATTCTGCAAAGGCTGCAGCTGGCTCTCAAACTGCTGCTGTGCTTGCAGAAGAATCTTTAATATTTGTTCTTCTTTAATTCTTTCACAGTCCACTTCGTGTGATTTGCTCAGGTTATTAAATGAAACATGCTTCTGTCCTTCAGAAGTTTTATTCTAAAAACAAATACAAAAAAAAATAAAAATAAAAAATAAAAACAAACACAGCCTCAGAAAGTCCTATATCCACGTAGTAGTCTTCTCCCTGTTATGGCATAAGCGTACGTTTACCAATCCATAACATGCATAACACCACTCCGCGCATGCTAACTTCCCTCACTTGTCCATGTCTTGGAGTGTGAAACCAATGCCTTGGTGATACGGGTTAAAAAGGGATTTGGGTAAGTTATTTTGCTTTCTGTTTTAAACAGAAAATCCATTGCAGATATAAATTCATTCGTGTACAAATTCACAACTCTGTGGCTAGGCAGCGCTTATTTTTTCATCTGATGAATCGTTTTTCGTCTTTGCGTTAACAACAGTGGAGTTTCCTTTAATCGCGTACCTCTAATGCACGTAATCAACTATTAAAACACCCTGTGGCCCTCACACACACAGAAAGAGTAGGAAAACAATACACATATGTACTTAGGTTTCCTCAGCTAACCCACATATCGCCAGTGCAAATTCTGATAACTCAGCTTTTTTTACTACCTTTTTATACAGTAATTTGTCAGACTTACAGCTTTCTTGTTCCATCGTCTATTAGCTCAGTTCAAACACTACCATTTACTAGGCTTTACTCAATATAATCCTTCCAATTTTCCCTACTGAATTTCAAGTTTCATTCCTCAAATAGCCTCCAAACCTCATTTCATGCGATTGTGCCAATACACTTCAAACTGATAGGCTTCAATCCAGTAAAATAAATGGCAGGAGGTTGAAACACAACTGGAGAAACTGTATTTGCCCACCATCAGAACACTTGGAAAATAAACTGTGGGTCTGATCATTTTTAAATTTCTTTATGATGAATCCAAGGTCAATACTGTAGATCTGTGCACTATGATAAAGCATCCTCTCGGGGTGGGAACTGTTATGCTACTTCCGTTTAGTAAAAGCGAATGCTAAGTGTCTCCAGCAGGTTTCCCTGAGGCAAGTACAGATAACATATACTTTTTTTTTTAATTTTTTTAATTTTTTTTTAAGATTCTATTTATTTATTTGACAGAGAGAGAGATAGAAATCACAAACAGGCAGAGAGGCAGGCAGAGAGAGAGGGGGAAGCAGGCTCCTTGCAGAGCAGAGAGTCTGATGTGGGGTTCGATCCCAGGACCCTGAGACCATGACCTGAGCCAAAGGCAGAGGCTTTAACCCACTGAGCCACCCAGGCAACCCTGATGATATATACTTTCTGACATAAAACCATTTAGGCACATGACACAGTTACAGAAAGAAATAACTGCTTTCCATATTCTGATTATATGAATTAAAGCACTGCTACTTTCATGCTTTCAAAAAACTCCCTAAAGCTGATGAAGAAATAAAACGGGCCCATATTATGGGTGCTTTGTGTAACAAGCCAGAGAGGGCAATCCTGAGTGCAAATAAACAGAGCTCAGGGCTCAGAAAGGTGGAAAGTGGTGAAATGGACAGCAACAAAGGACTATTTTTAGATTAATGAAATGGGGCACCTCTGTGGCTCAGACACTTAAGCCTCCAACTCTGATTTTGACTCAGACACTTAAGCCTCCAATTCTGATTTTGATCAGGTCATGATCTCAAGGTCGTGGAACAGAGCCCCACATGGGCTCCATGCTCAGCCCAGAGTCAGCTTGAGACTCTCTCTCCTCCTCTACCTCTCGAAAGAAAGAGAGAGAGAGAGTGAGAGAAAGACAAAAAGAGAGAAAGGAAAAGGACCAAGGATAGAATAATGAACTAATAAAATGATTTACTGTAACAAACAACTCATTTTTTTTCTATTAACCTATAATGTATTATTTGCCTCAGGGCACATGTCTGTGAATCATCAGGCCAAACAACTCATTTTTTTTTTAATTTTTTTTTTTATTTGACAGAGGGAGAAAGATCACAAGTAGGCAGGGAGGCAGGCAGAGAGAGAGGGGGAAGCAGGCCTCCCGCTGAGCAGTGAGCCCGATGCGGGGCTCGATCCCAGGACCCTGAGATCATGACCCGGGCTGAAGGCAGATGCCCAACCATCTGAGCCACCAAGGCGCCCCTAAACAACTCATTTTGAACATACATATTTTAATTCTGAGAGTAAATTATTAAATTTAATTATTTCAGGTGTATTTTCCCACCAAAATTGAAGCCAATGCAGCGGGAAGGACAGAAGGATAGTGTTTGCCCTTCGGTAGTGTTTTAAGCAGGAGGCCTGCACGCAAGAGGAAAGGAAGTGGGGGCCATGAGCTCTGCAGAGACACCAGACCAGCTGACTACATGATAGGATGATCAGATTGAGGGCCAGGCTGAAACCAAATGAATGAATAATTGATAAGAATACCAAATGAGTGAAGCAGCAGGTCAGAAAGGTACAAGCCACTAAATTATGAGAGACGAGTCCTGAATGCCAACGTCTGCCTCAGTTAGCTTTTTGCCACGGTTACCAGTAATTTTTGTTTAGAATTTTTAGAGTGCTTTACTTTAAGTTGGTAGGGTAAATTAGACATAATTTCCTCATTGATCACTACTCACCTAGCCCAAGATATGCTAATACATGGCAAACACTTTTTCCATTAAAAATTAAACTCAGTAAAATGACAAGGGAATTTCAAAGTTTCCTTTCACATGATACACTCTGGAGAAAAAAAAAGGACACTTAATAGATTTTTCAATAAATTCATTTATTCACTAATAAGTATTTAATGTATAACTGACTAGTTCCACTGGTAAAAACTGTTTATGTAATATAAGCTACATAAATCCTTCAACATAAAAAAATTATTTATTGTTCCAGGAATAGGAATGTCTATTTTATTTTGATGTCATTATGAGCTAAAGTAAAAATGAGACTGTAACATAAACTTTCTGGAGTTAGGAGTGTGTGTGTGTGTGTGTGTGTGTGTGTGTGTGTGTGTGTGTATACCTGTATCTGTGTGTGTGGTTTTTAATTGTTTTAGAAAAGGAAGTTATATTGCAGATTCTTTATATTTCCTTCTTTATCAGAAGTCCTCAGAGAATTATGAAAACACATGGGGGACTTCTGGTTTTTCTCTTTAGGTAAAATTACATAAATATTTTCACTTACAACAAATATCCCTCCAGGCTTGTTGTTGCTGTCGTTGTTGTTTGTAGTTTCTAACTTTCTACAAAATATTTTTACTTTGAATAAAGAAGTCTTTTAAAAATTCATTTGACAGCTGAACCCATTTACCAACATGCACAGGATCAGCAGTAGTCCCAGGGGAGAGGTATCCTCCTTGCCAAGAAGTGCATACATTCACTGAGCCTTTACCGAGCATCTTCTCTGTGCCCAACATACTGCTAGGATATGAACATGACCCCCATCAGTCTACCAGAGAAAGACATGTTTTATCATGGTTTGTTTGCATATATTGCATATTCACGTGCATATTCAATCATTCATTTAATAGATACCTAATGATACAGTAACAAGTGCCAAGAATTGTGCTGGTCCAGAGTTAGAAATATCAATACAACATATATTCAGTCTTCTGGGTGCTCACATATTGATAGGAGAGAGGGTAAATGCCTACTAAAAAACCTCTGTGATAAATGCATTCAGAGAAGCAGGTCAGAGATATTGCAGTAGCACAGAGGAAAGATGATTAACTTTACACAGAGCCATCAGGGAAATCTGTATGACCACTGGACATGCTCAAGGCTAGACAAGTAAGGAATCTGATTTTCTCATTCATTTGAGCAGCGAGTTTCCTACCAATGTGTCTCAACTCATCCTAAAAGAATACCACCTTTAGACCACCCACCAAATGTCTCTGTCTCTGGGCACAGTTACCACTTGGCATCTGCTGAGATGTGCAGCATGGGTATTAATTACTGCTCACCATGTGATTAATGTCGCTGATAGTTCCTGATGAGGTCAGTGTGTTTTGTGGATCCTAGACTAATGATTCCAATTTGACAGACGGCAAGCCACTAAATGGTTACCAGGTGGCAAAAATACTGTGTTACCCTAGGCAGAACCAAACAGAGTAACATAGCTAAGAAAGCAACTCGTAACAGAGTTAATTACTTGAAAACAGTTTTCCCATATTTTACCAAATAATCTTAATTTTTCCCATCCTTATATTTAAAAAAAAAACTGACTTGTCAGTGTTCTCTACAAAAAATCAGGAAAAGTATTTGATAACCAAAAAATGTGATAAAGTATTTGATATTCACTGAAGCATAATGAGGAATACCATTTTAGTCTGCACAGTCTAGCCATCCCCTAGAAGGGGCCAAATAAACGTTAAGTAATTTAGCCTTACTACTTACTAAGTAGATTGACTAAGATTGACTTAGATTGACTAAGCACATTCATGAGAAGATATTTCCTGCGATTCTATAGGAAAATTCTATTTGTATATTTTATTAAATTAAGTACCTAATGAAAAAATGTTTTTGAAGATTTTTAAAAATTAAAAAACAGAAGCCAAGAGAAAGTACTCTGACAGAAGAAAACCAAATGGAACAGAATTAATTGTATTTCTGCTTCCTGTTTGGCAAAAATCCCAACACACAACTCTCTTAGATCTTCCCCAGGGTGTGAGCTCATTGAGAAAGAAGCCATTCATTACTTATTCTTATATTTCCAGCACTGAGAATAAGATCCAATATAGGGGTTGAATAATTTTGTTGAGTCGTTTACCAATCGTATCTACACTATGAAGACGTGGCCTTGCCTGTACACCATTGGTCATATGGGACCTCGGCTTTTTATATCCACAGTCAATCTGCAAAGAGGTAGACAGGGCGTGTTACTGAGCACACACAGGCACAATGTGTGAGACTGCAATAAAAACAGAACTTAGAGTTACTCTCCTTCAGGACTTTAATACAGTTCCTGAAGCAGGTTGGCTGTTGGTTGGTAGGAATATTTTGTGTCCCAGACACTAGAACATTTCACCCCACAATGCTCTCCATATGTGCTTCACTCAGAAATGCTGACCTAACTTATGACCTCTCCACTTACGCAATTTTCATCATCATAAATAAGACTAAGACTGCTAAAGTGACAATAAAATCTCATATGATTAGCTACAATGACACTTTTCAAAGGACAGTGGATCATGCCATTCTGCAGCTAAAACCCTAAAGTGACTCCCCCATTTCCCTCAAGATAAAAGCCAATGTCCATGCAAAACCTGGCCTCCCTTGCTTCCCTGACCCCTCCCATTCCTCTCTGAGCACTGCCAGTGGGGTCTCCTGCCTGGGCTTTTGTACCATGCTCACTGTTCTCCTATCCTAGAAAAAGCTCCTTTTACTCCATTTCTGTGGTTCCTGTCTTTGCCCAAAGGTGACTCTCTCAATGAGATCTATCTCACTCACTCTATTTACAACTGGAACCTTTCTCACTCTGTACCTCCCATCCTCCTTATTCTGTTTTATTTCCTGCACAGCACTTACAGAGCTCTAACATATTACACACATACTTCTGAAGTGTCGGGTTGACCTCACTTTACTAGAAGGTAAATTCTATACAGAGATGTTTACCTCTTCTGTACTTTGCTGTATCCTCACTGCCAAAAAGAGTGTCTGACACATAGGACACATTCAGTATTATTAAACAAATTGATCAATCAATCAATTGTAACTACCCTGGCCTTTGCACATAAAAGCTGCACATAAGGAGCTAATAGAAATTAGAAAAAATTAGAGTTTAATTTCTCGCTGGGATGGAAGAGGAAAGGATCACAAGAGAAGTCATGCTAGAAATGCTCCTTCAGCAATTATCATAAAAGATTTTCACAGGCATCCAATAAATACTCTACCCACAAAGAAAAAAAAAACTCTACGAAGAAATGATCCTTATCTTGAGAGCACTTTTAAAGGTTTTGGAACAACGATGAATGTCTATGCATGCTACACAGATATTTACCAGCAAAGGAAGACTGTCGTCCACATTTCAACTGCCAAAGCTTCAGGCAGTCTACCCTTGCAGAAAACACCCCTTCTTTTTTTTTAAGATTTTATTTATTTTATTTGACAGAAAGAAAGAGATCACAAGTAGGCAGAGAGGCAGGCAGAGAGAGAGAGAGGGGGAAGCAGGCTCCCTACTGAGCAGAGAGCCGGATGCGGGGCTTGATCCCAGGACCCCGAGATCATGACCTGAGCCGAAGGCAGAGGCTTTAACCCACTGAGCCACCCAGGGGCCCCAGAAAACACCCCTTCTAATGGTGTATATATATATATAGAGAGAGAGAGAGAGAGAAAATCATGTTTCTGTCACCATTTCAGCTAGCTCAGAGTCATTTACCAAATAATCTTTGATACACAATTCACACCTGTAAAAGCCTACATATCTATGAAAGATTTCCTCATTTCTTTTCATAATCAATTTTAATGTATTATGATTTTTATAAAAGATCTAGGACAGAACACCAAATTATAATCTCATGCTTATAGAAAATTTTAAAAAATCCGCTAATAGCAATTAGCTATTGAAAACCTTGTTCAAAACAAATTGGGTGAGAGCTGGAAGTAGTCAATATCCTCAGCAATACCCCTAGAATGATTCTAAACTATGATGAATTTCCACTATATATTGTCCTCTATTTCCTCACACTCAGGATATTTTGGGCTTTTGGTGTATAAAACTGGTATAAGAATCTTGATTGAACAATTAATCATAAAAGCAAAAACTGTTTTTAAATCTCCTTGGAAATATAAAACTGTTAAATCACTGTTAATTCCACATTTAATTTAGTTATATGTCATTTAAATCTATGATGCCATCGATTGCAGGATGCATAATTACTCTATGTCACTAAGAAAGAATAAAACACTGCCAATTATAGTTGTACAATATCTTTGACTATAAGACATATCCCAATTTCAGAGATTTTAAAGTGGGGGAAATGTCTATCTGAATCAATTGAGTCATTCACTGGTATTTAGGGTAGTTATTACCAAGGTGGCCAAATATTATTTTTTTCTACTAGGGACATAGTGAGAGCAAATTAATTTCTTGAGTAAGCTACAACTTAGGAAGAATGCTCTTGTGACACTACAGATTATCAAACACTACACCAGACTCAAGGCTAATTGTTGAATAACCCTAGGATGGAATAATTCTGACTTGCATGAGCCATACAGTTAATCATGGTCCACAAGGACAAGATCTATAAGAAATTGGCCTGGATATAAAAGAAACTACATTTTAGCTACAGTCTTTTGAAGGAAATACCATGCTTCCAACAAAGTATTATCTTAGGATAATACTGGTTCTTCTTAAATTCATAAAGTAATCGATTTTCTCAAATTGTCTTTATTAGAATTCTGAATTTTCACAAAATGGCTTTGTCTAATGAAAATATTCACCAATATGATGTTCTATATCCAATTTTTCTTCATGCTGCGCTCTAATGGGAAACTAGAAAATGTCATCCTAAAAATTGTTTTGACAAATAGCAGGTAAATTGCATAACATAAGCAAGATAATGCTTAAAATGGGAGAGGATCTGGCAGCCAAATAGCCAAGAAAGAAAAATGAAAAGTACTAGTATGAAGACTGAAAGCATTTACAGAATTTCAAGAATGCGTGACTAGATCTTTCAAAATGGGAATTATAAACAATAAGAAATGTCATGCAGCAATTTCATTTTATGTAGAACCATGTAAGTAAATGTACCATTTGATTTAATAATGAAGAGATAAACTGTTAACAAAATATAGTCTGCCGTATCTCCTTTCAGTAATGGTGTATACATTTTAAAAGGAGAAAGTCAATAGATGTAAGATTAAAAAACATTATTCATCTCGTTCTCACAGCAGGGTGACTAAGCCTGCTGTCACCAAACATGTTACCTCCCTGTTCCCTGATGGAGTCCCTTTAATAGGATAAGATGAATGCAAGTGTTTAACTATTTTAACATACCAACAACAGAAAATAAAAGCAGCTATTGAAACACGATCTGGCTTCCCACTAATTGAATATGTGTATGTCTTTAGACAGACAGGCGGTGATGCCTAAAATTTTTATAGTGCCATAGAAATTGAGGTTTACCAATTAAACGGCAGATTAGGTTCCATACCATGTAGGTCTCCCGACCTTTAGCCAATCCCTCATAGACAGAAGTGTTTAACATTGGTCAAGGAGTCCATGAGTGTTAATTTTAAATGTACGCTGAATCTAAACCATGATTTCAAAAGTTCACCACTTTCTGACCAATGTTGGTTCAAATGCAGAAGACTGCTTAAATTTTGACTAGGTCTCACTGCCTTGGACATGTCTACAGTAATGTGAGAGTCCCTAAAATCCAGAAAACCTGTTTGGATTGCAAGACTCCTTACTATAAAGTCATGACATATATACTTACTAAAAACAGCTTTTTTGTTCTCTAAAGTGATACTCAAACCAATGAAGGATCACTTTTTGGAAACAGTCACTTGGAAAAAGTCAGAGCATCAGTTCTACAAAGGAGCTACTTCCAAATTTTCAAAGTTTTGGCCCTGACTTATCCATAAGACAAAATGGAAAATAAAACTCCCTCTAGTCCCCATTCTTTACTTCTCTTTTTCTCCAGTCTGTTCTTTATTCATTGGCTCCCTTTGCCTAAGTTTCCCAATTATTTTTACCCAACTTCTACTCACTAAGGACGACTTGATAAACTTGTGCCAGGTAAGGACCTAACAAATTATTTCTTCTAGTAACATGTAGATTTCAAAAGAGAATGGTCTAGAAGATCGATAATGTATCACTAACACTGGGATTTCTGAAGACGGCTTTTAGGTAACCAAGAACAAAAGTTAGCCTCATTTATATAAAGTTGAACCGTATCTCATATTTCACATGCCACAATTTTGTTTCCTTCCAGATTTCATGACCTATCATTAAGAGTTTCACATGGAAATATGTAGAATTTTCCAGATTAGATAAAGAAAAAAGTATTCACGTGTACAGTTTCACGAAACTCACATGGTTCAGTACAAAAGGAGTTTGGTATTAGGGAACAATTTCCAACTCCAACAAGTAGTTCTACAGAATTTTAACACCCAATATTATAAATGTTTTCATTCTGTCTAATAAGTGGGCAAGGTAATGAGATGAGAACAACAGCCTTTCATCAAGTCTGATGTAATTTCTTTTTTACTATTATATCCTTTAAAATAGGGGTTATGGCCTGGGGGCATCTAAGAATGTGTGGCCGAAAGCAAAAAAAAAAAAAAAAGTTTTGTGGTTTATAATAGTTTAAACCTACAACATTGATTATATGCTTTTGGTCAAAATTTTCCTTTTAAGTAGCCCCAATTTGTGGCCACAATTCTGGATTTTTGGTCTTCATACCAAGGAAGGAAGGAGGGAGGGAATGAGGGAGGGAGGGAGGGAGGGAGAAGGAAGGAGAAGGATGAAGGGGAAAAGGCGAAGGAGGTTGAAGAAGGGGAGTGATGTCTTTCTGCTGTACAACAGAATCTCTTTCTTGACTATCAAAATTGGCCAAGTCACCAAACTCTCCACTGATGAAGTTTACACTGGGGTATCAGGCAACCACTAAGGTTTCTCCACTGAAACAACTTTGCCACAAATTGAACCTCAACCTCTTTAATACGGTGGTTCCCGGTCCTAAGTACACATTCAAATCACCTGTAAGGTATAACACTGTACCCATGCGCTGGGGCTATCCCTGAGGTTTTGCAGGCATTTGACCTAGGGGGCAGCCTGGGCTTTAGGAGACAGGAGAGCTCCCCAGGGATTTGTAAGTACAAGTACTCAGCGTTCATCAGAGGCCCGAAGAAAGAGCTATCCTGACACCTGTTTGAGCTGACTGGCCGTGCTTGACTGATTGAGCCCCAGCCTCGGGTGTTGACTCTTCCTAGCATCCCCAGGTTTACTCAGTGAAATGGGAACAATAGAGGAAGCAGTCTTATATGGTAGCTCTCTGAGCCACTAATCAATTTCTCTCCTCTCCGTCTCTGTCTCACTCTCTCGCCTGACTCATGCTGCAGTAGAGGAAGACACAAACAGCCCAGCCAATGAACGACCGTTGCCACTGGATCGCCTCTCTTTGGCTACGGTAAAGAGCCCAAAACTGCCTTTCAGAAATGCAGACTGCACAGGAACAAGGCTGCCATCTGGCGGCCTTCCTAGTCATCTCACACTTCTTTCTCCAAAAAGAAATCTGAATGACAATCATACCCTCCACTTCATTCACATACTAGACACACAAGCTTAAATATTCCCCGTCTGCGGTGCTGGGCGTGCCTGGTGGGGAGGGAAGAACTCACACTCTCTGTAGATAGAGTGGAACACACACCTTCAAACATTTTTCATCCACCAGTCTGTCTTCAAAGTTCATTTTTAAGGACTTTCAGGAGACAGGTTAGCTCAAATGGGGTTGAGAGTTTTGTTACCTGGAAGGATATAATACAGCAGTTCTCAAAGAATCTGCATTCCTAACGAATTCCCAGGTGAAGTTGCTGCTCCAGTGACCGCACCTTTGAGGACCACTTGACAAACTGCAAAACAATTAGTTAACTATTAACATTTCTTGATCTAATAAACCCATCTGAGACAAGACTGGGTGAAATATCCATAGACTGGGGCAGCGGCCAGGGTCAAAAGATGAAAAAGATGACGTCACTTTGGGATTGTTTGTAGATATCAGTGGACTAGCATAAAAGAAGCAAAAATACCAGCAAAGAAGTGGTCTAGAGGAAGAATGGGCCAAAAAAGCCTTCTTCATTGTTTGACCTATGTCCTCTAGGGGATTCTGGGAAGCATGGTCTCTTACCCAAATATCAAATCATCCCAATCCATTTAGTTTAGCAGGGAGCAGACCTGATTCGCAAGCCAAAATGACAAGCTACAATAGATTTCAAAGGGATGGTTTTACAGAGATAGCAACTAAAGATATACTGGTTTGCACTCCAATACTGCCATCTAGTGGAATCCTGTTTTACACCAAACAGCCTAAAATAGTAGCGATTTACTTTTTGACAGAAAAGGGCCTCATCATTTGCTAATTGTGATAACAACCCAAGAGGGCAAGTAAACAAAAACAGTAAATTGTGGCTATGTGAAAGATATTTTTGCAATCATGTATAATCTGTTCTATGAAAACAGAGCAAGGCCATTAGCTGAGAAACCTGTATACACAGAGAAATGGGTACAAATAGCTTTTCCAGAATACACCAGTAAGAACAGATAGTGAAAACAGGTAAATTATATCAAACATTATGTTCATGTGTTGTCTTTATATACTAATGCCTGAAACTTCCTCATAATAACTGATAATTGTGAAAATAAGAAGAAGCTCAAATTCTGTGTAACTTGTAAAATTCATGATTATATACATGTGTGTGTATATATAATTCATGTAATGATTCATATTACGATTAATGATTAATGATAACCACATACCTTATTAAACAGATAAAATGAATTCTCAATTCTCTATTATGGACCCCGGGAAGAGACAGAGTAAGAAGGAAAAGAGAGATACTAAATCACTGCTGCTATCCCTGAGAAGAGATAAAAAAAAAAAAAAGGAAAAAAATTTTTAAATTCAAGATGTTAAAAGTTTGCTTTACTGGCCTAGAACTCTGTTCTAGGTGAGCTGATAGTTTAAGGGTAACTGTTTGCTGAACATTCAGTTAAACATTAACAAGATGCAATTTTATTTTTTCTAAACATTACTCCAAATGTGATTGGTTTTTGCTTTCCTGCCTCTGAATATCTCAGGCAGAGTCCATCAATGTATGATCATTTCCATGATTAAAAAATACATAAAATTTTAACTAGTCTAAGCTAGTGAAACTGGTGATGCACAGGGGTCTAGCCTGACCCTGTCCTCTGACTCCAATGTTATGAAGCCAAACTGGGAACTTGTTAGAAATGCAAATTTTCAGGCCCAAGAGGGAAAAGTTCCTCTTAACATGTGTCATACGCAATCAAATGCAGAGTCTCCCATTCTGTGTTAAAAAAAAAAATTACATAGTTGCCTTGATACTACACTGCTTGGTCCCAAACTCTTGGTCAGGTATTTTTATAAATATTATTAATAAAATTTTACCTAGCCCATATTTCCTACCTCAAGTGAGATTTCAGTATGTCTAAGATTTTTTAAATTACATTTAAGATAGTTTATGTAACTCTATAGAGAACCCCTGAATATATTTCAGTACCTTTGACTAAGGTTTTATTAAATTGTGTTTCTATTTCATGTATCAAGAATCCCTGTTCTAATAAATCTTCATTGAATTTTATATGTGCTCAGCGCTCTGCTTTGAATGAAAGATAAGTATCTTAGACTGGATTCCCAAGAGGCAGACTCTGAGATGAAGATTCATGAGCAAGTGATTTATTAAGGCGGCGCTCCCAAGAGAAATCAGTAAGGGAGAAGGGAAAGCAGTAGAGTGAGAAGCCAAGCAAAGATGTGTTTCAGACTAAATCCCATGGAGGGTACCCTCAATCCTGCAGGAAACTCTGACATTTGTCCAAACAAAGAAAAGGAGCTGGGATTACATATTCCCAAGCATATGAGTCATGAGACAAGGAGCCTGAGGTTGGCTTAGCCAAGAAGGCCAGGTGTGGGCCATTGGAATTAAACCCATGCCAAGGCTGCAGGAGGGGCCAACAAATACATGAAAGATATACAAGAGGATCTGGGTGGAGCACCAACAGCCTATTCTTTAATCAGCATAAAATGTGTTTGCTTTCCACTGGGATATTACATTCTATGTGAATAACAGATAATAATAATAATAACAAGAACAGATGATAATATTAACAACCAATATTAGACCAAATATAGCCAAGTTAAGTTAATAAGGTGTACAAAGTTAATAAGGTGCAGTTAACACACATTATAGCAAAACAAAAGCAGTGGTTCCCAAAACTTTACTGCACATTGACATCACTTGGGGTTCTAAAATACACTGAGGGAAAATAAAAAATAAAAAATAAATAAAAATAAAAATAAAAATAAAATAAAATAAAATACACTGAGGGCTGGCTCCCGATACCTAGGCATTCTGGTTTATTCTGTATGGAGTGTCACCTGGGCATCAGAATTTTGAATGCCACTCCCACCTCCAGGTGATTCTAATCTTTAGGAAAGTTTGGGAATCACAGCAAGAGAGCAGTGTGAATTGTTTCTAATTGGGGAAGAGACATCAGGAAAGCAGTGAGGCTTGAACTGGGTCTTGAAAGATGGTTAAAATTGGGGAAACAAATAAAAAGGACTGACATTACTGGAAAGAGATGTGGCATAAGTTAAAACATAAAAATTAGGATGACTAATAAAGGAAAATAAGGAAACCAACTTGAAAAGTTCTTGCTGAGACTAGGGAAAACAAGGTTTCACAGATAAAATGCATCCTTATTACAGTTGGCCCAGAAGCCAAGTAAAATATTTTGAACTTGACCTAGTGGGTAACGATTGTAGATTTTTAAATAAAGGATGAAGTGATAAAAGTGGTGTTTGAGGAAAACCATTTCAGTAACAATACAAAAGACAGATTCAAATTGCAAGAGATTTGAGTCATTGAGGTGTGCTGAGAGGCCATTTCAGTAATCCTGGTATTTGATAGGGTCTTCACTAGGGCAAGACCTGTCAGAATTGAAAGGAAGGCACAAATAAGGAAGTGTATTTTAAAGAAAAGAGAGGTCTTGGATCTTGGATATAGAAGCCAAAAAGAGGAAGGAATTATAAAGATAAATCCAAATTTAATAGGCAATGGGAGTACAAACTGATGTGTTTTTTTCCACATGTACATTAAGCTCCAGCCCACTTTAAAATGGTCTGGGAGATATGAGGCAGATTTTGTTTTATTTAAGATGTCAAAGTATAAGAGGAAAAAAGACAACAAATCCTTTCCTTTAAATGAATAATAATAATAACAATAATAATAATAATTCCATTGTGACTATAACACCAAAGATTCTCAAAAAAATTGTTAAGAAAGTTTTTTTCTGCCCTCCCTCCAAGTATACTCTCCCTGGAAAGGAAAAAGAAAATCAGGTGGGAAGAAGAGAACTTAGGCACTCAAAGTACAGACTTGGGACACTGTCCATTCCCATTTCTCTGCTTCTTCCACATTCCTAAGTTCTGTGGGTCAAAAAGAGTCAGAAAGATGTACAACTCTTCTTTATTCTTAGGAACCCAAGGATAGAGTGTAACGGTACCCTCCTTTTTGCCCCCCATGATGCATTCAAGGTTTGTGATGGTATCTCAGGCACACAGGTTTTGATGATGTTCCTGTATCTCGACAGCCCTGCAGAGGGGTCCTCAAGAAATTGAAGTTATTTGAGTTGGTGGCCCAAGGGTGTCAGATATGGTGATAAAAAAATATTTGGCAGCAGAAAATGACATTGGACCCTCAGTTCACACACTGTGGTGGTACCCTCAGAAACATCTCAGCAAAAGAAAGAACTGATATTCAAAGCTGATGTCAAAAGGATTAAAAATCTCAGCAATGGCAGCTTGAGGCAGATCAAGACTGAGACAGAGATGCCTCCCACCAATAATGCATCCTCTGCAGTGAAGGGAAAAGAGTAAGAAATACCAAATATGTAAAAATACAATATAAATATGCATATAAGTATATAACATAAATATTAAATATGCATGACTGGGAGATCACTGAATTTGATTGAGTTTAACAATTAAGAAATCATTAAACTGAGTTTTCCTAGAAGTGTTTGGGTTGCTTTGTTACTATGAGAAGGAATATGCATGAGATGAAATATAATTATATTTTCATTATAAGAAAATAAGAATGTTATATTTTACACATCTGAATTTTCACTCTTTGAAAATCATATTGACTTCATAAGGTTTTGAGCTAATACGACAGAAGAATGGAGGCGCCAAGATGATGAGTCTTGCTTGGGGGCATGTCAATTTTAAGTAACAAGATAGGCAGTAGAAAATATGCTGTAGGTTTGCTGGAATGCAAAGCTAGAGCCAGACTAGAAGATAAAGGCAAAATTATAGGTTCACTCAGTAGTTATTAGAATGGAGGTGATAATTCCAGCAAGGGTGAATTTGCAAAGAAAAGCAAACCGGCAAAAGCTCTGAACCTCTACATCATTCCTTTAGGACATAAAAGTAAACTTTACATTTCAAATATCGATGGAATTATTTAAGGATATAAAAGGACACGACATAAAATGTGCACATTTTTTCCTGTGTCTTTTTCACTGATTAAACTGAATAAATCATAGGAATTTAGTAGGCTTGTATTTTTCAACTATTTTATACATTTATATCAAATTTAAGTACATGGAGTAGGAAAGAAATCTCAGAAATGAAAATGCAGATTGCTAAAATACATGACAAAGGTTGAGAGATAAGGTTTAGAAAATTTCCCACAATAAAGAGGAAAAACAAAACAAAACAAAATCCAAAATGTAAAAAATAAGAGAGAAATGATAGGAGATATAAACAAGTCCCAGGAGGTCCAACATGCAAATAATAGGAGTCAGAAAGAGAGAGAAATAAGAGAAGAAAGAAAAGAGAGGAGAGGAGAGGGGAAGGGGGAAGAGGAAAGGAGAGAAGAGGAGAGGAGAGGTAAGAAGAGGAGAGGAGGGAAGGGGAGAAGAGATGGGGGAGGGGAGAAGACAGAAGAATAAAAATTATTTAAGAAATAATACAATTTCCCAGAGTAGTTTCTTGAGTGAATAATACTACATGTTTGTGGCATGATAATCTCTGTTCATTGATTTTTATTTCACAGAATCAGCCCACTGACAAGTCATAGAAGGTATCATTTTAATTCTAGAATAGAGCATAAATCCTATGAACCTTGACAATGTTTGTATTGTAATTTAATACTGACAGTTTGAGATGTGGAGACCGAAGAAGAGACCCAATGTAAGTGTTGAAACCCATCTGTCTTCACATTAAATAGCACAGAAGAAAGAAATTGTTTCAAGGTAACAGACTACAAAACAAAGTTTTAAGAATATTATTAAAAGTCCTAATAGTAACCAACAGAAACCTTATTAGAAATAAGCTTATATCTGACTATGGGAGGCAGAGAAGATGGAGGGGGTAATACTGTGTGGCTAAGCAAAATTCCTGTGACAGGCAGCCTCCAAGACGGTCCCCAATGATCCCTTCCTCTTGGTATTGTAATCCTCAGTGTAATTCCATCCCCTTAAGTGTAAACTGGACTCAATGACTCACTTTAAACAAACAGAATACAAGAAAAGTGATAAAAGGTCACTTCCTAAATTAGGTTACAAAGAGATTTTGGCTCCATCTAGGGCACTCAAGCTATCTCTTCCTCATTTGCTCCAAGAGAAGACAGCTATCATGTTGTGGTTCCCCCATGACATGTAACTGAGTGGGGCATCCAAACTCTGAGGGACTGAATCCTACCAAACAACCATTCAAGTAATCTTGGAAGTAGACCCTGCTTCGGTTGAGAGTTCAGATAAAAATGCAGTTCGAGCTGATACCTCAATTTCACCGTTATGAGAACTCTGAGATGAAGGACATAGCTAAGTCATGCCTGGACTCCTGCCTCCTTGACTATGAACTAAAAATGGAATTATTGATTTAGAAGAAAAATCAAAGAAGCCATCTAGGATGAGAAAAATATGTGCAAAAATAAGAAAGTTATTAAAGCAAAGATAATAGACCAAAAAAATCCAACTTAAAAAATAGGTATTTTCAAGGACAAATGAGAACAAATGGAGTCAAAATAATATTCAATGAAGGGAAGAACATTTGCCTGAACAATAAAAAAGATCTGAGCCTGTAGTTCAAAAAAGCTCGGGATGTTGCACACAAAACACTGTTGAAGAACAGTGTTGAAGAGAGACCCATGCTTAGAAATCAGCAGGAAAAATCATTTCAGGGATGAAGGAGGGGGAAGCAAATAAACATTCAGAAAGAAGACATAGAATCAAACTTTTTAAAATGAATAAAAGTGATTCTCCTCTCAGAAACTGGCCACTAGAAGACTGAACTAATGTCTATAGAATTTTGAAGAAAAAGCAGCTATGTTATAAGGTTGTTTATGAGCATAAGCTCCTCGTAGGCACCCTAAGACATAAAGGGGCTATGAAAATAAACAACCCATTAACTCCTGGCTTTAAAAAATATACAGAGATGGGGCACCTGGGTGGCTCAATCATTAAGCATCTGTCCTTAGCTCAAGTCATGATCCCAGGGTAGGAATTGAGCCCACCCTGCATCAGGCTCATGGGAAGCCGGCTTCTCCCTCTCCTACCCACCCCCCCCCCATTTGTATTCCCTCTCTCGCTCTCTCTCTCTCCGTCAAATAAAATCTTTTTAAAAATAAATAAAATAAAAAATATGCAGAGATAAAATTTACCCAATTAAAAAATTAATAAAAATATTTATTCAAAAATAAGAAAAGTGGGATACAAAAGGTTTATGGGGAAACATTTGTATCGGTTAAGCAAGTGGGATGAAATCTAAATAACAATATATTAATACTCAACTGACACTAAAAGTAAATGTGTGTGAATTCTTCATTGTTCGTTCATAGCAATAGTTTCAAAAGTAATTTCGTTTTTACTGAATTTGATGAAGACATTATATTCTAGAAGGTCTTTGAAAAAGTGAAAGAGAACCAGTAAAAGAATTTATCAGAATTTTACTGTATAACAAAAACCACTTTAAAGCTCACAGAGCTAAAACAACAATATTTAGGCTCATGATTCTGTGGGTAAGCAATTTAAATCATGTTCAGCCAGCCAGTCGTTCTCTTCTCAGTTAGCATCACTAATCCATCTTCAATCAGCTGTCAGGTGGCCTGGGAACTAACTAGTTTAGGATGGTTTCTGCTGGGACAGCCCATAGTTGCTCCATGTTGTCATACATGTTCTAGCATGATAGCCTAAGCTTTCTAACATAGCAATAGGAGGAAGTTTTTAAGAAACCAATGGGAAACATGCAAGGCCTCCTCAGGTCCAGGCCCAAAACATGATTACACTTTCCATTTTGTTGCTCAAAGCAAATTATAAGGTCAGCCCAGACTTGAAGAATAGAAAAATTGACTGTAACTTGTGAAATTCTGCAAAATTACATTGCAAAGGGCCATGGAGATAAAAGGGAAACAATTGTGGCCAATTCTGCCAACAATCTAGCACACCCTGATGTCTGGCCATGATTATTCACATCCTTCTAACAGGCAAAATACACTCACTCCCCCGCCCACCTCCAACCCCAAGTCTAATCTAATCACTGCCGTGTGCTCAAAGCTCAGAATTTTAAGATCTACATCTGTCTGCCTGCGGTTCTTCTTGACCTAGAGACCTCTGATCTAAAAAGACAAGTTTATCTATCAACTATCCAACAACCTACAACAGTGAGACAGAGCAGGATAACCACAATAGACACTTCCATTAAACAAAGCGAGAGAGAAGGCCCAAAGATCCATAGCAGTTATATTCCACATAAATTCTGAAATCCAGCCCAGCAACTGTTTCTAGGATCCCCTACTCAGAGGTAGGAAATGTTCCTCGATTAAGTCTCAGTTTTGATCCCTGAAGTAGCTTCCCAATAAATTTTTCTTTGTGACTCTTGGCCCCACCATCTAGATGTCCTTTCTTTTTTTAAACCTGCCACATCACCTTGAATACAAGCCTGCTTGATAACACTGTGGCCCTGTGGCCTCTTCTATCACAACAGCTGACTCCCTCAAAATCCTCAGAAGAACCACACTGTGGTTGCATGAAGTCTGAGGGAGCCACCAAAATTCACTCTAAATTGCTGACCCACAGAATCTGAGTTAAATAAATGTTGTTTTAAGTCACTTAATTTTCAGGTAGTTGGTTATACCAAAATAATTCATAAAGTTTTTAAAAACAGTATTCCTACTAAAGGGGATAAAGCCAAAAAAATCATAGTCTTTATAAAGAGAAGATAAAGCGAAAAGGAACATAAAAATGAGATGATAGCATAAGCATATTGTTTATACCAAATAAAAGAGTTAATCCCTCAGGTAAAAACAAAATCCTCTTATTAAGTTCAAAACAAATTTCAACTACATGTGGCTAATAAGAAACATCTAAAATGACATGATAGAGAACTGTACAAAATAAAATATTAAAAAAATTATTGGGCAAATAGAAGCAAAAATAAATAGGTGCTTGAATTATTATTATGTAAGTAAAGACCCAAAGCATTGCACTGGTCTCTTTATTTTTTAGAAAAAAATAAATCAATAAGAAATACATACCTGTAGTGAATCATTATTACTGAATATCATCAAGATATAAATATTATAAATACAAAAACAAAATATATTTACAAATTATTGAACTTGAATCTTATTAGATTGAATGATTTAGAATATTCTATATAAAGAAAGCATATAAAGAATACATTATTCTCGAGCATCCCTAAGACATGTCTAAAATTTGATCACATAGAAGATCAACATAGAAGTTCAAAAAATTCCCAAAATAAAAAATTTCAATGGCTTATTTTCTTTTTTTTCGCCAAATATGTTTATTTTATTTCTTCAGTGTTACAAGATTGATTGTTCATGCACCACACCCAGTGCTCCACGCAATACGTGCCCTTCTCAATACCCACCACCAGGCTTGCCCAACCCCCCCACCAAACCTCCAAATCCCTGTTTGTTGCTCAGAGTCCACAGTCTCTCATGGTTCATCACCCCCTCTGATTTCCCCCCATTCACCCTTCCCTTCCTTCTCACAATGCCCTCCATGATTTTCCTTATGCTCCACACGTAAGTGAGACCATAAGGTAATTGACTCTCTCCACTTGACTTACATCAAAACCCTAGAGAAGAACATAGACAGTAACCTCTATGACATTAGCCACAGCAACTTCTTTCAGGACATGTCTCCAAAGGCAAAGGAATCAATGGCTCATTTTCTGACCCTATGGCTGGAGCCCTTAATCAGAAGTCTATGTATAGGCTTCAGAAAATCCATGCACTCCTGACACAGCATTTTGTGTTTATAAGCATTTTTCTGTGTTGAGTGCATAGTATTCATCAATTTTCCAAAGGGCTCCAGTCACTCATAAAAATTAAATTGGGAACCAATAAGTACAATTTTAAGTGAAATACTAAAATCCAGTCACACAAAACTTGCTTATTTTTTAAAAAGAATATTCTAAACAACAGTTTTAAAGTGAATATAATACACAGTTCGAACTGTTATTCCCATTTAGTAAACAGGTAGGTGTGGGTAATCAAAATTACTTTGGTTTTGGCAGTGGATATAAAGTTTCATATCTATTAATCAATGATCCATAAATAAAAGAATTTTTGTCATATTTAATCCAGCTGCATATTGCAAATGTAAATTGGTTTATTGTTCTGTGTGTGTAACTTTTATCAACTAGAACTTTTCCATTGCAAGTAAGAGAAAATGAAATTCAAAATGGCATAAGCAAAAAAGAATTTGATGATGATGAAATTGGAATTTCTAGGAATAGGTTTATCTTGATGCATAAGCTCAAACTCTGTCATCTGGACCTGGCATATTTCCAACTCTGTTTCCTGGTCTGTCTGCAGATAGGCTCCTCTATTATATAAGCAAGAGAGCTTGAGCAACTCCAAAAACTTATACAATCTCATATTCCATTTGGATGGCAAATTGCATCTCCATCTATCCCAAAAGTCTCTGGAACCAGTACAACCACTATAAAAAGTGGTATGGAGGCTCCACAGAAATTAAAAATTGAACTACCATATGATTAAGCAATTCCACTTCTGGTTATTTATCTGAAGAATACGAAAACACTAACCCGAGAAGATATATGCATATTCACTGCAGCATTATTACAACAGCTAAGACATGGAAACAACCTAAGTGTCCACCAACAGATGAACAGATCAAGAATTTGTGGGGCACTTGTGTGTGTGTGTGTGTGTGTGTGTGTGTGTGAGAGAGAGAGAGAGAGAGAGAGAGATTACTCAGCCACAAAAAAGAATGAAATCTTACCACCTGTAACAACATGAATGGATCTTGAAGACATTATGCTAAGTGAAATAAGTTAGTGAGTATGTCAGAGAAAGACAAATATCAAATGATATATCTCACATGTAAAATCTTAAAAAAAACCACACATGAACACAAAACAGATTGGTGGTTAACAGAGGCAGGGGTTGGGGGTTAGTGAAATGGGTGAAGGGGTCAAAAGGTACAAACTTCCAGTTATAAAATAAATAAGTCATGGGGATGTAATGTACAGCATGATCTGTACTTAATAATATTGTATCGCATATCTGAAAGCTGCTAAGAGAATAGATGGTAAAAGTTCTCATCATAAGAAAAAAAGTATATAACTGTATGGTGACATGTTAGCTAACGGTAATGATCATTTCACGATACATACAAAGATTGAATCACTGCATTGTATACTTGAGACTAATATGTCAATTATACTGTAATAAAAACATTTTTAAAATAAAAATTAAGGGGGCGCCTACGTGACTCAGTCGTTAGGTGTCTGTCTTCGGCTCAGGTCATGATCTTCGGGTTCTGCGATCAAGCCCTGAATCGGGCTCCCTGCTCGGCAGGAAGCCTGCTTCTCCCTCTCCTACTGCCCCTGCTTGTGTTGCCTCACTCATTATGTCTTTCTCTGTCATATAAATAAATAAAATCTTTTTTAAAATGAAAAATAAATAAAACTAGGGATACATATACTGTCTGGCCCAGCAGTTTCAGTTCTATGAGTTTACCTGAGAGTACTAATATTGCATAAAGATGCACATTGTTTTAGTGGCAAGAAAACAAATTGGAAACAACATAAATATCCACCAACCACAGAATAAACAGATTGTGGTATAACCATTACATAGCTTGTGAAATTAAAAAAGAATCTACTTGCATATCATGAATAAATCTTGAAAACACTGTTGAGTGAAGAAAAAAAAACCCTGCATTTGCATTATCTCATTGTTCATATGTTGAAAATAAAATCAAATAAATGCCTAAATTTTAGCTGTGTAACTAAACCTTGAACTCTTCTGATGTTTATCATCATTTCAGACATTTCAGTAAAGTCAAATCAGACTAATTCATAGTTCATATTCCTGGAAGATACTGCGATCTAAAAATAATTGAATTCTTATAACTTTCTATATATTGTGATTTTAGTTATAAATGAGAATATCTTTGTAAGTATTCTCTTATTTATAACTAAAATCACAATGTATAGAAAGTCAGTAGAGATAATTAATGGGAGTCAAAGGATTCTTTTAAAAAGAAGTTCAAAGAAGTGGAAATGTCACATAAAAAGAAAAGCACAATATGAAAGTTTAAAAAAAAAAAACTAGCACACTGAGAGAAGATATGGGACTAAAGAGTGTTCAAAGAATGTCTAAGAGCTTAACCTTCCTGACCTCAGCATAACAGAGAAGAAAATAAACTTATTTAACATTTCTTGGGCTTCAGAATGTATTGTACATTGAAGGAACACAAGATAAATTATTTAGACTGTTTCAACCGAGATTGGCAAAATCCCAACCTGTCATAAACAGGGTTTAAAAAGCTTGATACTACATAAATAATTTATAGTTTCTAAACCAGAAAACTTTTAAATTTGAAACCCTGCATTGAATAGAAGACTCTATATCAACCACAGGGCACTTATCTCCCTTCAGGAGTTGACTGAGATACTTTATAAAAAGGTCACCATCATAAATAAAAGCACAATATTTCATCTCTTATTTCCTATTTTCAGAAATGTAAACCAAACACAGGATATTAAGGAGATATGTCATAGCAATCTTTAAGCAAGCAAGAGCAACAAAAATGCTACCTAGACATTCTTATATTTATTATGCAAACTGCATACCAGATTACCTTGTTTTTTCTTTTGTAGGAGGCTCAGGTTAGTCTTATATATACCCAAGTTCCATATCATAAAAGATTCCCATGATACAATGTGCTTTTAAAGTTAGGCAAGAATTATAAACTCCTTAAGAAGAAATCTGACTACAGAGTATTTCTAAATTTTTATAAGAATTTGTTATCTTTCACATTTTCTTGCCCACAACAAACTCGATAGAATTTTTTTTTAATAACTTGCCTTTACCAACTACACCCAAAGCATTCAACCAGGCTAATATACAAGTATCTCTTTCTTCCCACATTCATGTTTCACTGGTTTACATAATCAGCTTACATGATGGAAATAACAACTATAACTGACAAACAGGTTTGGGAACAAGCACATTTTATCTCAGGGAAGAACAAAACACATTAGGACACCTGGTGAGAGCTGACCTGCATTGGCATAGCCATGGCATTTCATGAGGAACAGTCAAAACGTTTTACAAGAGAAATAGAGAGCTTTGGTTAATCTGGTGAGTGTATCAGTGGAGCTCAGATAAGAACACTTCCACAGTATAATAAGGAAAACAGCTACTATCTGTGACGTGTTCACTATGGACCTCGGCACTATTCCAAGTGTTTTACTAACCATCTGGCTGATTTAAATAAATCAGCAGGCGATGAGATATGTGTTCCATGTGATAGTGTCCTTAACACAGAAGCAGATTAACTAATTTTTTTTTTTCCAAGAGTGGTCAAGGTTGACTTTCCAGAATTCCTTTGTATTGAAAACCTTGCATAACTCAGCCCTGAATGACCTGACTAATCCTATCTTCCACTGCTTTCCCATCTAAACCTACTACTCCAGCAAGAACATCTAGCCATCACCCCCATAACAGGACTGTGTCCTACAGCAAAGGGGTTAAGAGAGCTTTGATTTTTCTCATACTGTTGGGTTGTCTCCATACTGTACCTTAATGGCAATGGGACCATGGCTGGGTTGCCCAGCCTTTTTGAGTCAGTTTCCTTATTTAAAAAAAAAAAAAAGGAATAATACGGTAATGAAGATATACATACAATACCTACCTCATAAGTGAAATATTGTCTATAAGGTATCTGACCAATACTTGGCACATGCTAAGTGCTCAATAAATGTTGCCTATTATCATTGTTTTAGAATAGTATTAAAACTATTTTATAATATATTATTACTAATTATTAATATCAAGCACTAATTATAAGTAATTCTCAAGAGTACCTGGGTGGCTCAGCAGTTAAGCATCTACCTTAAGCTTGAGGTCATGCTCTCAGGGTCCCAGGATGGAGCCCCACATCAGGCTCTCTGCTCAGAAGGGAGTCTGCTTCTCCCTGTCCCTCTGCTCCTCCCACCCTGTTCCTGTTCATATGCGCACTCTCTCTCTCTCTCTCATAGATTAAAAAAAAAAAAGTTTAAGAACAAATGGGCACTTTCGTCTCATATTTTCTACCACTTAAAATAGGTCAACTCAGAATAACCAGGTACTGCTTTTTTCCTTCATGTAATAAAAATATTATCAAACTCTAAGACTAATTTATAGCATTCCTGGTTAAACTAAAAAAGACTAAAATAAAAAATACACATTTAGGGAATGCCTGGGTCGCTCAGTCATTTAAGCGTCTACCTCTGGCTCAGTTCATAGTCTCAGGGTCCTGGGATAAGCCCCGAGTCAGGCTCCCTGGTCAGTGGGGAGTCAGCTTCTCCCTCTCTCTCCCTCTGTCCCTCCCCACTACTCATTCTCTCTCTCTCATGCTCTCTAAAATAAATAAAAATCTTTAAAAAAAATACACATTTCGACTTTTGAAGTCTCACATAAAGGTACCAATATTTTGCTTAATATCAAGTAAATAATACTCCAAAATAGTCAATAGTAATAAAGTATTTCTGTGTGCTTTATATGGACTATCTCATTCAATGTCCAGAAAACAATAAGCACGCATTACTATTATCCTTTTTCTTTTCATGTGAAGAAAATGAAGCTTAGAATTCTTGGTAACTTGCCTAAAGTCACATACCCAATGAGTACTGGAATCAGGATTTGAACTCAGTCTAATGCCAGAGCCAAAGTTTTAAAGCTCTGTGCTATGCTGCCAGGATTCTTACTGATGAAGATAATAAATTCAAGGGCTTATGAGGTTAGATCCGAGTTCTAGAACAAGGGTAAAGGTTGCAAGTCCAACTGATAATGTTCCTTCCAGCCCTACTCCAAGTGCTGTTTCACAGGAACAGGAGAGCTGTTATGATGTATTGGGAAGACCACAGATCGTTGGGTACTTGGGAAGTAATGTGAATCTGAGATGTTGCATAACCTTTGTGAAAGCTTTTCTTTCTGAAAGGGATCCATTTTAGGACAATGTCTGACTCTCGTGGTTTGAGGAATGCTGAGAACTATAAACATTTTCTAATGTTCTGCTAGCAAATATCCTGTACTGTAGGGCCCACAATTATGGTAATGGGGACAGGGATAGACATGGTTCCTGATTATCTAACAATGACAAGAGTTTTTAATTATAATAATTGTTGTGGTTTATTTACTACTAGTGTTCCCACTCAGCTCTTGGGTCTTCCTTCATGTCATCTCTTCCCCACTCTAAATTCCTGACTTTTCTTATTGTTTAAATAAATCTACCATATTATACCCAGTCACACCCTGGGCAGCTTTTCCTGACTGTACTAGCTCACCATGATTGCTCCTGGATGTGAATTCTTATAGTGGTTGCTATCCCCATCCGTTTTCACACTGCTGACTGCTTTTTCATGCGTACTTGCCCTATCTCTACTTACACAGAGATTATAAATTCCTTGAGAATTGCACTATGTCTTATATGTCCCATCATCCTCAGTATCTTCCTTGTGAAACACATTCAACCAAAATACATTGATTTGCTACTTGAAGGAAACATAACCAGAGCATAGCAGCACTGGAAATCATTTCATGTTCGGATCTTTCTTACTCACTATTGTGGTCAGCATACCAAAGAGGAGGAACAGAATGTGATGTGATGGAACTGGCAGGGAATGGGGGCAAGCTTGAGAGAAGAAATTTCAGTTACCCCATTGTTAACACAAACAATCCCAAAATGAATAAACAGAAAAAACTAAGCCTTGACTATTCTCTATGTTATTAATGCTGGAGACCCTTCAACATAGCATGAATCAGGAATTCCATGGCCTGTACATGAGGTAGCAATGACAGCACTCAGGTTACTAAGAGCCCCTGTCCAAAAAACACAACATCAAAAAAAACCAAGGCTCAAAGACGTTAGCTTACTTTTCTCTAAAAACAGAGCTGCTTAACATCAGAACTTAGATGAAAATGTGGGTCTCATTTCTTGCATTGTCTCTCATTGAACAATATATAAATGATTATTAAAAAATATTTTATTTTCATTTTATAAGACTTGACTCATTATGACACTAAAAAAAAATCTAGGGTATAATTAGAACCAATTTAGGATTATTTAAAATAGAATCAAGCTAATAAGGCTCTGCCACAAGTTCCTTTATCCCTCACCTAGGACATTCACATCTTAATGAAAGATGCAATTTCAATAATTACTTTTTCAAATTATATATTTATTGTTTTATTTTTACCATTAATCTTAAGGCAAAAGACTGATGGGATATTTCAGTTTTCATATAGTGGCAAGTAAGGTTTTTCCATTTTTTAAATTTCAAAATACATTCAAGTTATTTAAGAATAATTTTCAAAATTATGAAATGTACTGGAAAAAAGAAAATAAGAATTATCGCATGGAAAGCACAGCCACCAACACATGGAAGTCACCAAGAAGATGAACCAATAAGAGTAACCGATTTTCACATATATCAAAAAATACAAAGTCCTGATATTGATGTTTAAGCCATTTTGGTGGTAAACCTGTCTTCAAACAAAGCTATTTAAAAGTGTATCCTTAATTAAGAAAAATTAAACTTTTCATTAAAAAATATGCACTTAGAACAATCTTGAAGGATTTCTGAAAGATATTTAGTGAAGATTCACAAAGCCTGTCTCCGAGTCAGTCTCCACACCATCCCGGTTCCTCGCTGCAGCCCAGCAGCCAGTCCACCAGCAAAGTCTGCCTGCTCCGTGGACACCAGCATCTATCTCTAGGTCTCCCTGTCTCTATCACTCCTCTCTTCCGCATCACTCGCATCTCTTATCTCGGGACTAATAGCATTGCTGCTTTTTAAGTTTACTTTTGTATTTTCCCCCTTGGATGTGAGTACTCGTATCTTCTTTTCTATATGTTATCTTTCAAAATTTTATATAATGAATAAATATTATTTAATAATCATAAAACCATGAATGAATGATTTTAAGATGCATATTCTATATTAATATGTTTATACTTATATATGTGTTACATAAATATAATATATATTATAAAATACAGATTTAGCACTGAGCCAGACACTTTCATGCCACCCTTATTTATCCACTCCACAAAACTGTCCTCATCAAGACCATGAATGGCCTCCACATTACCAAGCCCAGTGGTCAGTTCTCAGGCTTCAGCTTATTTGATCTATTGGTGGCATTTAGCAGTCTCTCTTCCTTGAAAGATTTTCTTTATTTGATTTCCAGCACATCCAGTGCTCCTGGTTTTCCTTTTACTTTCTTGGCCGCCTCCTTCTTTATTGTCTCCTCCTCTTTTCCCTAAACTTCACAATATCCCAGGACTCAATCCCTGAACTGTCTCTTCACTCCCTCTAATCCAATGTCATAGTTGTAATAACTGAAACCTCCTTAATGTGTATCTCCTGCCCAGACCTCTCCCCTGAAAATCCCGCTCCTACGGCCAACTCTCTATCTACCCTCTGCACTTAGATGTCTTAGGCATCCCAATAAACTTCATCCTGGAAATTCCCTTGGCCTCTTATTTTCAGGACCCCATGTTGTCTTCCTGGTTTACATCTTTGTTTTGGTGAAAATTCCCTAATAAATTTCTGAAAAAGGATGCATCAGAGGCAAAAGATTTGAGGCCTTACCTTCAGAAATATCTTTATTCTACTTTCACACTTGATTGGTAGTTTGGCTGAAAATAGAAGTTCAAGAAATGTCCTGTCTCTATTTATTTTTGCTCTATCTTCCAGAAATTTCTCAAAACTTGTAATATTTTTTTTTTTTTAAAAATCACTGTTCCATTTTTTTTTTTCCCAAGGACCCTTTTTACTCTTCAAAGGTACTTTTGTTCCTAGTATCCTTTTCTTGTTGAGGATATGCAATACCTTCTATGGTAATTAATATATGGTACTTAATACTAGTGTCAAATAACATGATTCTCCTCTTGTTGAAGACACAGGTGGGATTGTATTTTCTTATCCCTTGAAGTCAGCATGCCTATAAGTCTTGCTTTGGCCAAATAATTTGAGAGTAAGTGAGTCTTCTCATTTCTAGATGGAAATATTTAACTCCAGTGCTGAAATCCTAAGCTTCTCTTCCTTATAATAATGATGGTGGAAGTATGTATTGATATGAAGATCAAAGCAGCCTGGAATACTGAGCTTGGAATACAGAGAAAACAGCAGCCTAGGAGAAAAATGTGGACCTGCAGCAGACATTACATGAACAAGCAAAAAAAAGTTTGTATTTAGGTACCCAGATTTGGGGGGTGTTTGCTATCACAGTCTATGGTATGCTATCCTGACTGATTCAATCACTGGTACGTACCACAAGTGGGGTACTACCATAACAACAAACATCAAATATATAACATAGGTTTAGTGGATAGATAGCAGGTGCTGAAGAAACTGATATCAAAGGCAGGAAAGACGGTGATTCATGCTATGTAATTACAAAATCGTTGGTACAACTATGAACCAGGAGTCAGACTGTATTGTTATTGATCTCACAGTCACAAAGTAGGGGTAGGAAAACAGAACTGAATTTTGTGACAGTTTTCTATGGGTAGTGTTTGACAAAATATAAGAAATAGATGAGAAAAGAAAAGAATTGCCCAGCCTTCAAGTAGCAATGAAAAGAAAGAAAAAGAGTCCAGAAATCTGAGGACATGTTAGGAGTAAACTAATTTTCAAACACGAGCAGTATGATATAACATTGAGAAAGTCCTAAAATTAGGGAAGCTCATTAAAACTCATTCTTAAGAAAGGATTAAAGTTATGATATAGTTTCCATGACCATTATCAAAGCCTCTGGGTAGTTTAAGTCTTTTTGGATCACCCAGTAAATTCTTTTAACTAAACAGAAAGCATAAGGAGATTCTTTCTTATTGAAATCTAATGATCAAAATCTTAAGCTGCTCAATTTCCTCAGAGATGATGCTTCAATCTCCTCTCTGGGAAGTATAAGCCTATCTAGGAATAATCTTACTGAGTGGAGGAAGGGAGAAAACGGAAACCTTTCCATTCAATATAAACATTTTTATTTAATCTCATTGTTCTTCAGGATAATACCCAAAGCTCCAAAGAATAAATCTCTACTCTCCTCTTCAATACACATAATGTAGCTATTGTTGTCTCCCATCCCATAGAGATTTTTTTTCTGTCTGAGTTCATTCCTTTTTGTCTCTGTCATTTTTTTGGAATTATGGGAGGGGAAAAGGAAAACGTAAGTGTCCAATGAACCATATTTAACCAGAAGTCTACAATAGCTCTTACCTGATCTCCCTATTTCCTTTTCAGTGTCCTATGAACTATTCTCAACACCACAGCCAGAATGATCCTTAAAAGATAATTCATATAATTTCCTTTTTTAAAATCCTCTTGGGTATCCATTACATTAGAATAAAATTCAACCCTCCCACCCCCGCCAACCATGATCTATCTACAGGTTCACACATGATCTGAGCCTTGGAGATATTTTTTTTATTGCATCTCACCACATTATCTCCTCATTTTCTATGTGTAAGCCACTCTAGATTTGTGTATGTTCCTTGAACATGGCAAGATCATCTCTACCTTAGGGCTGATTTTCCTGCTATTTCTTCTAGGAATCCTCCGTCCCTAAGTTAGTACAGGGCTGGTTCTTTTTAATTCAGTTCTCAGTTCAAATATGACCTTTTCAGAGATGTTTACAACAGCCTGATTTCACCCCACTGCCAGTCTGTATATCATACACCTTGGTTTTCTTTCTTACAGTACTTATAATTCTCTTGAGTATCCCATTAATTTATGTTACATATCCATTATCTGTGCCTCCTTCCATTTGAACCCCTTCCAAAAGAATGTGAACTTAAGAGACCTGGTTTGTCTCATTCATCAATACTTACCTAGTACGGAATATTACCCAGCAAGATTAGGTACCCAGCATATTTTTAAATCAATAAATCCATTACAAAGGAAATCATTTATATACTATGTTCTAAATTAAAATTACTTTTGTACTACATATTATCATTTAACTCTGTGAAATTGAACTTTAAAAAAAAGTATGTATTTCTCCTTTCTAGCTACAGCAAAAATATAACTTACAGAAGAGTCTTGCTGAGAACAGCAAGAATCATGGGATAAAATACTAGTAGTAGTAGTAGTAGTACTAGTAGTAGTAGTAGTAGTAATGATCAGAGAGCCATAGAGACAATAATGAAGGAATAAGATCATGGACAGAAAAAAACCACAAATAAGTAAGCCAATGTTCTGTGAATTCATTTTTCTTGAGGTATTTGTCAATTGTAGAATAGCAATACCAGATTAGAGACCAGAAATCCTAATAAAGCAAAACCCCTAATAGGAGGTAGAGAGTCCCGCAGAGCTTTTGGCAGTATTATTGCAGCAAGAAAGAAGTGCAGAACACCAGAAAGAGCAAGTATGAAGAAAAATCTAAATGAATATTAATTATACTAAACAATGATAATATCTTATGAAGGTTTAGGTAGACGTAGGATTTAAATGACTTAAAAAAATAACATAAATGGCAGGATTAGCGAGAGTAAATGTAGTTTAAATATTCTAAGTAGAGCACGTGTCTGGGAAGTGGAAAAATACAAATTTATATTTGACTTTATTCAGCAATGAATGCATATTGTAAACACTAAGATAACTACTAAGAGATCAAAAAAATAGTGTGTAACTAAAAAGATGTTTGGAGAAAAGAGAATAATTTTTTTAACTTGATTAATTTAAAAGAAGGTAAGAGTTTAAAAAAGATAAAAATAAGGGGGAAATTAGGAAATAAATAAGATTGTAGATATAGATTAAAATAAATTGGTAATCAGTAATTTGATTAATTAGTCCATATTAAGAGAGCAATATTATCGGATTTGATAAAAAAAAAAAAAGACTAATGCTGATTACAACAGTCAAACTTTAAATATAAGAACACAGAGAGGCAAAGATGGAAAACATGAAAATAAGGACCAAGAGAACATCATTGTAACTATTCTAGTATGGCAAAGTATTCTTTTTTTTTTTTTTTGTAAAGATTTTATTTATTTATTTGAGAGAGAGAGAGGTCACAAGTAGGCAGAGAGGCAGGCAGAGAGAGGGGGAAGCAGGCTCCACACTGAGCAGAGAGCCCGATGATGCAGGGCTCGATCCCAGGACCCTGAGATCATGACCTGAGCTGAAGGCAGAGGCTTTAACCCACTGAGCCACCCAGGCGCCCCATGGCAAAGTATTCTTAAAGACAAGAAGGATTTCTAAAGATAAAGACCACTCTTTTACAATGATTAAATAAGCAATTTACCAAAGACATATAACAATTCTAAATTTATATTCATTCAATAATGTAGCTTCAAATATATAAAATAAATGTGCATGAGTGGGAGACTTTAATATATCTCTCTAACTGATAAAAGAAATACAAAAATCCAGTAAAGATGATAGCCTATGCATTTATGTGTATACACACACACATACACACGAATATATATATGATATACATTATGATATAAATATACACACACACAATCCTACCCTGCCCCAAGAATGTCAGGATATACATTAATTTCAGGAACTTTACAACATCAGTGTAACATTTATCAAAACCAAACATATGTTGATCCATAAAGCAAATCACAGCACAGGTAAGGAATTAAGATCTTTCTGAGTATCTTCTATGACCACAAAGAAATTAACTAGAATCCAACAACAACAAAACTAGAAAATCTCCACATTTTGTAAAAATGAGGGGATAGACTTCTGCAGCCCATGAATCAAAGATACCTAGCAAGACTAATAAGAAAAAAATATACGTTGGGAAGATCCAAGGATACCACACCCTAGATCATACAAATATTAAAAAAAGGTAATGAGACGATTTTATGAAAAAATCCTAATAACAATATATTTGAAAATTTAAATGTAGACAAATTTCTAGAAAAGCTTAACTCAGCAAAAAGAAAGAAGTCTGATTTTTTTTGCATTTTTCAAGATAGTAACTCTTAATTTAAAACTGTCACACAAAGAAATCTCTAGACTTATATATAAGATTACTAGAAACAAACTTTCGAGGAAGAAACATCAATCTTGATCTTCCACAAATGCTTCCAGAAGTTAGAAAAAGAGAAAAACACTTCTCAATTCATTTTATGAAATCACTGTAAAGCAAAGTCTAATTGGGCATCACAAGTTAGGAAAATCATAAGCTAACTTCTATTGAGCATGGATATAAAACCCCTAAGTAAAATATTAGCAAACCTAACCCAGCAATATATAAAAAGGATAGCACACATCATGACTCTAGGAAGTATTCAAGAAATATAAGATCAGTTTAACATTTGAAAATCGGTTTAATCTTCCCTAATAACAGAATAAAAAAGAATTATAAGAACAGTTCAACAAATGCATAAAAATATTTAATTGAAGAAAACACTATAGCAATCATAATTTCTTTTTTTTTAGATTTTATTTATTTATTTGACAGAGAGAGAGAAAGCACAAGCAGGGGGAACAGCAGAGGAGAGGGAGAAGCAGGCTCTCTGCTGAGCAGGGAGCTCAATGCAGGGCTTGATCCCAGGACCCTCAGACCATGACTTGAGCCAAAGGTGGGCACTTACCCAACTGAGCCACCCAGACACCACTCAAACATAATTTCTATGGGTGAATTTTTGAAAGCTTTTTCTCTACGATTAGGAATAAGAAAAAGGTATTCTTATCACTACTTCTATCCAACTTCTATCCTTTCCTCTCCACCTCCACTGCTTTATCTATTTTTTTTCTTTTGGTCAAGTGCATATGGTTTAACTTACATTAGCAAAATGAGCACAATAAGAGGCCCTACAATATTTGAACATGGGACAAAATCCTCTTCTCAAGTACATTCTGATAGTTTTTCACATGGGTAAAATACATTGTTATTGAAAAGGTTATATGTTCTATCTCTTAAGCACAATTACCTCATTCTATATAAAGATTTTTTTCATTCAATTTGGGGGACAGTAAATGCTAAGTATGACCTTGGGCAAGACACTTGCATTAACTGTAAAGCAGGGATAATAGTTCCTGGCTCACAGAGCTGCCATTGTTTGGAATAGAGCCTAGTAGAGGGTAAAGTTTATATAAGTGCCTATTAAAGTAAATAAGTAAATAAAACTACTGATTCCTCTGCTATTAATACTTTAAGCATGTAACTTCAAAATAAGACATTCACACTAAAAATTAAAAAGACTTCATGACTTCTTTTATTTACAGGAGTGTCTCTGCTACTTTATGTGATAACGAACCCAATTCAGTAAGATTACCTTCAAAACACTGCATATACTTTTCATTCATATTTAAGTAAATACCTTCAGCTGATTTAGCACTCCCCTCTGAAGCTCTTATCTAAGAAGCAGGCCTTAATAAAGCTCCAAGACATTCAGCTAGGCCACGCTCTCAAGCTTTGGGGACAAAGGCCTTTTCCCAGATTCAACACTGTTGGACGTCCTGTTGAATTAACTATCCCTGCCAGTCATCTCTGCATGGAACCATGAGGCAGACTCACCTTATTTGTAAGGCACCACCTACTAGGCCCTTCAAAGTACAGGGGAAAATACATGATAAATAATACAACACACAAACAGGCCAAAACTAGCTCTCAACAATATGCATTTCTTGCTGATCTGAACAGGAAAGAAGGGAAGAAACCATCTTCTATATAGTATATACCAATACCACATTATTATAGAAATTGCATTAAAAAATTGTATGCAGTAAGTTTCAAAAAAAAATTCGATCACTTATATTTTATAAATGCAAAGCAAATAGCTATTCTAAAATAGTTTAATGCCGGGGCGCCTGGGTGGTTCAGTGGGTTGGGCCTCTGTCTTTGGCTCAGGTCATGATCTCGGGGTCCTGGGATCGAGTCCCGCATCAGGCTCTCTGCTCAGCAGGGAGCCTGCTTCCCTACCCCCATCTGTCTGCCTCTCTGCCTACTTGTGATCTCTCTCTCTCTGTCAAATAAATAAATAAAATCTTTAAAAAATATATAAATAAAATAGTTTAATGCCTAGATAATATTCTATATATTGTTTATGACTGTCTTCCCTCATATTTTGCTTATTCTACCTATGTGCTTTGGACTAAACTGTATCTACCCCCCCTCCCCCGCAAATTCATATACTGAAGCCCACTATGATGGTATTTGGAGATGAGATCTTTGGGAAGTAATTAACTTGAGATAAGGTCATGAGGGTGGGACCCTCAAAATGGGATTAGTGCCCTTATAAGAAGACACCAGAGCACACAGCAAACACGCTCAATCTGGATCTCTCTCTCTCTCCTTTTCTCCCTCTCTCCCTCTCTCCCTCTCTTCCCCTATCCTTTCCTCTCCCTATCCTTCTCCTTCCCTTCTCCTCTCTCTCCTGCTTGCTCACTTGCTCTCACTGGTGCTCTCTCTCTAGCATGTGAAGATAAGGTTCAAGAGTCATCTAGATGCCAGGAATAGTCCTCACTAGAACCTGGCCATATTGGATTGAAATCTTGGATTTCTAGCCTCCAGAACTGTGATAAAATACTAAAACACTATGTACTATATTTTGGTGGTGCAAAACACTGCATTATGAATCTCAGGTCTTTTGTTTCTTGGTTTATGACCAAGAACAAGTCACCTTAACTTTTTTCAGATTAAATCAGTTTATCTGTTTGAATATTCTGTCTTTCGTAGTCTTTATAGAAGAAAATGATATATATGAAAACTCTTATGAAAACTGAAGAGAACATTTTCTAAAGTTATTTCTAACTCAAAACCAAGGCAAATAGGAATAATGTTAAAAATAATTTTACTTTTAAAATCTCATTGACATTCTTTGCATTTATATTCTGACATGTGTTATCTATATAAGTTTTAAAAGGCATTATGTATAAAATGCCAAATAGGCATAAAAGGCATTATGCATAAAATGCCAAATAATCATAGAACACATGCACTGCAGAACCTGAGAAGGGACACTTTCATAGATTCCCTCAAGTTGTTAGAACATTTGCCCTATATGTCAAGTGGCAGCACCACAGTTCTCCCAACTATGTCTTTCTAGGAGAGCTGATGAGGGGTCCTCACAGACTTGAGGCTCCACTGCTCAACTCCTTCTGTTGCTTCTGTACTCTGTTTATTACTTCCAGTATACCTGTGGTAACTTAATGATGCTGATGTCATACTTAGATCACTGTTATGTGCTTAATTGTGTCCCTCCCAAATTCATATATTGAAGAGCTAATTAAGTTAAAATGAGGTCGGATGGGTGGGTCTTAATCCAATATGACAGGTGTCCTCATAAGAAGTGGAAATTAGGACACAGACATTTTGCGTACAAAAAGAAAAGACCATGTGAAGGCACGGGGAAAAGATGGCCATCTGTAAGTCAAAAAGAGAGGTCTCGAGAAACCAAACCTGTCCACATCTTGATCTTAGACTTCCAGCCTTCAAAACCATGAGAAAATTAACTTTGGTTATTTAAGCCAAGTCTGTTGTGTTGTGTTGTGCTTTGCTTTGCTTTGTTTTGTTATGGCAGCCATACCAAACTAATAGAGTGACCCTAAGTACAGTCCTGCCCCAGGCTTCATCTTGATCATCCCGTCTGACATTCTTCCTTCTCCACTTCTCCTGATGTAGATCTGTATCCTCAACAGTACACTGTCTGGCTCCTCTCCACCCTCTTTTCTTACTTCCTAGCTTTTGCAGAGGGTCTTTAGAAACACAATTCCCTCCATATCACCTTGCATATTCCATAGGAAGCCTAAAGGCTTTTAAAAGGTAGTTACAGGGGAGTAGGAGTTAGAGAGGTCTCAAGAGCAGCTTCACAATTTATCCTATACTATAGCTTCTTCTCAACCTTCAGAACCTCTGTTAAGGAGAAAAAATTTCTTTACCCTTTAAGATTCTTCTAGCTGGTCTAAGAATTAAATAGGACATGAGACAGATTAACAGGAGAAAATCAAACAAAAGTTTTAATAACATCTATACCTCCAGGATAATACATAGAAGAGACTCAGGAAATTAGGTCTCCAAAATGACCTAAGCCATCACCCTACATACCATCTTCAAATAAAGACAAAAGTTGTTGGCAGTGGGGAGACAATTGTGGGAGGTTACTAGGAAAAGCACAGTAAGTGAGGGTAAGATTGTTACACAGATTTAAATACATGCTTTCTCCTTGATAACAGCTTCTAGAGATTCAGGGTCATCCCCCACTTTCTGATGCAGTCAGGGAGACACAAGTAGAGATTTCTCTTATACATGCAACGTCCCTTACAAAAGGGTAACTTTTACTTATTTTTCAGAGCTTCTCTTTTCCTAGCTTCTCGTGTCTGCAGTTTTTTTTTTTAATAACCAGCTTAAAATGATCAATGTGCCAGGACTTCTGGGAAGCTGGTAGAGTGGGAGGATCCTGAGCTTATCTCATCCCATGAACACAATGAGATAACAGTCACATCAGTGCAACTCTGAAAACTACCCAGAATCTTGGAGAGCAGACTTTCTACAGTTAATTATAGAGAGGAGGGGCAGGGATCCAGCTGGGAGCCAAACCCTAGGTGAGACTATCACCTCAAATGGGATGGACACCACAACCACAGCAAATTAAAATGATCAGACCCTAACCAGGCACCCCAGGCATGGGGGACCCATACCAAGAAGATGAGTCCTCACAACATTTTGGTTCTTAAAACCAGTGAGGCTTAACTTTGTGAGTTTTTTCCAATCAGTGGGGCTTAACTCTAGGTACTTTAAAAATCAGCAAGCTTAACTCTAGGAGAGCCAATAAGCAATAGGGAATTGACCCCCCACCTTCAAAGTGCCAGCAAAACAAACAAACAAAAACAAAAAAACAAAAAACTGACCACATATAGCATAGAAGCAACATTTTGAAATGTACCTGGAATATAGAACATTTATTATTTATTTACTAATCTGAGAATATGTGCTGGAGAAACAGGGATTTGGGAGAGATTTTTCCAAGAACAATAGTGTTGATAGGCACCATTTCCCACTCCTCCTCCAGCCCAGATATCAAGACACTTGCAAAAATCAGCAAGTACACTCTCTACCTATTTTGCTAGCATTGCCCTCCCTGCCCCCATGTTCTCCTGTAGATCCACACCATCCAACATGCCTCACTCTGTAGGCATCCTTTCAAAACAGTTCCTGCCCTGACAAACCTTGAAAGCACCCCCAGCAGGGATCAGCACCACTCCAAAGTGACTCCTGCCTTGGGGAGAAGGGAAGATAACTACACACATCAGTGCATCCAGAGCCTCAGCAGACTCACCAGCCAAACATTACAGCTAGCAGCACAGAGGATGTCCTACCAATCAGTGCCACTGAAGCCCTGTCAAACAGACATGGGGCAGGGATCTGGTCTCAGTGCTGGCCCTACCTACCCTCTAATGAAAACTTCTCAGGGGGCAGCACAGGGAGAGAAACTGCAGTTCAGTGTGACTACAGCCCTGGAAAATAGGCTGAGGACAGGCATATGGTCTGACTGCTAACACCATCAAACTACAACCTCCAGATATGTCCCTTAACAGCACAGGGACCAAATCCTACCTAGTATGTCCACAACAGGCAAAGTGGGTCAGTGCAGCCTAATGGACCAATGGCAGATGTGGCTCAGCCACAATGGTAAGAAACATGCAGCCCACATTAGAGACATCCCTGAAGTTCCTGGTTCTAGTGACAGGGGACATTGCACAGGGTACCAGAGAACTTCTTCACAAGGCCACTACTTTCATGGATGACTTTCCTAATAAACAGAAACAAACACAGAGAATTGAACAAAATGAGGAGACAGAGGAATATCCCCCAAATAAAAGAATAGTACAAAATTATAACAAAAGAACTAAAAGAAATAGGGTTAACCAATATGTCTGATAAAGAATTCAAAGTAATAGTTATAAATATATTCACTGAACTTGAGAAAAGAATGGGGAATCTCAATGAGACCTTCAACAAAGAGATAGAAAATATAAAAAAGAACCGGTCAGAGATGAAGAATTCAATAACTGAAATTTTAAAAATATACTAGAGAGAATCAATAGCAGATTAGAGGAGGCAGAAGGATAGATTGGTGATCTGAAAGGATAATGGGAAGCTACCAAGCTAAATAGCAAAAAGAAAAAAAGAATAATAAAAACTGAGAATAGGTCAAGGGAACTGAACAACATCATCAAGTGTAATAACATTCACATTATAGGGGCCAGGAAAAGAGAGAGAAGGTGGCAGAAATTTTATTTGAATAAGTAATAGCTGAAAATGTCCCTAATCTGGAGAAGGAAACAGACAATCAGATCCAGGAGGCACAGAGAGCACCCAACAAAATAAACAGGAAGAGGTGAACACCAAGATACATAGTAATTAAAATAACAAAAAGTAATGATAAAGAGAATTTTAAAGGCAGCAATAGAAAACAGTTACATACAGGGGAAACCCCATAAGGCTACAGGCTT
>CM052810.1:127142407-127232895 GCA_028533885.1 Nasua narica | reverse complement strand
GAGGATGTGGAGAAAGGGGAACCCTCCTCCACTGTTGGTGGGAATGCAAGTTGGTGCAGCCACTTTGGAAAACAGTGTGGATATTCCTCAAGAGATTAAAAATAGAGCTACCCTATGACCCTGTAATTGCACTACTGGGTATTTATCCCAAAGAAGCAGATGCAGTACAAAGAAGGGCCACATGTACCCCAATGTTCATAGCAGCAATGGCCACAATCGCCAAACTGTGGAAAGAACCAAGATGCCCTTCAACAGATGAATGGATAAAGAAGATATGGTCCATATATACAATGGAATACTATGCCTCCATCAGAAAGGATGAATACCCAACTTTTGTATCAACATGGACAGGACTGGAAGAGATTACGAGGAGTGAAATAAGTGAAGCAGAGAGAGTCAATTCTCTTACGGTTTCATTTACGTGTGGAGCATAAGGAAAAACATGAGGGCATTATGAGAAGGAAAAGAAGAGTGAATGGGGGGAAATCAGAGGGGGAGATGAACCATGAGGGACTGGACTCTCAGCAACAAACTGAGGGTTTTGGAGGGGAAAGGGTGGGGTGTTGGGTGAGCCTGGTGGTGGGTATTGAGAAGGGCATGTATTGCATGGAGCACTGGGTGTGGTGCATGAACAATTAATCTTGTAACACTGAAAAAATAAAAGTATTTGGGGGAAAAAAATGAATGGCAAAAATTAACAAGGCAAGAAACAACAAATGTTGGAGAGGATGTGAAGAAAGGGAAACTTTCATTACGCTGTTGGTGGGAATGCAAGTTGGTGCAGCCACGTTGGAAAACAGCGTGGAGACTCCTCAAAAAATTAAAAATAGAGCTACCCTATGACTAAGCAATTGTACTACTGGGTATTTATCCCAAAGATACAGATGTAGTGAAAAGAAGGGCCATATGCACCCCAATGTTCATAGCAGCAATGTCCTTGATAGCCAAACTGTGGAAGGAGCCGAGATGCCCTTCAAGAGACAAATGGATAAAGAAGATATGGTCCATATATACAATGGAATATTAATCAGCCATCATCGATGATGAAACCCAACTTTTACACCAACATGGATGGAACTGGAGGAGATAATGATGAGTGAAATAAGTCAAGCAGAGAAAGTCAATTATCATATGGTTTCCCTTACTTGTGGAACATAAGGAATAGCAGGGAGGACATTAGGAGAAGGAAGGGAAAAATGAAGAGGAGGAAATCAGAGGGGGAAATGAACCATGTGAGACTGTGGACTTTGAGACACAAACTGAGCATTTTAGAGGGGAGGGGAATGGGGAGATGGGTTGGCCTGGTGATGGGTATTAAGGAGGGCACATACTGCATAGAGCACTGGGTCACTACATCAAAAACTAATGATGTACTAAAGGATGACAAATGTAACATAGTAAAAAATAATAATTTAAAAAATGAAAAAATAAAGGGAAAAATATCCAAACTCAATTATAGTTGACATTGAAGATTTTAAACACATGCCAATTAGCTTTATTTAATAGCCATTCTCATACTTAACATTGCGATCTTCGGAAACTAAAGTTCTATTAAATCACAATTCATAATTTTTCTCACTTCTTACTGATTTCTCTTTCCTTTCATTTTTAACTACAGTAAAATACACATAACTTATTTACCATCATAACCATTTTTCAGTTCTTACTCATTTCTACAGAATATCATTCATATGACAACACAATTTTTATTACATTTCATTTTCATTTGAAATACTAAATTTGTTGATTTATTTTTATCAGATATTTTTCTTCAATCTATGTCTAGCTCTCTCCTAACTCCTCCCCGGAAATGAAGTTTAGACAGCTTACTGGTTGGTTGATTCTGCGGAAAATTAACAAGAAAAAGAAAGACTCCTCTTCTTGGACCTTCTATGTTGTCTTTTTTTTTTTTCTTTCAGGTTTTGATTCTTTAGAGCCAAATAAACCACCCACAGAAACTACCAATAAAAGCAACAGCAAAAAAGAAAATATAATACATTGCCAGGTATGGTAAGAATGAGGTCAAGGTCTGAAATTCCTTACAGTAGTAATACTTTTGTTTCATATCAAAAATTATAGGCAATGTATTTTAAATCTAATGAAAAAATAGTTTTTTCATTTACTAACATGTGAATAAATCAAATTTAAAACTATAACTTTCAACAAATGAAGTTTTTTGTTTTAATAAATGAATTCTCAACTGAAAAGCTGAGCTATATTTTTGTTTCAAGTTTTTATTTAAATTCTAATTAGTTAACATATTGTGTAATATTGGTTTCAAGGGTAAAATTTAGTTATTCATCACTTACATATAACACCCAGTGTTCGTCACCACCAAGTGCCCTCTTTAATGCCCACCACTCCTCAGTTTGCTCTGTATAATGAAAAGGTTCTTATGGTTTGCCTCCCTCTTTTTTCCGTTTCCCTTTCCCCTTTGTTTATCTGTTTTGTTCCTTAAATTCTACATATGAGTGAAGTCATATGGTATATGTCTTTCTCTGAGAAACATGTTCCGCTTAGCATAATACACTCTACCTCCATCCACATCATTTCAAATGGCAACATTTCATTCTTTATGATATCTGAGTAACATGCCACAACTTCTTTTTCCATTAAATACCTAGCAGTGCAATTGCTGGGTTGTAGGGTAGTTCTAGTTTTAACTTTTATGTAGGTGTAGATATGTGTCAGAATTTGCTCTATTTTGTTGTTACTGATTTTTCAAAAGAACAATAAATACATACATGTGTGTATACACACACACACATTCCTGTAGGCAACTGTTTTTAGCATTTCAGGATGAACACTGTCAGTACAGAGCAAAATAAAGGCCTGTGTATTAAAAAGGTAAACAATGGCAGATAATACAATCTATGAAGCTAGCTTTAGAAATGAAGTTAAAAAAAGTTTTTTTAAAACCATAAAAACATTTATAGAGCTTTGGAGAAGCCCCCTCCCCTTTCTCCTAAGATCTAGCCATAAAAGGCCTCACTCTACCAAACTCCTAGGAAGAAGTAAAACACATCTCCCCATACTTCATTTCCAGCTATGGGACTGTAATCAGGATCATAAATGTCTTCAAGATTCGGCAGCCAACATAAATAACTGAAACTTTTGTGTATTTCATAACAGGCGGTGGTGGTGTCAGTGGTAAACTGAAGACTCCACATCTCGAAGTCTTCAAATTAAAGGAATAAAGGAGTAAAGGAAGGAAGGAAGGAAAGAAGGAAAGAAGGAAGGAAAGAAGGAAGGAAGGAAGGAAGGCCGGCCATATTCGCCAAACAAAACGTACCAACAGAGTGTACTCAGCTGTGGTTCCATCCATTTGTTCCCCAAATCCAAGTTTCTGATGCAGTTCTTAGGGCCTGGGGTGGGGCTCCAACAGAACACAGCCTCATGAGGTACTTGAGAACTGGAGTAGTGATAAATAAGGCCACCATCTTGGCCAGCACCCTCTCACCCCTTATCGCCTGAAAGCCTCGAGAATGAGCCAAGCTATTTCTACTTTTGGTACTGTCTTTTGTTTCTGCCTAGGGCTTTTCTCTGGCCAAATGAGAGAAATCACAATCTCACAGCATTTACCCTTTTCTCTTGGTCTGAAAGCAAGCATAAAACTATTTTTGTGGCTTTTCTCACAGTTTTAATAGTTAAAGATAAAATGTGATTTAAAGATAAAATGTAACTTACATAATGCATATGTATATCAAATCACCATAATGTACACTTTAAATACCTTGAAATTTTATTGTCAATTATATTGCAATAAAGCTAAAAAATAATAAATGAATAAATCAAAATGTGACTTAAAAGCCTGCTTGCTACATACCTGGCTTGCTTTTTCTTATTTTTTTGCTTCAATGCTAGTAGAAAAGATGAAGAGTACATAGATGGTAAGGGCAGGGTTATGCAGTAAAATATGCCTTGTGTTCAGATGAATCCTAAAGCATTTCATAAGAGCATATGGGGCATAGTCTCTTGGTGAGAAGCTAAATGGGGAAAGGGGTAGGTTTTGAGAAATGAAGGGAAACATTCCAACAATCTGAACCAGTCCTGGACTAAGAGAGAACAAGGAAACAGCAGCTGCCTTAGTGGCTTATAGGCTGACTCTTTCCCTACCTCTGTTCAACCTTTTCCCACTTGCTTCCATACAATCTACATTAAAGCATAGTGAGAAAATGAGCAATGGAAGTTTTGAAAAAGCAAGAAACAATCCTAGGCTGGTAGCCATTCTCATGAATGGGAAGGCGAGCCATCCTGAGTTTGGGCCAATATCCAGTGCTGGCGATGCCAGCCAAGCAAATCCCTCAGTTTCAGTCTTTCACCTGTTTTCAGGGCAGGCATGCTGCAAACATGATAGCAATAATGTGAATCAAGCATTTCCAAAGAAATGTCCCTGGTTAGTCAATATTTGAGCATTGGTTTCATTCTACTTCCCGTTTGAGTCTAGAATTACATGACAACTGAAATTGTACTACTAAAACAACTGAGAACAATATTTGAAATAATCACTTGGTTTCAAACACAGGGTGGGGTGTGTGTCAGTGACTAAGTGTGTGTGTGTTTATTCTGACTGGTTTATGTTACCGAAGTCAAGCAGATAACTTTTCTGTATTCCTTTAAAAAATAATTACATAAAGAATTTAACTGATAGGCAAAAGCTCTGTGAACAAATTAATCCAGAAAAATTAAGAGAAAGAGCAGAAGTTGGTCTGTATTCATTTTTGTAAAACTAACCAAAACATACTAACTGGAATGTGTGACCTTCACTATTTCAACAGGGAAAAAGGAAGTCAACATCTCAGATTGACAATTTTGTTGGAAGCCTCTCAAGCAATTTTTAACTTGGTTGGTACAAATGTTTTCTGCCAATTAAAGTTTTGCAATATTCTCACAGATTAAAATATCCTTGGCAACTATATCTCCTTGGAAAAAAATAAAATTAAGAGTTGGGTTTTTTAAGTGCTTAATTTAGGAATGTCTTAAGTAGACCTAACCACTAAATATTCATTTTTAAAATATAATGAACATTTTAAATTACTAATTTGAAGCACTGAAAATGAAGACTCAGAAATTTCTCCATTATCAAAACAAAACATAAAATAGTCCCTAATGGTTTGCTACATCATTATACAAGTCTAAGAATTTCTAAAAATTATTAAAGTCATTTCCTTTTGATCTGCTCCAAGTTGGGTCTTTTGATCTGCTACAGGTCCAAGGCATTGGAAATAACAACAACAAAAAAACCACTCTTATTTACGTAATAAAATTTCATCATCAAGTGGCTATGTAAATAAAGCAAAGAACCAGAGATCTGAAAAACAGATCATCACATAAAAAGAAATCCACATGAAAAATAAACAAATGAAAAAATGTAACATAACTCATAACTCTTAAGAGTATGAGGCTCTAGGGGTGCCTGGGTGGCTCAGTCAGTTAAGTGGCTGCCTTTGGCTCAGACCATGATCCCAGGGTCCTGGGATCGAGCCCCATATCAGGCTCCTTGCTCAGCAAGGAGCCTGCTTCTCCCCCTTCCTCTGCCTGCCTGCCTGCAGCTCCCCCTGCTCGTGCTCTATCTCTCTCTCTGTGTCAAAAAAATAAATAAAATCTTAAAAAAAAAAAAAGAGTATGAGGCTCTAGATTCAGACCATCTGGATTCAAGTCTAGGTTATTACTTCCCAGCTGAGTGACTTTGGACAAGTCATTGATCCTTCTATGCCTTTTGATCTACAATGTAAGGATCAGATATTCTAACTCATAATTGTCATGGTATATGCATTCAGTAAATATTAGTTATTATTACTATTATCAGAAAATAGACTCAAACTCACTAGTAATCAGGAAACTGTAAATTAAGATTTAATTTTACCATATTTGAGTGCTAAAAGTTTATAAAGGAATTAATAGTACCCAGTGTTAGCAAGAGAGTGAAGAAAGTAGTACACATGTATACAATCAGTAGAAATACATATTGGTTTTGCCACTTTGGATAGCAATTCAGGGTGAAGGAGGGAAGTCGGTTGTGGAAGAGAAGAAAGGCAAATATGCATATGCAGTGCTCCTAAACTCATCTTACTAAAGGATGTTTTTCATAATCATCATCATTTGTTACACCCTACTCCTAGTAAATCATTTCCCAGAAGTTGTTCATTTAGGTACTATATTTCACAAACCAAAATAAGATCAAAAGAAACTAAATACACAAAAACACACTGTATTCATATGAGTGCTCTTTTCTAATCCAATGACAACACTTTTCTTTCAGTGAGTCCCTGTAGATCTTTAAATTGACCCTGTATTTAATAAAACCACCATGTGGTATCTACTGGCTCTTTATTATAAATAGTCCTTGATATATAATACCTAATCTAGATTTTTTTTTTCCTTTCTCTTCTTTTTCTATTAGGAAATATTCTCAAGACTTCATTCTTCTAACCTGAATCAGACTAACTTCATACATTATGGTAGGGAAATTCCCTTGGCCACAACCTTTTATAAAAATAAACAAAACATAAAATAATAAACTGTTAAATAGTAGCCATGGTGTAGTGGAAAAAAAACTAGTCCAATCAAGAAGCCTAAGTTGTGCCATTTTGAGACATCAGCCAAGGCTCTTAATCTGGCTGAGACTCAATTTTCTCATCTGTAAAGCATAAGAATACTATTATTTCCTAAAAGCATAACATGGGAAAAAATATATCAACCCCAAACTACTGTTTTGTTAATATTTGAAATAACTTTCTCCTCTCCATTTCTATGGCAACAGAGACATGATCTTGCAGAGGCCTCACTTAATCTCATCCAAGTTTAGGAAGAACAAGACCATCAGTAGATCAGTGCTGTAATGGCATCCTCCAGTATTCACTACTAGATCAATATTACAATCAATGATTACCATCATTGTCGGAAAGGGTTAGGAGGAAAGGGACGGAGGAGAGAGAGGAGAGAATGACTTTTAAAGGGATCAAAGTTCATTCCCTTCATTTGATTCTCACAGAGAGAAACAAAAGGATTATAAATTAAGCCAGAGGGATCAATTCTCTCTTTACTGCCCCAAAGAGGAAGAGTAACATCGAGAAAGATCCAAGACAGATGATGGGGTGAAAGAAACCCAGGAGGGGCAGATGGAAAGAAGCTCAGACCTAAAACTACCCTAGACCTTAACCCAGCATAAAAATAATCCCTCAGATCTTGGATATGAGGAAACAAGAATGAAGCACGAACAGGTGCAGTGGCTAAGATTTCTTTTGTCCTGTTCTTGATGTTCTAAGCAAAGTCCTGAGCAACTCAAAGGGCATTTGAAATTTTTGAGATTGAGGATTTGGCTTTAACTTGCTCAATAAAGGTTCAAGCTCTAAAGTCATGCAAGATCTGGAATTGGCTCCCTCCTTTCTTTCTTCCTTGCTTCTTCCTTCCAACACGCACACGATAGTACACTTCCACATACACTTCCTGTGATAATCTTTCACTCCTAACGTAGGTTAGGACTCTGGAGACAAGGCCCAGAGGCCTGGTCTTTCATTCCTTGGGGCCTCTAGATATAGGACAACCTGTTCTAACAGGGCTTGGGGCTCCAGGAACAGAGCTTTTATGATTATTTTTTTAATCCCCGTGATCAATAGCACCTCCCTGGTAACTCTGAGTGCAATCAGAATCCCCAAAAGGACACTCCCTCTGGAATTACTGCTTCATTTGGGCATTAAAACTATTTATAAAAATTGCTAAGTTTCCAAAGGCTTATGTCTCAAACCAGGAAGTCCTATAAGAAACTCAAAGTAAATGTTCTATAGAATTTCTGCATTCCCAAGGATTTATTCTGAGTAACTCTGGGGAACAGTATAGGAAGTACAGGGAGTGCTCATTTGGATCATTACAAGTGATAAATGTCCACCATTACTTGCTGTCATGGGTTGATGCAATCTGAGAAAGTGTCCCAAAATAATAAATGGTGTTATTTAAAAATTAATTAGGTAATACATAACATTTTTATTTTTTATGTCTTAAGACCCAGAAATTGGTGATGCCCAGTTTAATGTCAACAGGGCAGAGTTAGCTGTAGGCAAATTTATAAAAAAGAAAAGTTTTCTTTGGCCCCCTCCAAACATCACATACTCTCTACTCTGTCACTTTATGCAGAACCCTCAGCACTTAAATCCCTCTTAATGCCTCCTGGTGGGCCAGATACTCTCATGTAGTGTCCTTCTCTGACTGGCCCACCCGAAGTAGGGCCTCATTACCTAGGTCTCTACCTCACAGTAATGTCTAGCCAAAGCCTAACTTGTTATATATTCTACTCTTACTAGACTCTTTTTTTTTTTTAGCTTAAAAAATTATTTATTACTAAGAAGTTAAAGTCTGTTAAGCATTATTACTCATTGGCTATAGTTGTATTATTAAACACTAATATATTAAAAAGAAATTCATAAGATCCACAGTATTTTTCCACAAGACCCTTTGTCAGAGTTAGTGATGAAGCAATCATAGGCAGCACTCCCACTTCAAATGCTGCAAGTGAAGGTTCTGTCACGTATCAAGGCACAATGCCATGTTAGAGGTACATAGCAAGGCCTCTATGAAATGATGCCTTGAACTCACTCTCTTCCTCAGTATGAACAGATGGAACATTTTATGGATGGAATTAAAGGATGACAGACATATGGCATTACATCCTCCATTTTTTCTTCTCTTTGGCAAACATCTGGGGATCCAGCCTTTTGTTTGGGGATAATCTTTGACCATAGTTGGCTAAGGGAACAGGAGTACTACCCCAAAGAAAGAAAGGACCTCATCGGGATGCCCAAACCTAGGTCTTATGGTAATTTCAAGGGATGGTCATAAAAGAGGTAACTATGCCTCACTCATATGGAAAGAAAAATGGAAAAAAGATTCAGGATAGAAGTCCCGTTTAGAAACAGAGTGTCTTTGACCAGGGATATTTTCATTATCGTACCTCTTGAGAATATAAGTTCATCAATAGTGACTAGAAGGTAAGTAGGTTTAATGGAAGCAAATAAAGTTTCTCAGTAAATCACTCAGTTTTCCCTGCTAACAATAATACATTATTCTGTAATTATTTCTTATTCCTTTTTGTTTTGTTGCCTCTACACATAATATCTAAGGAAGAAATCAATCTTTCTTTTTACCCCCAGTTCATAAAAGGTATTTCTCGTTGTTTTTAACATTTGGTAAGCTAAAAAATCTTTCTCTTTCTCTTCTTCTTGCAGCCAGAACTTAGCCTCCATCCTCGATCACTGGAAATTAGAGCACTGGAAATCCAGAGATCTGGGTCCAAATCCAGAGTAAATAATCTTGACAGAAGAAGTTCATATCTGTCAAAACATTCTGACCTTGTCAGTGGAGACTTTTTACCCGGCACTATTTTTGAGCACTAGAGGCATAGTGATCTTGGCCTGTGATATTTGAGCACTAGAGGCATAGTGATCTTGGCCTGTGATATTTGAGTGCCTTAAAAAAATGAGATTATAAAAGTTATTATCTGAATGCTAGGAAAGGAAAATAAAATTCAATAATAGTTGGAGACTTCAATATTCAACTTTTAATAATGGATAAAACAGCTATGCAGATTAACAAGGAAATAGAAGAGTGGAACAACACTATAAATCAACTAGACTTAACAGATATCTATATGGTACTTTACCCAGCAATGACAGAATATATATTATTCTTTTTTTTTTTTAAAGATTTTTTTTTATTCATTTAACAGAGAGAGAACACAAGCAGGCAGAGAGGCAGGCAGAGGCAGAGACAGGAGCAGGCTCCCTGCAGAGCAAGGAGCCCGATGCGGGACTCGATCCCAAGATGCCAGGATCATGACCTGAGCCAAAGGCAGCCGCTCAACGAACTGAGCCACCCAGGCGTCCCAGAATATATATTATTGTTAAGTGCATAAAGAAGGTAGGATAGATCATATGCTAGTCCATAAAACAAATCTCAAAAACTTAAAAGGATAGAAATAATACAAATTGGGTTTTCCAGTCAAAATGGGATGAAAGTAAAACAACAGAAAAAGATCAGGAAAATCCACAGATATGTGGAAATTCAACAACATCTGAATAATCAATGGGTCAATAAAGAAATCAAATAAGAAAACAGAAAATATTTTGAGATGAAGGAAAATAAAGATACAGCATACAAAACTTATGGGATTTATCTAAAGTAATGTTTATGAAAATTCTATTATCTGTAAATGCTTACTATGTAGAAAGCAGAAAGATCTCAAATAATACACCTCAGCTTCCCCCTTAAAACACTAGAAAAAGAAGAGCAAATTAAATCTAAAGGAAGCAAAAAATAAAAATTATTAATAAAAATTAGCACAAGAATTAATGAAATAGGGAATATAAAAACAATAGTGAAAAATCAATTAAAAAAACCTAAAAAAAAACCCTAGTTCTTTATAAATATTGACAAGTTTGACAAATTTATAGATAGACTAACCAAGAAAAATATAGAGAAAAACTCAAAATACTAGAGTCAAAAATAAAACAAAGGATATTATTACCAAACTTATAGGAAAAAAGAGTATTATAAAGGAATACCATAGGGTGCCTGGGTGGCTCAGCCCACTAAGCATCTGCCTTCAGCTCAGATCATGATCCCATGGTCCTGGGATCGAGCGCTACATTGGGTTCCTTGCTCAGCTGGGAGCCTGCTTCTCCCTCTCCCTCCACTTATTCTCTCTCTCTCTTTCCCTCCTCTCTCTCAAATAAATCAATTATAAATCTTTATAATAATAAATCTTTATAATATATAAATAAATAAAGGAATACTATGAACAACTGTATACCAATAAATTAGATAATCTAGATGAAATAACAAATTTCTAGGAATTCACAAACTACAAATTGACTCAAGAAGAAACAGACAATCTCAAAAGATCTATAATAAGTGAAGAGAAAAAATTACTAACCAAAACCTACTTAAGGAAAGCCAAGCCCAGATGGCTTCACTAGGGAATTATACCAAAGAATTAATACCAATTCTTCACAAATTCTTCCAAAAAATATAAGAGGAGGGAACACTTCCTAACTCAACACCTTGTATTACCTTGATGCTAAAATCAGACAAAGACCTCACAAAAAAAAAAAAGAAAAAAACCCCTACAGACCAATGTCTCTTATGAATATGGATACAAATATCCCCCCCCAAAAAACTAGGAAATTGAATCCAGTAACTTATTTTCTAAAAACTGATACACAATGACCAAGTGGGATTTACTCCAGGAATGCCAGGTTAGTTTAACATCTGAAAATCAATTAATGTAATACATAATATCAATAAAATGAAAAATAAAAATCACATGATTATCTTAATAAACACAAGAAAAGCATTTGACAAGTCCAGTAACTTTTCATGAAAAAGACACAAGACAAACAAGGAATACAAGGGAACTTCCTCAACTTGATAAAATTCATCTTCAAAAAATATGTACTTAATATCATAGTTAAGGGTGAAAGACCAGACACACTAACCCATAGTTAAGGGTGAAGGACATCTAGTCTTTCTTCTTGCTCGATCAGAAACAAGACAAACATGGTCTACTTTTAGCACGTTTGTTCAACACTGTACTGGAGGTTCAAGCCATGGCAGTTTAGGCCAGAAAAAGAAATAAAATATATCCAGGTTGGAAAAGAGGAAGTTAAAACTATCTCCAGTCACAGACTGCATGACACTATATACATGAAATCAAAAGGAATGTACTAAAAAATGATTAAAACTAAAAGAAATGGAAAACAGTATGGAAGTTCCTCAAAAAGTTGAAAACAGACTTTCGCTAGGACCCAGCACTTGCGCTACTGGGTATTTACCCGAAAGATACAAATGTAGTGACCCAAAGGGGCACTTGCACCCCCAATATTTATAGCAGCAACATCCATAATAACCAAACTATGGAAAGAACCCAGATGTCCATTGATAGATGAATGGATAAAGAAGATGTAGTATATAAATACATACAATGGAATAGTACATAGCCATCAGGAAAATGAAATCTTGCCATTTGAAATGACAAGAATGGAACTAGACAGTATTATGCTAAGCAAAATAAGTCAATCAGAGAAAGACAATGATATGATCTCACTGATATGTGGAATTTAAGAAATAAAACAGGATCATAGGGGAAGAGAGGAAAAAATAAAACAAGATGAAACCAGAGAGGAAGACGAACCGTAAGAGACTCTCAATCATAGGAAACAAATTGAGGATTGCTGGAGGAGAGGGGGTGGAGGGATGGGGTAACTGGGTGATGGACAGTAAGGAGGGCATGTGATGTAATGAGCACTGGGTGTTATATAAGACTGAGGAATCACAGGCCTATACCTTTGAAACCAATAATACATCAGATGTTAATTAATTTAAAAATCTTTAAAAAACTGAATTCAGCAAGTTTTCAGGATACAAAGACAATAGACAAAAATCAATTGTAATGGAAAAAAATCCATGATCATGGGTTAGAAGACTTAACATGGCATTATACCCCAAATTGGTCTACAGATTCAACTAAATGCTTTTGGGAATTACAGCTAATTTCTTTGTAGAAACTGACAAGACTGATTTTTTCAAATTCATATATAATTACATAAGAACCACAATAAACAAAACAATTTTGAAAAAGAGGAACAAAGTAGGAGGACTTACACCTCCTGATTTTAAAACTTACTACAAGGCAATGGTAATCAAAACTGTGTGGTACTTGCAAAAGGATAAACAGATAGATGAATGGAATAGAATTAAGAGTCAAGAAATAAAATCATGTGTCTATGTACACATGATTCAACTGATTTTTGACAAGGGCACCGAGACCATTTAATAGTGAGTATTTCAACAGATGGAGCTGGAATTACTGGATAGCCACATGCAAAACATAGGACCTTTGCCCTACACCATATACAAAAATTAGCTCAAAATGGATAAACAACATATAAAACAATAAAACAACATAAAAAACAACATAAAAACAACATATAAAACAACAAAACTCTTAAAAAGAAACCAAAGGATAAGTCCCCTTGGATCTGGAGAAGATTCTTAGATAGAACATCGAAAGCACAAGCAACAAAAGAAAAATAGATACACAAAATTTCATCAAAATCAGAAATGTTTTACTTTCTGATTTCAAGGATACCACTGAGAAAGTAAAATGCCAACCCACAAGATGGACAAAAAAATAAATCATGTATCTGATAAGGGATTTGTATCCAAAGTATACATGGGGCACCTGGATGGTTCAGTCCATTAAGTGTCTGCCTTCAGCTCAGGACATGATCGCAGGGTACTGGGATCAAGCCCAAATCGGGCTCCCTGCTCAGTAGGGACCCTGCTTCTCTCTCCCTCTGTCCCCCCACTCATGCTCTCTCTCACTCTCTATCTCAAATAAAGAAATAAATAAAATCTTTGACAGAGAGAGAGAGATCACAAGCAGGCAGAGAGGCAGGCAGAGAAAGAGGGGGAAGCAGGCTCCCTGCCGAGCCGAGAGCCCAATGTGGGGCTCGATCCCAGGACCCTGAGATCATGACCTGAGCCGAAGGCAGAGGCTTTAACCCACTGAGTCACCCAGGCGCCCCAATAAATAAAATCTTTAAAAGAAACAAAAAAACAAAATATACAAAGAACATTTACAACTCAATACTAGAGAGATAAATAAGCCATTCTTTAAAAAAAGGAAGTGAAATATTTAAATAAATATTTCTCCAAGGAAAATATACAGGCTCATAAAAAGATGCTCAACATCATTATTTATCAGAGAAATATAAACTGAAACCACAAAATAGCACTTCATACTTACTAGAACATTAGAATCAAAAGCCAGATAATAACAAGTGTTGACAAGAATGTGGAAAAATCAGAACTCTCACTGCTGGTAAGAATGTAAAATGGTGCAGCCACTTTGGAATAGCAGTTCCTCAAACATTTAAACACAGAGTAACCATATGATCTGGTAATTCCATTTCTTATATATACACAAAAGAATCTAAAGTAGTTGTACACAAATACTTAAGCAATACTGTTCACTATAGGCAAGAGGTAGAAATAACCCACAAGTCCAAATGATGAATGGATAAACAAAATGTGGTATATCCATACAATGGAAATATTATTCAACCATATTAAGTAGCAGACTACTAATACAAGCTACAACATGAATAAATCTTGAACGCATTATGCTAAGTAGAAGAATCCAGTAACAAAAGACTGCATATTATATTATTCCATTTATATAAAATATCCAGAACTGACAAATCTATAGAGATCAAAAAATTAGTGGTTGCCTAGGGCTAAAGAGGGAGTGAAGGGAAACAAGTAGGGAGGGTAATAGCTAAAGTAGATGGGGTTTCTTCCTGAGGTGATGAAAATGCTCTAAAATCTGTGTGACTATAGCATTTATCTGTGAATGTACTAAAATCTACTGAACTGCACAATGTAATGGTTGAATTGTATGTAAATGATACTTCAATAAAGATCCTTTTTAAAAAGCATCGTTCTGGCTTGCAAAACAAAAGTTACTGCCTCCAAACACAAAACAAAAAGATGTCCAGAAGGGGCGCCTGGGTGGCTCAGCCATTAAGCGTCTGCCTTCAGCTTGGCTCAGGTCATGATCCTGGGGTCCTGGGATTGAGCCCCATATTGGGCTCTCTGATATGAGGGAAACCTGCTTCTCCCTCTCCCACTTCCCCTGCTTGTACTCCCTCTCTCGTTGTGTCTCTCTCCGTCAAAAAAATAAATAAAATCTTTTAAAAAAAAGTCCACATGGAGCACTGGGTGTGGTCCATGAACAATCAATCTTGTAACACTGAAAGATTAAAATAAACAAATTTGGGGAGGAAAAAAAAAGTCCACAAAATAAATGTTATGTTTATTTCATATATTGTTAAATTTAATACTAATAACAATTTAAGGACCCAGAACAATTTGTAGGTTAGATGGTCTCATTTCAAAATAGTTCTCTAGCAAGCACAATGATTCTTTAGAAATCAGAACCAAACATAATTTCAAAAACAAAACTATAAAAAGCATTTACATCCTGTTCACTGTACAGATATTACATTTAATGAGACATGTGGGTACACTTAAGAATGTTTCATATGATCTAGAGAATGATTTCCAAAAGTTAAGTGTTGTACACTAACAAACTCTTAAAATATCCCTGCTTTTACCATGTCTTTCACCCCAGGCACATGCCCACTGTGCTTGTCAGTAAAACAAACAAACAAACAAACAAACAAAAAAAACTACTGATTTCAATGTCATTCCTCTTGACTCAACACATTTTGGTTTCCAGGGACTCTTAACTCTAGATTACTCCTCTGGGTTTTGATCAAATTCTTTATTGGTCATCTTTCAGCACTCCAAGGCTTATGCTTTCAGGTCAGAAATAAGGAGAATGTGAACAAATAAACCACTATAATGTGGATTGAACAGATGAAGGACTATAACCTGGATTGGCTCACTTTCATGCAAATGTCTTTATGAAGATAAAATGGCTTTCTGTTAAGAAAGAAGGGTTAAAAGTGTCAATCTATGCATTCCTGAAGCGAAATTGGTATCACACATAAAATTATTCCTCTTGAGATAAGATTGTAGCTAGTAAGTATTTTAAATTTGGCCAATCATCAAGGTAGAAAGCTTAGGGACACTTTGGAGACAGATCATCCTAGGTTTGGATCCCTTGTCTTTCATTTACTGGCTGGATGATCTTGAGCCATTTGCCCAAGTTCAATTCTCTTATTCACATAAAAGAGGATAATAAATTATGCATACATCATAACATCATAAGGAAAAAAGGACTATGTCTAGCAAAAGTAGGCATTCAAAAATTTTTCTACCTTAATATTCTGGAATCTCAGTTAAAATAGCAGTGCCCATAATGGCACCATTGGCCATTTAAGAAATGTTACTAATAATCCCTAATAACTAAAAAGATTTCTTCTCTGTTTATTCTAAATGTCAGAGATAGATCAGACACTACTGGTAGACCCTTTCCCTACTGCCTGATACTCTCTAACCTTTTATAATATCTAATGAAATAGTTCCAATATAGTTTACTATGAAAATTGTATAGACTCCAGAAGAGGGCAATCACTGGAGTACATGTGATAATAAATAGGCAATAGGCCCTCAAGTTTACTGACAGTAGAATAACTCTGGTCATTTCTTCCTCTCTGGTATAGCATTGCATCTACAAACTGCCTTATGCCACAGGGATGTTGTAAAGAACTAAAGACCTAAAAGAAACTTATAAGATGATTATAGGCACCAAATGTCTAATGAATTAATGAATGAATAAATAAAGCATAAAAGAACTAAAGGAAGGGAGGGAACAAAGTAAAGATGAAGTCATCTTCAACTATAGAATGACAGAAATTTTCTAATGGAGTAAGGTGCAGAAGATAGACTCCGACCTTTTCATTTGCCTTCTCCAGATCCTTTCAAAGTTAACTTTAAAAGAACTGCAGTCAGGAAGAGCTAAGGGACTGATTTAGTTAAGTTGATTTCTAAGCAATTTGGAAACGAACCACATGGAAGAGAAAGGGATTTGCTTGTTTGTGTTTATATTTTCACTTCTTCAAAATAAGACTATATACTTTCTACTACTGGAGGAAGGAAACAGTTTTGAAGGCGTCTTTATAGTCAAAATGATTTATAAAATGAACTGTAGCATATCCTTAATCAATACATCGGAATCTATATACACAGTTCAAAAACCATATCATATGTTTATTTTTTAAAATTGTGATTAAAAAAGTACATAACATAAAATTTACCATCTTGGAGAATATGGCCAGGTGGCTTGGACCGAGCAGGGTTTTCTTACCACTGGATATGAAGAATGCACTGCCAGTCTCTTGCCTGCTGTTCACCATGGCTTCTTCTGATATCCCAGTGAAAGAAGTGGAGAAGCATGCCTTAGGTCAAGCTTTTGAGCTGATTTTCATCCCTCAACCAAAAGAATTCATCCCAGAATTCCCCATTTCCCCTCCAAAGAAGAAGGATCTTTCCCTAGAGGACATTCAGAAGAAACAGAAGCTGCAGAAGAAAAACACAAGTCCCATAGAGTGGAGGTCTTGAAGCAGCTTGCTGAGAAATGACTGCATGAGAAAGAAGTGCTTCAAAAAGCAACAGAAGAAAAGAACAACTTCAGTAAAATGGCAGAAGAAAAACTGACTCACAAAATGGAAGCCAACAAAGAGAATCAGGAGGCATAAAATGGCTGCCAAACTGGAGCGCTTGTGAGAGAAGGACAAGGACATTGAAGAAGTGTGGGCAAACAAAGAATTCAAAGATCCTATTGATAAAACTGACTGCTGACTAATTTGTTCTGAGAGCTGATTTTCTCCCCTTCCCCTTCCCAAATATCCAAAGACTGTACCGGCCAGTGTCATTTTACACTGCCCTCCTGACAAATATTCTAGAAGCTGATGTAGGACTGTATCAGTAGATCTAGACACTATGATGTTGTTTTATGGGTTATAGGGGGAAAACTGAATGTTGCACTCTTTTTCTAAAGTACTGAAGTCTTTCTAATGTAGCTATTTTTCTTGTAGCATCTCTTTTCTACTTCAGTACATTTGGAATCCTGGGTTAGTGGCTAGTACCATACTGGCTCTGTGAAAACATGTTTGTGAAAAAGAGTATACAGTGGCTTCATTTAAACTGTTAGATGCTGAATATCTGTTCATTTTAAACCCCAATTCTATCCAGATCTTACCAGATGTTACTGTAGTTGAATGGTTAATAAAACTGCCTGGTGCTGTTGAAAAAACAATTCACCATCTTAACCATTTTTAAATATATAGTTCAGTAGTTTTAAGTATATCCATATTATTGTGAAACAGACATCTAGAACTTTTTCATCTTGCAAATCTGAAACTCTGTAGTCATTAAATAACTCCTATTTCCTCCACCCCAGCCCATGATGACAACCACTCTACTTTCTGTTTCTATGAATTCTATTATTTTAGATACCTCATCTAAAAGGAACCAGATGGTATTTGTCTTTTTGTGACTGGCTTATTTCACTTAACATAATGTCCTTAACATAATGTCATGTTGTAACATGTGAGAAAATGTAAAAAGGATCCCCTTCCTTTTTAAGGCTGAATAATGACCCATTGTATGCACATACATTTTGTTTATCCATTCATCTGCTGATAAACATTGGGGTTGCTTCTACTCTTAGGTACTGTGAATAGTGCTGCTATGAATATGGATATGCAAATATCTCTGAGTCCCTGCTTTGAATTCTCTTGGATATATAGCCAAAAGTAGGATTATTGGATCATATGGTAGTTCTGTTTTTAACTTTTGAGTAACTGCCATACTGTTTTCCACAGCAGTTACATCATTTTACAATCCCGCAGTGTACAAGGTTCCAATTTATCCACATACTCAACCAACATTTATTATTCTCTGTGTTATTTTTAATAGTAGGCATGTTAATGAGTACAAGGTAATAAGTCATTGTGGATTTGATTTGCATTTTTTAGATGATTACTAACATTGAGCATCTTTTCATATACTTATTGGTCATTTGTATTTCTTCTTTAGAAAATGTCTATTCAAGGCCCTTTGCTTATTTTTAACAGATTATTTTGTTGTTGTTGTTGGATTGTAGCAATTCTTTATTTATTCTGGATATATTAATCACTTATCAAATATATTATTTACAAATATTTTCTCCCATTCTGTAGCTTGCAACTTCATTCTGTTGACTGAGCCCGATACTCAAAAGTTTTTCAGCTTCGTGCTCGCTTCAGCAGCACATATACTAAAAGTTTTTCAGCTTAATGTAGTCCTATTTTTCCCTTTTTGCTTGTGTTTTCTGTGTTTTTGATGTCATAGTCCAAGATATTGCCGTCAAATTCAACACAATGAATTTTTCACTCTTTGTTTTCTCCTAGGAGTTTTAAAGTCTTAGATCTTTATGTCTTTATTCTAGCTTAATTTTTGTATATGGTAAAAGATAAGGGGCCAATTTAACTCTTTTACATATGTATACTCAGTTTTACCAAAAATATTTATGGAGGAGACTTTTTTTTTCCCATTGGGTAGTCTCAGTATGCTTTTCAAAGAACATTTGACTATATAGGTAAGGATTTATTTCTGGGCTCTCTATTCCGCTGATGTAGTTGACTGTCTTTACACAAATGCCACACTGTTTTGATTACTGTGGCTTCGTGATATGTTTTAAGGAAAAGTGAATTGGGGGAAATCGAAGGGGAAGACGAATCATGAGAGACTGAGGACTCTGAGAAACAAACTGAGGGTTTTAGAGGGTAGGAGGTGGGGGGATGGGTGAGCCTGGTGATGAGTATTAAGGAGGGCATGTAGTACATGGAGCACTGGGTGTGGTACATAAACAGTGAATCTTAGAACAGTGAAAAAATTAAATTTAATTTAAAAAATAAACAAAATAAAATAAAATCAAGAAGTATGAGTCCTCCAACCTTTTTTTTTTAATCTCAAAATTATCTTGGCTATTCAAAGTTCATTGAGAATCCATTAAAATTTTAGGACAAATTTTTCTATTTCTTCAAAAAATGCTGTTGGAATTTTAATAGAGATTACATTGAACAAGTAGATCAGTTTTAGTACTATGGACATGTTAACAATATTAAATCTTCCAATCCATGAACATGACATGGTCTTTCCATTTATTTCTGTTCTTTTAAATTTCTTTTAGGAGTGTTTTGTGATTTTCACTGTACAAGTCTTTCACCTCCTTGGTTAGTTATTCCTAAGTATTTTATTCTTTTTGATGCTATTGTAAATGTAATTGTTTTCTTATTTTCCTTTTTTGGACTGTCCATTGTTATATCTGATAGATTTTTAAATAATTCACCATTAGCTGTCCCTTTTTGCCATGATTCCATTCTATGGCGAGTCCACTTATTCATGAGGCAGAACAGGATGCTAGGGTCTATGTTCCTTGGACGTATACCCATTTCACTGCAGCACTTTCCCTGTTTCTGACTACAGTGACTTCAGTACTTCAGGAGAACAGAATCAAAACATAGAGTCAGGGGCGCCTGGGTGGCTCAGTGAGTTAAAGCCTCTTCCTTCGGCTCAGGTCATGATCTCAGGGTCCTGGGATCGAGCCCTGCATTGGGCTCTCTGCTCAGCAGGGACCCTGCTTCCCCCTTTCCCTCTGCCTGCCTCTCTGCCTACTTGTGATCTCTTTCTCTGTCAAATAAATAAATAAAAATATTTTAAAAAAAACATAGAATCAATCAAGATAGTAACATAGGTAACTCCTGAGCTTTGCTCCTCCCATAGATATACCAAATATATAATTACACACGGAGCAACATCCAGAAACTAGTCGAGTTACTCCTGTATATTGGGCAAATGAGAAAATACATTGAAATGGGTAGGAAAGGCTGAGACACACTTTTGTCATAAAACCCATGCCTGGCACATTGCCATAGGATCACAATGGAACTCCCAACTGCCAAATTCTTCCTGAGGAGCAAAGGGGGTTGGGACCCCACATCTAATACTCCAACTTTTAAGACTCCCACATTTAAGACAGGTTCCCAAACACCTAGTTCTGAAAGCCAGTGAGGTTTTCATCCATTAGACCCACAAGAATTATATCAAATAGAAAATCAGTTCTTAACTGGCTATCTTGGTGAAGGTACAACATAGAGGGAACAGGCAAAAAATATCCATCTCCCATTTTTTTCCCATGAAAGGACTGTATCTGCACATTTCAAAAGCTGTTGCCTAAATGTCAGGCCTATTACTGCAGGCATCTAGGGGCTGTGACCCTCCCTCACAGACTAGGAAAGTTGGCACACATTTCCCCCATCTTCTCCCTCAGGCCTACTCCAAGTCACTAGCGATTCCCTAAGAGAAGCTTGTATGTACATCCATACCCCACATTTTGCAGCTGCTGACGAGGGGATGGGTCTCTGGACTCTTTTGCTCTGACAGCCAATGGAGTTTCCATTCATGAGTTCCACAGGGATACAGCAAATAAAGAGACAAATCTTAACTAGCTATCATCCCAGAGCTCAACACAAAGAAAGCAGGCAAAAATGCCCATCTTCCAGTCTTTCTCTGAGAGGGATTTACTTGTATACTTTAAAAGCTGCTGCCTGAGGACCAGGTTTCTAATTTAGCACCTCTCTAGGGGCTGGCAGCCATCATCTCCAGACACTAGGAAAACCAACAGATACCTCCCATCTTCTCCCTCCAGCCTGCTCCAAGTTACTCACCAGTATCTTCTGGAAAAAGCTTTTACACATGTCTGCACTCCAACTTTCACAGCTGTCTCAAGGGATAGATTCACAAATCACCTGGCTCTCGTAGCCTATGAGGCTACCTTTCGCCAAGTCCCATAGAAGTGTAGGAAATAAAGAAGAGGCTTTAACTGGCTATCCCTCCAGGGCTCAACACAGGAGAAGCAGGCAAAAATGTGCCTCTCCAAGTTTTCCTTGAAAGGGATATAGCTGCATACCTTAGAAGCTCATGACTGAGCTCAGGCTTCAAATTTTAATACATATCTAGGTCCTTACTGTGAAAACAATACATACTTTCTCAGCTTATGCCTGAGATTCCAGCTTCTAATCAATCTACATCTAGGTGCCAACTGTAATCCTCCCTTTTGGAACACAGACAGCCTTTCCCACTCGGAGCCACTAAAACAAAGAAGGCATCTTGGTGAATGACAAATGTTTGAGAGAAAACCAAGAGCTTGGCTGGGCTGATTAACAAAGCTGATATCCTACATATGTCAAGAGTGCAATAGGTGGCTATTTTATGCAATATACAGAAACCGAGTCTAAGGAAATGAATAACAGAGACAAATGTACCAAACAATAGTATAAGATAAAACTCCAGAAACAGACCTTAATGAAATGAAGTTAAGTGATTAACCAGATAAGGAGTTCAAAATACTGGTCATAAAGTTGCTCACTGAAGTCAGAAGAACAATTCAGTGAAAATTTTGACAAATAGAAAATATAACAGAGTGTCAATCAAAAATCACAGAGCTGAAGAAAACAGTAACTGACCTGAGAATTTCAACAAATGGACTCAAAAGCAGAGTAGATGAAGCAGAAAAATAGGTCAACAAATTCAAAAGACAGGGTAGTAGAATTTAGCCAGCTAGAGAAGTTAACAGAAAAAGCAATGAAAAAGAGTGAAAATGACTTAAGAAATTTACAGGACACCATCACATGGGCCAATATTTATATAACAGGGATCCCAGAAGAAGACAGAGAAAAAGACAGAAAGCTTATTCAAAGAAATAATGGCTAAAAATCTCCCAAACCTAAGGAAAGAAACAGACACACAGGTCAAAGAATCCCAGAGAGTAAAAAAAATAAGAGAAATCCAAAGAGACCCTCTCCAAGACACATTAAAATTAAACTGTCAGATGTTAAAGGTAAGGAAAGAATCTTGAAAGCATCAAGAGAAAAGCAAATTGTTATATATAGGGAACCCACATAAAACTATTAGCAGATTTTTCAGGAGAAAGTGCAGGCCAGAAGGGAGTTGGATGATATAGTCAAAGTAATGGGGGGACAAAGACTGCCATCCAAGAATACACTACCTGGCAAAGTTGTCCTGCAGAACTAAAAGAGAGATAAGAGTTTCCCAGACAGACAAAAGCAGACAGATTTTATCACCACTAGACCAGTCTTAGAGGAAATGTAAAAATGACTTTTTCAAGCTGAAATAAAATGGTGCTAATCAGTTACATAAAAACACGAAAAGATTAAACTCAGTAGTAAAGGTAAATATATAGCTAAATGAAGAATACTCTAAAATTGTAATGGTGGTATGTAAATCACTATTAACTCTAGTATAAAAGTTAAAGGACAAAAGTATTAAAAATAAATACAACTACAAAAATTTGTTAATGGATATGTGATGTAAATAAAAAGATGTAAGCTACGCTATCAAAAACAAAAAATGTTGAGGGAACTTAAAAATGTAGAGCTTTTGTATGCACTCAAAATTTTTCTTCCCAGCTAAAAATAGGCTGTTATAAATATAATTTATATAAGCCTTAGGGTAATTACAAAGCAAAAGATATAGTAGATACACAAATAATAAAGAGAAAGAAATCCTAGCATACCATTACAGAAAATCATCAAATTACAAAGAAAGAGAATAAGAGACAGAAAAGAACAAAGGATTTATGAAGGAACCAGAAAACAACAACATAGCAAGAGTAAGTCCATATCTATCAAAAATCACTTTAAATAAAAATGAACTAAAATTCTCTAATCAAAATATACACAGTAGCTGAATGTATTTAAAAAAAAAAAAAAAACAGACCCAACTATATGCTGCCTACAAGAGACACATCAGGTTTAAGGACACACACACAGACTGAAACTTAAGGGATGGAAAAAGATATTCCACTCAAATGGAAGCCAAAAGAAAGAAGAGGGAGCTATACTTCTATCAAACAAAACAGACTTAAGCCAAAGGCTATAGCAAAAGACAAAGAAGGTAATGACAAAATAATATGACAAAAGAGGTAAATTCATCAAGAGAATATAACATTTTTAAATATTTATACAAACAATATAGAAGCAACTAAATATATAAAGCTTATATTAATTTATATAAATAAAGAAGTAGAAAGCAATACAATAATAGCAGGGAACTTCAACAATCCACTTTCAGCAATAGATAGGTCATTCAGACAAAAAAAATCAATAAAGTAACATTGGAGTTAAAGGACATATTAGAGCCGATGGAACTACCAGGTATATACAGAACATTCCAACCAATAGCAGTAGATTACACATTTTTCTAAGCACACATGGAACCGCCTACAAAATGGATCATATGGTAAGCCACAAAACAAGTTGTAATAAATTGAAATCCTATCAAACATTTTTCCAACCACAATGGTGTGAAACTAGAAATAAATAAGAAAACTAGAAATTTCACAAATATGTGATTGAACAACATGCTCCTGAACAATCAATAAGTCAAAGAAATCAAGAAATAAATCAAAATAATCTTGAGACAAATGAAAATGGAAACAAAACATACCGTTTTACTGTGTACTATGGAACACAGTAAAAGCACTTCTAAGAAGGAACTATATAATAAATAATTTGGTAAGTAAATAAATTACTAAATAGTAATAAAGTAAAAAGAAAGATCTCAAACAATTTAACTCTACATCTCATGGAAATAGAAAAAGAATAGACTAAGCCCAAAGCTAGTAGAAGAAAGGAAATAATAAAAATTAAAGTGGAAATAAATGAATTAGAAATTAAAAAGAGACTAAAAACATCAATGGCAATAAGACCTGGTCTTCTTGAAAAGATAAACAAAATGGACAAACTTTTCCTAGACTTATCAAGAAAAAAAAAGTAGACTCACATATATAAAATCAGAAATAAAAGAAGTGACATTACAACTGATACCACAGAAATATAAAGCATCTGAAGAGACTATTATAAACAATTATACACAAACTAATTTGACAATGTAGAAGAAATAGATAAATTACTAGAAACATACAACCCACAAAGACTGAATCATGAAGAAACAGAAAATTTGAAAAGGCCAATTACTAGCAATAAAATTTAATTTGTAAATAAAAACCTCCCAACAAAGAAAAGTCCAGCACCAGATGGCTTCACTGGCGAATTCTACAAATATTTAAAAAGGTACTAATACCAACCCTTTGTAAATCTTCCAAAATATAGAACAGTATGAACGTTTCCAAATTCATGTTACAAGGCCAGCATCACCATGATACCAAAACCCAGAAAAGACTACCACAAGAAAAGAATATTGCAGGTTAATATCACTGAGGAACATAGATGAAAAAGTCTTCAATTAAAAATATTAGCAGAGGGCCCCTGGGTGGCGCAGTTGGTTGAGCGACTGCATTCGGCTCAGGTCATGATCCCGGACTCCCGGGATCGAGTCCCACATCGGGCTCCCAGCTCCATGGGGAGTCTGCTTCTCACTCTGACCTTCTCTCTCTCACTCTCTCTCTTTCCTAATAAATAAATAAATAAAATCTTTAAAAAAAAAAAAAATATTAGCAGAGGGGCACCTGGGGGGCTCAGTGGGTTAAAGCCTTTGCCTTCAACTCAGGTCATTATCTCAGGGTCCTGGGATCGAGCTCCGCATCAGGCTCTCTGCTCAGTGGGGAGCCTGCTTCTCCCTCTCTCTCTGCCTACTTGTGATCTCTCTCTCTGTCAAATAAAAAATAATAATAATAAAAATAAACAAATAAATAAATAAAATAAATGACAATATTAGCAGAGTTCAACAATATAAAGGATCATATACCATAATCAAGTGGAATTTATTCCAGGGTTACAAGAACTGTTAAACACCCACAAGTCAATATGACACATCACACTAACAAGATGAAGGATAAAAATCATATGATTGTCTCAATAAACGTAGAAAAAGCATCTGACAAAATTCAACATCCTTTCATGATGATAACACTCAATAAACTGGGTATAAAGGAAACATATGTAAACATAATAAAGGCCTACAGGACGAGCTCACAGCTAACATCGTATTCAACAGTGAAATGCTAAAAACTTTTCCTCCTAGATCAGAAACAAGACAATAATTCCAATTTTATTCAATATGGTACTAGAAGTACTAGTCAGAGCAATTAGGAAAGAAAAAGAAATAAAAGATATTCAAACTAGAAAAGGAAAAAGTAAAACCGTTTCTATTTTATATATAATATCATATATTAAAAACTCCTAAAGAATCTACCAAGAGCCTGTTAGAATAAACAAATTAAGTAAAGTTGTGGGTTACAAAATCAATATACAAAAATAAGTGTCATTTCTATAATCAACTATCAGAAAGAGAAATTAATCCCATTTACAATAACATCACAGAGCATAAAATACTTAGGAATAAATTTAATGATGGAGGTAAAAGATCTACACACTGAAAACCAGAAGATGCTGATAAAAGAAATTGAAGTCATAAATAAATGGAAAGATATCCTACATTCATTGATGGCAAGAATCGCTATTATTAAAATGTCAGTACTACTCAAAGCAATCTACACCTTCAATGTAATCTATATCAAAATTCCAATGAAATTTTCCACAGAAATGGTAAAAAACAATACTAAAATTTATATGAAACCACAAAAGACCCTGAATAGCCAATGCACCTTGAGGAAGAAGAACAAAGTGTACTGCTGGAGGCATCATATTTTTTTATTTCAAACTATATTACAAAGCCATAGTAGTCAACACAGAATAGTACTGGCATAAAACCAGACACACAGATCAGTGGAACAGAATAGAATATCCAGAAATAAACAATTACATAGATGGTCAATTAATTTCTGAAAAAGGAGTCAAGAATATACGATAATCTCTTCATAAAAAGGTGTTGGGAAAACTGGACAGCCACTTGCAAATGAAAAAAACTGTGTATTCCTAACTTATACTATACACAAAAATCAACTCAGATGGATTAAAGACTTGAACATTAGACATGAAATCCTAAAACTCCTAGAAAACAATACAGGTGTGTAAGCTCCTTGACTTTGGATGTGGTGAAGTTTTTTTGGATTTCACACCAAAAGCAAAAGTAAAAAAAAAAAAAAAGCAAAAATAAGCAAGTGGGACTATATCACACTAAAGCTTCTGCATAGCAGAAGAAAACCATCAATAAAAACAAAAAGGTAGGGGCGTCTGGGTGGCTCAGTCGGTTGTGTCTAACTTGATCTCAGCTTAGGTCTTGATCTCAGGGTCATGAGTTTAATCTCCACAATGGGCTCCATGATCGCTATGGAGCCTACTTAAAAATAAATAAATAAATGCAACCTACAAAATAGGATGGGAGAAAATATTTGCAAATCATATACCCAATAAGCAGTTAATATCTGAGATATTCAAGAAATTCATACAACTCAATAGCAAAAAAAAAAAAAGAAAGAAAAAGAAAAAAAAAGAAATGGGTAAAAGACCAAATAGACATTTTTCCCAAAACAGACATATGAATGGCCTGCAGGTACATGAAAAGGTGCTGAATATCATTAAACATCAGGGAAATGCAAACCAAACCATAATGAGCTAATACCTCATACCTGCTAGGGTAGCTATTATCAAAAAGACAAGACATGACTGACTCCAGGGAAATGCAATGCTTCACTGACCTTGCTCACATGCTCCTCTGGTTGGGTGAAGGGATAGAGTTGGTTTCCTCAGGTAGAAAAGCAACCAAGAGAAAATTAAAGTCTTCCATGAAAGGGATAAGTTGAGAAATGGACATTGGGAATATAATCAACAAATGAACACTCTAAGAGTGCTACTCAAAGTATCAGTGCCTGAGTTGTTTGTTACCAATTAAGGACAATGTAACAAAAGTTGTACTATAATGGAAATCACTATGCCACTAGATTAAACATAGTTTAGTTGATATTTATTTCATAATAAGACTCAGTGAAGTTGACATCATGTGCCTTCTAAAATAATGCACTGAGGGAAAAAAAAGCATATCATCACTTTTGGGGCTTTCCTATCAAAATGCACACATCACCTAAATCTCATCATGAGAAAACATCAGACAAATCCAAATTGAAGGGCATGCTACAAAATAACTGGCCCATACTCTTCAAAAATGTCAATGTTATAAAAGACAAACAAAACACCCGAGTAACTATTTTAGATACAAAAAGACAAAAAAGACAAAGCAACATGTGACTAGGACTTCCCTTTGCCATCAAGAACTGGTAAATTTGCAAAAGTTGCCTAAGATCTATAGATTAGACGGTAGTATTCTGTGAATGTTAATTTCCTGTTTCTACTTTTGTTATGGTTACATAAGAGAATATCTTTGTCTTTAGAAAATAAATGCCAAAGTATTTAAGGGTAAAGACACAATTTTCATAGCTTCCTCTCAAATGATTCATTCACACACACACACACACACACACACATGCACATACACAAGAAGGAGGTGTTGATGAAAGAGAAATATGTGTGCAATGTTTGTGTAGCGGAGAGAAAGAAAGAATGATAAAGCAGATGTGGCAAAATGTTAAATGTGAGAAATCTTGTTTAAAGACATACAAATTTGTTGCACTATTCTTATAAATTGTCTGTAAGCCTGAAAGTTGTTTATTTAAAATTAAAGGAAAATAAAATTTTAGAATTCATAAATAGTAGCAATAATAAGGATGCTTCTATTTAAATATTCACTCAACTTGCTTAAAATGCATATGTAATTTTTTAGCTACTGCCTCAGGTCTTTTATTTTTGGAGTGTATAATTCAATATACATGTGAGCATATGTGAGAATATCAACTATTTGAAATACAAATACTCTCTTTTTTTAATAGGAAGCCAGAAAAACAGATATGTAGGGACAGTCTTAAGAGTGTGAAAAGTGAAATTTCATTTTTTTTAATTTTTTATTAAGAAAAGTGAAATTTTAATACTGGTTTCATGAAATCGGGGATTTTTAAAAAGCTGTTTAATTTTTAAAAATTAAAAAAAAATTGAAATCCTGCCTATACTTCCAGCAAACCTCCTGAAAGCTTTTTAAAGATGATGTTGACATCTTTAAATATCAAATCCAGAAGAAAAAACAAGATGAATGCAGGTTTACTTGGGTCCAGGGCCCTGCAGATGTCCAAAAGTCTCACCCAGAGCAATCTCCAGAAAGGCCCCATCTAATCTTCGGTCCATCACTGCAAGATGCCCATGGGTACTCGACTTCTGTGCCAGACTTAAAGGCAATGAAATCCTGGCAAACCTGGGGTCCTGCCACCTTAGTTGCCCCAGCAGTCATTTTTTTGCAATCCTGCCATCTTACTTTTCCTTCCACAAGAAGGAACCACCATTGAATGGGGCCTAAGTTCCTCATACTTGCAGACTTACTCACCTCCAGTTTTCTCCCTGTCTTACTATGTGAGCCTCTCTTCCCCCTCCACTATGGCAATCTCCCCTCCAGGTATACCTGCCTGCAAAAAAAACAAAAAAAAACAAAAAAAACAAAAGCCAGCAAAAATCTTAGGCCAAGTGGTTTCTATTTCCACCATCACTAACTTTCCCTGAGGAGGGTGGTCTCTATCTACCGCATACTTGACATGGGGAAAGTAGAGAGTATAAGGAAAACAAACTCAGTACATTTTCATTTCATATTCATGAGCCAAGACCCATTTTTGTTGCGGAGAAGAAAGAACATTTGTTCAGTAATCTTCCTGATATGCAGTTTAGCTATTTTTAACTCGCCCTGGAATAGAACAGTACGAGCTACTGTTTCAAATGGTTAAAATGAACACTGTCGACACTGCAACCATGGCCTGTGGCCTCTGCAGAATCTACCTTGGTGGACTGTTCCTCTAAAGGATTTTTAGCACAAGCACCGGCATCTCTCTGCCTGAGGCCTTTCTCTGGCTACAGAAGCAAGCTTAGCTGGAATGCCAGCCAGCCTGCCAGAAGAAATTAACTCCCTCAGGAGTGACTCTTAGTCAATGAAAGATTACACTGTCCCATTAGGGGCAATTACGAAGTATGTTCTCTATGCCGTCCAATACGGTAGCTACCAACAAATGTGCTTATTGAACCCTCAAAGTGTAGCTGGTCCAAACAGATAACCACCTGAAATGTAAAATATACACTGGACTTCTAAGATGTAGTATGAAAAAATGTAAACTATATCATTAATATTTTTATTGATTAAATGCTGAAATTATAATATTTTGGTCATATTTTTCTAAATAAAATGTAACATCAAAATTAATTTTACCTTTTTTTCACTTTACTTACTAGAAAATTTTAAATTACATATGTGACTTATACTATATTTCTTTTAGACAACACTATATATAGTTTATTAAAAGTTCTTTTGCAGAAATGAGTTGCAAATGCCCACACAGTGATTTGATATCTCCCCCACTTTCACCTGTACTGAAAACAATTTAGGAACTGTGACACACTATAAAAAGGTGGGGTTTTTTTGGATGGAGTCTTGCATGGATGAAATCAGACTGAAATCTGTGCCTGTTGTAGGCATGGCAGAAAATTTATATTTGGGGAAAGACAGCTCCTTGGTAAAATAATATATTTTTATAGCCCTTTAGGTTAGGCAAAGCAAAGGAGAAAAATGGTAATGGAATGCATGAGACAATGAGAAAGCAATCTGCTCTATTTTCCTTGAGGCTATGTGTTATCCCTGAAGAGATTATGATAATGTTGGCTGGTTTTTGCTTTTCCTTGAGAAAGCTGGAGACAGAGTAAGTACGAGAGAGACCTTCACTCCTGAGAGAGAAAGCAGGAGTGAAGAGACATCCATCTGGGGAAAATGAGTCAAGCCCTGAGCCACAGAGACAAAGGAGGGTAAAGGAAGGAGGAGGTCTCCTAAGGAGGCTCTTTGGAAGGCAACTCTAGAAGAAATGGCACCCAATACTTCATCTGGTTCTTTTCCTGAATTGCATTATCATCTCTTGAATGCTTTAGTAAATTTTTTTAAGATTATTTATTGATTGATTGATTTGACAAAGAGAGAGATCACAAGTAGGCAGAGAGGCAGGCAGAGAGAGAGGGAGAAGCAGGCTCCCTGCTGAGCAGAGAGCCCGATGTGGGGCTTGATCCCAAGACTCTGAGACCATGACCTGAGCTGAAGGCAGAGGCTTTAACCCACTGAACCACCCAGGCACCCCGCTTTAGTAAAGTTTTATAAAATGCCAAAGCTGTGCACTTTGGTCAATTAAGGGTTAGGAGCCAAGTCTGTCCTTGAAGCAATAACTAGTCCGGTAAGAAGACTAGATGAAGTACACATATGATGGTGATGAGCAGAAAAGCCTGAAGCAGTAATTTTGTGGGGAAAAGTGAGCAACACTTTTCCAGCTAATAATAATAATACATTCATGTTTTTTAAGCCAGATATCTTTGAACTACTAGGTTCCAAGTATTTTCATAGATTATCTCATTTCATTCTCACAATAACTATGTAAGTAATATTATTATTATTATTATTACTGCTTTATAGATAGGAAAACTGAGGTACAAAGATACTAAGTAACTTAATCGGGATCAAACAGCTAGCAAGTCAGGTACAAAGGCATTGTGAAGGTACAAATTCTGGTAGTTGTCGTAGGGCCTTAACCGCTGTGATATTCTCTCTCTTGGGACAGGTTTGTGAAACAAGGACCTACTCCCTGTGGATTTTCAGAAATCAGGAAGGAAACCTTCTAAGAGAACTGTATAGCAAATCGAGCCTTTCACAGAAGCTCTCAAGTAGATGGAAAAAAATCATTTTTCACAAAAATTTGAAAGAAGAGACAGAAAATTTGAAAGGAAAGAACCAAGTTCCTAAACTTCACATACATAATAATTCCTAGTTAGTGATCAAATGCACAAATGTGAGAGATGCCCTTTGTTTCCTTTTATACCTAAATGTCCTAATATATTAAACATTGATTTTTAAGCTGCCCAATTAGCATTTTTTCCTAGCACAGCTTTGAGTGTATGACAGAGTATCTGCAGTGTTCTAATACAGTGTAACTAATTTCCTAACTACAGACATATGATTTAAAGAATACTACCAAGGGATATTAAATTTTAACTCAATATAAACCTCAACTTCAGGCAGTGAAATCCCCATTATTGCTTTTTCAGGGTACTTTCATTCTACTTAATCCAAGGATTATCAAACACATGCTGTAGGACTGAACGAGACTGTGGAGACCTTCCCTCTTCATTATTATAGTCTGGCCATTTTCCTTCACTGAATTGCTTATTCAGATGTACACAATTTTTACCAAATTGCTTATTCAAAAGCTTTAGGAAAAAAGGCTTTTTTAATATGCTATACATGATTTAAGCAGAAGAAAGTTTAGCCACCACCACTCTTCCTTCCTGGGACCTGCTCTTTCCCTATGATTTTTCCTATATATCTGTTCTCTATCCCAAACTTTCTGTTTCTGTAAGGATCTAGGCTTTTGGAAACCAAACCAGGAAGACCAGCACACCTGTAGCATTCTATTTTGTCATATATTACTGCTCAGGAATGAGCCAAGAAAACCAATTGTTTGCATGGGAGAAAGGAAAAGGAAATCCCTAGGAGCAAGAAACTATCAATATTTCAAAATTATTATTCTGCATAAGGTACCATGTTCAGCATTTTACATGCATCATCTTAGTTCATCCTTAAATAACGCTAATGTTGTTTATCATGTGGTTTAATGTTACTATTACTATTTTTACAATTACTGGTATTATTTATTTATTCTCATTATTGCTACTATTTATCCTCATTTTTTTAAATATTTTTATTTATTTATTTGACAGAGAGAGAAATCACAAGTAGGCAGAGAGGCAGGCAGAGAGAAAGCAGGCTCCTTGCTGAGCAGAGTCCAATGCTCGGGGCTCGAGATTCCAGGAGCCTGAGATCATGACCTGAGCCGAAGGCTGAGGCTTTAACCCACTGAGCCACCCAGGCGCCCCCATTTATCCTCATTTTAGAGTGAAGGAAATTGAGAAGTGGTAGTTTGGGCTACCTAGCTGGGGCAATAAGGCAGCCTCTGACATGACCTCTGGACTTCACACCCTTGGGTCATCCCCTCCCCCTGAGTATCAGATGATCCTAGTGACTTGATTCTAACCAAAGGAAGATGGTCAGAATACTGAGATGTTACTTTTGAGATAAGTTGTGCCTTCTCTCACCCTTTCTCACTCTTTGCTTTGATGGAAGCCAGCCACCGTATTGTGAGCTGTCCTAGGGAAAGATCCACATCAGTGGCAGGGAACTGATGACCCCAGTCAACAGCCAGTGGGAAGCTGAGGTCTGCCAACCACCACATGAGTGAGCCTGGAAGGGATCCTCTCCCCCATCAGGGCCTTGAGTTGACTGAAGCCCTGGCCAACACCTTGACTGCAGTCTTGTCAGAGACCAAGCCAGAGGACCCGGCTAAGCTGCACCTGAACACTGTCTTGCAGAAAATGTGAAATAATAAATGTTTTATGCACTAAGGCACTAAGGCTTACTTTTAAGCCTTAAAGTAATATATTATGTGACAATAAGTAACTAGGATAGCTGGTAAATTTAAACTCAGGTGATTTGGCACTGGACATCATGTTTTAGCCAGCATGCTCTTCTGCTCCCCAGGAATTGGGATTGGTTCTCTCAGCTTCTGCCACGGAGGCCGCCACGTGCAGCCGGCCCCAGTATGTTCCCTCCCGTCTCCCAAAGGCCCGAGCAGTACCGAGATGCCAACCCAGAGCACACACCGCCCTCAACTCCTTCTCTTTTACTAAAGAAAGATTCCTGTCCTTTTGCTTTCACTACAGTCATTGGTAATGCCTGCTGGATTCTTGTATCCATTCGTGTTACCATGTCATTTATTGTTCTGCAATTCCCCACTTTCTTTTTTCACTGTTTTTCTGCTCCTTTTTTTGTTCTTCACTCTTAGACCCCGTTTTCCTCTTCATTTCCATTTTTTCCTGTAAACTGTTTTCTCCTGCTTCTATTTTCACTTACAGAAAAAGGCACTATTTGCCGCCTGGAAACTTTAGTGCTTGTCTGAAAAGAACAGCTTTCTGGAAACATCAACAGAAAGAAAAACACAGGTGGAGGGTGGGCTTGGGGGGTGATGCAAGAGAACCCTCTTCAGTGTTTTTTTGTTTTGTTTTTGTTGCCACCCCCTCCCATATCAAAACATCCCTTAGGGCAGTTAAAAGCTGCTGGCCACCCCAGTTAAAGTGTTTTCAAAGAAACTGTCAGAAATAGTTCCAAGAGCACTTCTAACTTATTACATGTGGGTTACATAAGCACTGGAAGCTTGTTAAAACATTCAGAATATGATATGAATTGAGTCATACAACAGCGGGTCAAAGCTTTAGCTTTTCAGTGTGACTAACATGATCCTCTGGGACTCAGGCACCCTGGACAAAAACAGATCTTAAAGAAAATCAATTAAAGGATATCTTTTGCTCCTTCTGAGAACCTACATTCCTAACTTTAAAAATATGCCTGTAATTCCTTTGTATTTGCATTAACTATGTTTTTAAGCATAGCTGTAACAGGTCTGCTCATATTAAAAATCAGATATGGGAAGCAAAGGTAATTCTTTATTTGATTTAAATGAATCTTACCTTCCTCAAGAGCCCTACCCACTAGGTTGTGTGGCAAGAAAAAACAAAACAAAACAAAAACAAAAACACTCTAGCTGTTAAGCCACTCCTCTATACCCAGATGAAGAGATTTAAACAGCCCCTCTCATATTTCTCATGATAACTCAAGTGTCATGCTGGGTAGGACAGTTCTGCTTAGAGCTTGGCAGGCATTTAGCACCCTCTCCCTCTCATCACCTCCTTCTACAAAATGCCAGTAGCAGCCTTTCCTGGCATGCTGACAACCTTAACCATCCTTACACACTTCCAAACCATCCCCATGTGGGTCAGTACTGCCCTCCCTCTAAAAAATAACAAATCTAAGTAATGCCCAGGTATTTGGGTAAATTATTTGCCTACGAGATCCATCTCTCTCCCCCACCTCCTCCCCAAGATGGCATCTGGGCTTTACACAAAAAGGAGTTACCCAGGATCCTTAAATCAGTGCAGCGTTCCCAGGTCCTCAGTTCTCCAAGGCAACAGTCATTACTCAGCTGGCTGGCCTCCACAGTTCAAGTCAACAGCTAGTGTCATTCCTGAGCTGGTCTCCATATATAGTCAACCCTTGCTGATACATGATTAGAGGGGAATTGTTCTCAAATGTGACACTTCAAGTATGATCCTGTTGCACAATTGATTTGTCCAATATACCCTGGTACAAGCGAGGAAATACTCTTACTGATCTTATGTAAAAAATCACATTGCTGTGAAAGTAAAGAGACTCAGTAAAAATATTTGTTTCTCAATTCTTAGAAGTCAGTGAGCTTCAGATCCCAAAGGCAGAGTCTACTGAAGATTTGAAATAGCTTTAATAAAAAAAAAGAAAGGACTCCCTCCTATGTCTATGAGAAATACATTAATACCAAAAATATTCTGAGTAAATTACCACACTAAAATTTTCCTCACTAATTTATTAAGTCCACTTTAATTAATATTTATTTTAGGGCCATCTGGATGGCTCAGAAGGTTAAGTGTCGGCTCGGGTCACAATCTTGGGGTTCTGAGATGGTGCGCTGTCAGATTCCCTGCTCAGGCCCTCTCCCTGCTTAGATGCACTCTCTCTCTCTCTCTCAAATTAAGAAAATCTTTCTAAAAAATACTTAATTTTACTCTGCTTCGGATGAAGCAATTAGCTTTGATAAAGTGTATCATCAGCTTTTGGACAAAAAAGAGTCTGCAAATTCTGACTTGGGTCTAGGGGTACAGACTGAAAGTTTCATAAGCAATGTTACCTTGGAAGATCATACCCAAGTCTCTGTTCTTTGAACTATCCATAGTTCAGAGTACCTACTGCAGTCTCTTTCCACAGGGCTCTGAGATTGTCTCTTCTTCTTTAAAACACAATCACTAGCTTGTTGCCTAAACTGAAATCTCAAGCAAGTTTCAAAGGGAAGCAGAAACCTGTTTAATGATGAGATTAAATTGCTATGGACAACTGATTAAAGCACCAACAAAATCAGAATGAAGCACAGTAAAATTTTGTATTATCTATTTTGTAAGGGTCTAGTCAATGTTTCCCATGAACTAAGAACTTATTGTGGACAGTAAGGGTAGGGACAAATTTTCAAGGCCTTCCCTTAAAATCTACAATCTGTGAGATTTGTATATAAACTTATTCTAGGGAAGGCTGAGATCTCTTCTGCTCTGACAATTCTTCCCGTGCAATTGTTACGATAGTAATACAGAACATACCAAACAAACCTAATAATACCTAGCATCTCTCCAGTGCTAGTACCTGTTGTGTAAGATACAGAAATGCAACATTCAGACATTCAGGTCCCTCTTCAAGAAAGGACTTGTGGCCTCCAGCTATTAACTCCTTCAGGTTGGCTTCTGCTTTTGAGTTCAGGTCATGGTCCCCAGCTAATGACCAAGCAAGATGTATCACAAGGTCCTAGAGTTTCACCCAATGCAAGACTCTTCTTTTTTTTTTTAAGATTTTATTTATTTATTTGTCAGAGAGGGAGAGAGAGTCACAAGAGTCGTGGGGGGGGGGGCAGGCAGAGGGAGAAGCAGGCTCCCACTGAGCAGGGAGCCTAACGTGGGACTCATCCCAGGACCCTGGAATCATGACCTGAGCTGAAGGCAGATGCTTAACCAACTGACCCACCCAGACGTCCCTGTAAGACTATTCTATTAAGCAATCTTCACTCTGGACCTCTGTGGAGGTTTCAGAGACTTTGTCAGATCTGTATCAAAGTACTGTTGACTCTTCCTGCTCAATCCTATTTCCTGTCTTTCTCCTTTCTCAGGTGTTACTACCACATAAACCATTTGTATGCCTGTCTTCATCTCCATGTCCACTTCTCAGAAGACCCAACTGACACAGTGGTACCAGGAATGACAAAAAACAAAACAAAAAAAAGCAAGTGGTAAGTTGGGATTTTGAGACTGTATCCCTAACTGCTTAACTGGCAAAGAAGAGCCCATCCCAGGTGGTATTTGCAGCACGACTGTGTCTTCGGCACAATATGGTAGTGCAACTGCTAAGCATAACACCAGATAGGAAGAGTTTATTGATTTGGGGGTACTCTCTTGGAATACAGAATGGAACATTCTGGAAAGGATCCAAGGGGATAGAGCAAATTCACTGGTAGGGTGACTCCCAGACACTTGGAGAAAGTAATGACTTGTGCTAAGTAAAAATGAAATACCTAAATTGTCACAGCTGACCCCAGAGAAAGGAAATAAAAAGCCCAGAAAAGTGGATATGCTAGAGTAAATATAGGAGGCCAGAAATCCTTCCAGAAAAGTATTTCCACAGGAGGGCTTGGAAAACATGTCATTCCACAAGGCAAACAGGAATGTACTAGTTACAGGGGCATTAGCATCATGAGGATGTTCAGTGCTGGTTCCTCTTTACAGGTAAGAGCTGACAATAGGAAAGGCTGTTGTGCCATGTATGAAAAACCCAAAGCTAACATCATCCTCAATGATGAAATACTAAGACCTTTCCCCTAAGATCAGGGACAAGACAAGGATGTCCACTCTCATCACATTTATTCACCATAGTACTAAAGTCCTAGCCACAGCAATCAGACAACAAAAATAAAAGGCATCCAAATTGGTAAAGAAGTAAAACTTTCAATATTTGCAAATGACATGGTACTATATATGGAAACCCCTAAAATCTCCACCAAAGAAACTACTAAAACTGATAAATTAGTTCAATAAGGTTGTAGGATACAAAATCAATATACAGAAATCCACTGCATTTCTCTACACTAATAATGAAATAGCAAAAGTAGAAATTAAGAGAACAATTCCATTTACAATTACACCAAAAATAATAAAATACCTAGGAATAAACTGAATCAAGGAGGTGAAAGGTCTATAATCTGAAAACTCTAAGACGTTGATGAAAGAAATGGAAAACAACACAAATGGAAAGGTATTCTATGTTCATGGACTAGAAGTACAAATATTGTTCAAATGTCCATACTACCCAACAATGCAATCCTTATCAAAATACCAACAACATTTTTCACAGAACCAGAATAAATAACCCTAAAATTTGTATGGAACCATAAAAGACCCCAAATAGCCAAAGCAATCTTAAAAAAGAAGAACAAAATAAAAAGTATCACAATTCTAAATTTCAAGATGTACTACAAAACTATCGTAATCAAAACAGTATGGTACTGTCACAAAAACACAGAGCAATAGAACAAAATAGAGATCCCAGAAATAAACTCACAATTATATGGTTGATTAATTTTTGACAAAGGCAGCAAGAATACGCAATGGGAAAAAAAACAGTCTCTTCAACAAATACTATTGGGAAAACTGGACAGCTACACACAAAAGAATGAAACTGAACCACTTTCTTACACCATACACAAAAATAAACTCAAAAATGGATTAAGGATCTAAATGTGAGACCTGAAACCATGAAAATCCTACAAGACAGAATAGGCAGTAATGTATCTGACATCGAAAAAAAAAATGTATCTGACATCGTCCATAGCAACATTTTTCTAGATATGTCTCCTTAGGCAATGGAAACAAAAGCAAAAATAAACTATTGGGATTACATCAAAATAAAAAGCTTCCATACAGCAAAGGAAACACCAACAAATCTAAAAGACAACCTACCAATTGGGAGAAGATATGTGCAAATGACATACCCAATAAAGGATTAGTATCCAAAATATATAAAGAATTTATACAACTCAACACATAAAAACAAATAATCTCATCAAAAATGGGCAGAAATCATGAACAGAAATTTCTCCAAAGAAGACACAGAGATGGCCAAATACACATGAAAAGATATCCGACATCACTCATCATCAGGGAAATGCAAATTAAAACCATATGAGATATCATTCTGGACCTGACAGAATGGCTAAAATCAAAAACACAAGAAACCACAAGTGCTGGTGAGGCTATGGAGAAAAAAGAACCCTCTTGAACTGTTGGTGGGAATGCAAATTGGTGAAGCCACTATAGAAAACAGTTTGGAGGTTTCTGAAAAAATTAAAAATAAAAGTACCACATGACTAGTAATTCCACTCCTAAGTATTTATCCAAACCAAAAAAAAAAAAAAAACTAGTTCAAAAAAATGTATGTACCCCTATGTTTACTGTAGCATTACTTAAAATAGCCAAATTATCTACCATCAGAATGGAATCATATGCAGGCCAGGTAACGAATGGAGTTATGGCCAAAGTCTGGCTCACAATGGGTCCATTGCATTCACAGATCAACTCAGTGGTCATTTACCTAATCCTAAGTATATAACTGGAAGGTATATACCTCACAGTTGGGAGTCATTTCCATTTATTGTGCTTGGCCTATGGAGTAAGAGCTGTCTTACTCCATAACTTACTTAAGGCCAAGTAGACGTCTTTGAAACTGCCTCTCCTGGCTAAGAGAGTGTCCTAAAATATCACAATGCCAGAAGATGGTGGAGATTAACAACACACTTAAGGATACAAAGGATGCAGGAATAGTAATTCCCATCACACCTTCACTTAATTTGATACTCTGGCCTGTAGAAATCAGATAAATTAGTAGAATGATTGTTGACTACTAGAAGTTAAACAAAGTAACAGCCCCAATTGCAGCTGCCATGCTGAGCGAAGTATCATTGTTAATGGCCTCAGGTACACAGCCACTGATTTGGAGAATGGATTCTTTTGTATGGCAATCAATAAATACAATTAGAAATATTAATATACAAATGCAATAAAGAGGCAACAATATGCATTGACACTCGAGTCCCAAGGCTATGTTAACTCCCCTTTCTCAAAATATAGTCCAAAGAGATGTGGATCACTTGAAAATCCTTTGGGTATCATAATGATCCATTATATCAATGACATCATGCTGAGTAAACAGGCTAAGCAAGAGGTGGCTAGCATGCTGGAGGGCTCATGCTCAAGAAAGTAGGAAATTAACCTTATGAAGAATCAAGGATCTGTCCCTTCATTAAAGGGTTGAAATCCCATTGTTCTGAGGAGTGCTAGAACATCCCCTTCTAAGTAAAACACAAATTGCTGCCTCTTGTATCCGCTACAAGAAAAAAGAAAGCACAGTGCCTAAAAGGCTACTTTGAGTTTTGTAAGCAACATACTCCACACCAAGGAATATTTTTGGGGTCTTCATGCCAGGTGACAGGAAAACCTGCCAGCTTTACAACCTGGCAAAAGAGCTCTACAGCAGGTCTGAGTGGTGGCGCAAGCAGCCTTGACACTTGTGGTGTAAGATCTGGCACATTCTAGGGTGTTAAGAGTTGTCACTTTTAGAAAAAAACATATTAGGGAGTCTATAGACATCTTAGTAGGAGAATCATCTTAGTAGGAGAATCACAGTTAGGGAGCCCAGAGTTCTGAAGCAAGGTTGCACACCTTTAAAAAATTAGGTCTTGGCATACTACTGGAAAAAGAAGGGAATGTTTGACCATGGGACACTAAATGATACAAAATGAAATATGTCTTGTTGAACCCATCATGTCACAAATTCTGGAGAGCCCAGTCATAATTCATCATAAGATCAAAGTATTATATTTGAGATGAAGCACAAAAGAGGAGAAGGCACAAACAATCCACATGAACAGACAGTCCAGACCCTGATGTCACCCTTCAGTTGCATCAACATCCCTCCCTCCGCCTGCACTGATGGCCACATGGGGTAGGGGTGGTGTCTTGAACAACAAGCTGAAGAAAGAAAATGGCTGAGCTTAGTTTACAGCTGAATTGACTAAGTGTGTGGATGAAACCTTAAACTGGACAGCAGCTACAGTATAGCCTCACTCCGGAATAGCCCTGAACACAGCTTTAGGGGTACAACTGGTCATCCACTTTGTATGGGAAAGAAAGTGGCCTGATGTCAGAGTATAAATAGACTAACAGGAAATGGCAAAAAGCTTGGGTGGCTGGTCAGAAGTCTGAAAAGAAAGAGATTTTAAAAATTGCAGACAAGGAAGTCTTAAAGGATTAGAGGTATGTGGATATGAGTATTGTTGTGGGTAAAAAGTGTGAAGATATTTTGATATCCATGGATATCAAATGGATATCAAATGGATATCCATGGATATCAATGTCCACAAAAAAGCATACATATGGAAGAAGCACTAAACAACCATGTAAACAAAATTATTCAGCTAGTTGATGTCAACCTGTCTTTGTTTGTGGCCACTCCAGTGCTGGCACAATGGACACTTGAGTGAAATGGTCATGGCGACAAAAATGGAGTCTATACGTGGGGTTCGTGAGCATGAAACCCTTTTACCATACCTGACCTACCTACTACCTCATATGTACGTTCTGCCAGCAAAAGAGAACAATGTTGACCTTCTAATATGTCATCACTCCTTCAGGAGATCAAGTAGCCATTCCATAGCATGTTGACCACATTGGAAACTTTCATCTTGGAAGGGGCAGTAGTTCCATCCCATGGGAGTAGATAACCTATATTGCGTATGTGTTTGCACTTTATACCCACCAATCTTTATCCATCATCACTATTTGGGAACTTACACAATGCCTGATTCACAGACATGGAATACAATATCCAACCAGGTAATCATTTCACAGTAAAGGTAGTGTAGGAGGGTGCCTGTGACCATAGGTTCCACTAGGTATAGCACATGCTGCATTTTCCAGAAATTGGGGGCCTAACAGAGTACTGGTATGGCCTGCTAAGGATAAAGATCAAGCACTTAATAGGAGACAATACAAGGAAGAGGTGCTATTCCCCTGGATGCAGGAAGCCTTTGATATGGGTTAGAGTCTCCACTAGGAACAATACATGGGTCCACAAGACAAGGGATTAAAACAGGATTAGCCCCATTTATCATCATTCCCAGTTACCCATTACTGCAATTCTGAGTTTTGTGGAATTAAAGGTCCTAGTCCCCAAAGATGTTATGTTCTTGTTAAAGACATAGCAAGAGTGCAAATGAAATAAGCTTCATCTGCTGCATGGGCACTTTGGACTTCTGGAGTTTAGGGACAAGTGGGCAAAAAGAGGAGTCAACGCCTTGGTAGGAGATGCTAACTCCAATCAGCAGGAGAATGTAGGCTTGATGTTACATAACAGAAACAGTTAAGAAAATGTGTGGCACTCAGGTGGTACACCTTGCCCAATAGTGACTATAAATGAGCAAGTGCAGCAACACCTGCATAAGAAGACAATTATTAGTAGGGGCTCGGTTTTCTCAGGAACTAGGGTTTTCACACCACCAGTTTAACCCCTGAGACCAGCAGAACTGGTAGCTGAGGGGGAGAGGAATTTAGAATGAATAGTGGACGAGAAGGGTTCAGCTGTGGCTCAAGACCAACTGCAAAGATAGGGACCATAGTTTGTTCCATTAACTTTTCTAAGTCTCTCTTCAGGAAGAGAGGCCACTGGAACCCCAGAGGAATTACTCCCTGAATGTATATACAGAGTGGATCTAAATGGTGAAAGGGGTGGACTGTGACAAGACAAAGAGATATTCTGCTCAGATACCTTTTCAAGAAAAGGCTCAGCTAGAAGTGTGGTTCGGTAACAAACTTCAACTGTTAACACTTCCACGCACATCTCAGGTTTTGAATGGAGGCCACATTTTTCTTAAGGGGGCTCCAGCCAATGACTGAGCAAGACTGTGTTACAATGGCCGAGCCATTTTATCAGAGTGTGGGACTCTTCATCTTTGCTCTGGAGCTACTCATGCCCCATTCAATTTCTTCCCTTTTCCTTTTGCCATTTTACATTCTGAACCCTATATCACAGTTTGCTTCCTGAAGCAAATTCCAAAAGGACAAACTTGTCTTTTCCATCTCCATCTAGCTCCCCTAGCTTCAACCCTAACTTTCTTATTTCTATTGATAATTGTAGAGGTGGTATTGTGCATTTTTTTTAGATAATGATACAAATGTTTACCAGATTCATCTCCTGTGTCCTGAATTGGTACAACTGAAATCTATTCCATTAAATATTTAAAGACACAAAAATGTATTTTAACTATGGTCAAATATGTTAAATATGAAAAAGAATAGATCGTACTGTTATGTAGTAGGAATTAAGTCACATACATGAAGTGTATCAACTAATTCAATTCTTAAAAGTATTCTATGGGGTAGGTACTAATTTTTTCCTTACGTAAGGGAAAATGGGCACACAGTGTTGCCCCAGAAATAATCACGCAGGAATACATCAATAGAAAGAGTTAAACATAAGTAGGCCCGCTCCAGTGTCTTTATCTGTAATCGCTATATTCAAATATATATATGCACATATGTGTGACTGTGTGTATATATATATATTCATACATATATGACCCTCAAAGAAAGGGTCAGTAGCCTAAGCAGGCTAAAATTCTAAGAAGAGAAATTTCGTTGAAACCAGGCCTGGTGTATAGAAGGTTGGGTAACATAAAGTTACAGTTGCTTTAGGAGAAGATAATTTCCAAAACAGTAAGAAGTAGCTGAACTTTTATTTTGTTACTATTGTAAAGAATATGAAACTATTTCACTGATTACCTCTGAACTCCGCACCGTCTGCTATTTCCAAGTTGGCCAGCCAATCTCCTTACCCTCAGGATGTCTTGTCAGCTGGTACCTTAAACTCAAACGGAGGCATCATCCTCTCTACAAAATTAGCTTCTCCTCATTACTTCACTTTGTGGTCCAATATTCGTCTATTCTGGTAGGCTCGAAATCTTGGAACTTTAAAGACACTTAACGCTTCTGACATTTTTGCTTATACAGGTTCTTCATATAGCTACTGAAAAGAGTCTGAAAAAGGTGTCTGCTCTTCTTAAGATTTTCACGGAAAAGTGACTAGAAAGGTCTATTTTTTGCCAACTGTAGAGAACTGGCTTTAGAGTAAATTTTGCCAGAGCCTCATCACTACCAGGTTTCAGATGAGCCGCCCGGATGTCCCCGACGCCTACCCAGAAGAACTACAATTCCCGTCGTACATTGCGACCGTCACAGCCTAAAAATTTACAATTATTACGTCATTTCCGCCCTCACAGGCGGCGAACGCTGGACTTTGTAGTTTGAGTTAACTCTCTTTTGTCGCCGTCTTGCAAAGAGAAAATTGAGGCCAGACCAGCTGCTCTAAATTTGATATCACGAAAGGGAATTTCAAGTAAGTTAATAGAATAACGTTTAAAGTGAATTTAGCGTCAGGTTTTTAATGTATTTCACGTACCGCCGTCCTCGTACTGCCGGGCCGGGAAAGGGAAGTGACGTCCATCCGGTGTAATGGCGGCGCGGTGTAGCTCCAGGTAATTACCGAACTCTGTAGACTCGCCTCAGGCAGCGAACCTCAGTGTGGGGTGGCAGGTTGCCGGTCTGGGTGGGAATTTAAAGGGGATGAGGAGTGGGTGCCGGTGGCTGGGACCGCCGTGAGCAGCGCCATGTTACGCGTGGCTTTCCTTTAGGCGCCCGCCGGCCCGCGAGGCCGAGGCGTGAGAGCGGGTCGGGCGGAGGAGTCTGAGTGGGTGGGCAGTCTGAGCGTGAACTCCGTCCCTGACTGCGCGGACGGACCTAGCTCCCTGGTGAGGCTTCTGGAGGTGTCTCTCCGCGGTGTTTTTGTTGCGGAAGTCCAGCGCAGCGCTGGGCCTCTTGTCCTGTCGGCCGTGATCACTTAGAGCTTCTCCAGTCGTTTGGGCTTCCCAATGCCCCTTTTTTAGTGTCCGGGCTCCAGGCCGTGGGAGTGGGATTAATGAACTATAGTTAATTAGAGAAAAGCGGAAGTTCCACTCTCATATATTTCTAGCGTAATGTATCTGTGACGGCTTCTTTAAAATTTCATTAGTCGTTTCTTTTCCATTCATTTGCCCCGTAAAGGTGCTTTCTAGTGTTCTAGTGTTTAGTCCTGGGGCTCTTCGTTCCTCATTAAATGAGCTCTTTATCCTCTTTTATCCTTTCATAAATTTATCTACTTCCAATAAGGTGATACTCCCCAACTTGGGTCTCCAGTGTGTCTCACAACTATCGACCTTCAGATCCTACAATACACTTGTACATGTCAGTAATAGTTCATTTCGCTGAGTCTAACTCCGATAACCGCTTTACTTATTTTGACTTAATCCTCCCAACGACTTTTGAGATAGCGAAGGAAAAACTTTGAGAAAGGATATTCCAGATGCAAGAAATAAGTGATTGAAGGCATAGTAAGAGTTCCCTTTACATTTTTAGGTGTCCCACAGACTGACAATAGCAGATAGAAAAACAAGCAAATTTGGCCTTCAGAAAACTAGTTAACCTGCCTCCTCCTCATCGTATTTAAGCTTGTTTTAGGATTGCCTGTGAACTTGGAAGTTAACCTCAATTATCGTCCTACTGTAGAAAAGCGAATTTAGAATTGGCATTAAAAGTGTGACTTTGTTCGCAGAAGCTGTGACAAGCAGCATCTGTAGGAGAAGGAGACCTACTTGTGTTGATGCTGGGTGATGAACTAGTAAGCCAAAGATTCCAGTCTTGATTCAGCCCTTACTAGGTCTTTCACTTGGGGCATGTTACCTAACATCTCTAGTCTCAGCTTCTTCATCTGAAAAATATGATTGGTAATAATACCTAACTTAGTGAGTTGTTTTGAGGATAAAGAAAAATGAAGGGTATAAGGCACTGTGCACAGTGCCTTGACATACAATGTAGCTATTATTGTTACTACTGTGATATAGTTGATGAGTTCTCTTGCCTCAGTTCTTGCCCTTTGGTTTTGAATGCTGCCCTTACACTTTTAAGTGCCCATGTTGCTCTCACGGAGCATTTCCCACCTTATTTGGCTGGGATCTGGTTAACTGCCCTCCCTGATGATTGCACATTGCCAGGTGGTATACATTAACTTGTTGTGCCTGAGGCCATCTAAAGAGCACACATTTACAATGTTGGTGCCCTAACTTAAACATTATTTTCTATTTATTACCTACTTGTATCTAGAGACTGAATGTTGTACTACCTGATAGGTCCCTAACTTGGTATAAGTTATGGCAGACCTAGAGCTAGTTTAAGAAAGAGGTGGCTATTGGCAATATGCTGATCCTACTGATGACTCTGGGCTTCCTTGTTGCATTTCTCTACCATCTAAATTTGAAAATTTTAGCATGGGAAGGTGGTAAAACAAAAAGGCCTCTGGTGTATTAGTTTCAGCAAACTTCTGGATTTACTAAATGTGTAGCCTAAATATTTTATCAGTGTATATACTTCCCAAGTGGACATTGGAAGAGATAATTCATTGCCTATAAGAAAGTGCAAATTTTCAAAGTATTTTCTTCAAAAATAATACATTAGGAGAGGAAGTGATGGATTAAAGCAAGCCTTTGCTATTTGTAGCCAAGTCAGTAAGTCTTTTCTCAGAGAACAGATACCAAAAAGATAGCGTAAGCTGCCTTGGTCTGGAGGCATTAGGGCTTCTGTGATTATAGAAGCGAATGGGAGCAAAATTATGGAAAGAGCCCAAATGTCCCCTGAGTCATGAATGGATAAGGAAGATATGGTATATATATTATATTGTGGTATATATATTACTTAGCCATCAAAAGGAATGAAATCTTGCCCTTTGCGATGACATGGTTGGAGCTAGAGTGTATTATACTAAGCAGAATAAGTCAGGGACACCTGGGTGCCTCAATCAGTTAAGCGTGTGCCTTTGGCTCAGGTCATGATCCCAGGGTCCTGGGATCGAGTCCCACAGTGGTCTCCTTGCGCCACGGGGAGCCTGCTTCTCCCTCTGTCTCTCCCCACTGCTCCTGCTCTCTCCCTCTCTTCTCTCTCTTTTGACAAATAAATAAAATCTTAAAAAAAAAAAGCAAATACCATATGACTTCACGCATATGTGGTATTTAAGAAACAAAGCATGAACATAGGGGAAGGAAGGTAAAATTAAATAAGAAAAACAGAGGGAGGCAAATCATAAGAGACTCTTAATTATAGAAAAAAACTGGCGGTTGTGGAGGGGAGGTGGGCAGGGTAATGGGCTAAATAATGATCGGCATTAAGGAGGGCACTTGCAATGAGCACTGGGTGTTATATGTAAGTGATGAATCACTAAATTCTACTCTTGAAACCAATACTACACTGTATGTTAACTAACTTGAATTTAAATAAAAACTTGCAAGATAAAAGGTAAAAACTCACCGTGGGGGGGTAAAGAAGCTAATGGGAGCAAGAAGCTCAGTGAAGATTCATATTTTTCTTAACTTTGGACCAGCTCAAATGGATGAGGATAGACAGAGTTCAGTGCTTCCAGGTGAAAGATCACCCTGTGAGTCCTTCCCTCAATTATTTTATCAAGACAGTTTTATTCTAGATTTGGTGACAGTTGCCTAAGTAATGGAATATAGTGCTATGTCTGGGAACTACTTTATAAATTTCTCAGTGGAGGCCACCACTACCAAATTTTCTTTAAAAACTTAGATTGTGGTTTACTAAATGGTCCTTTAATAATCAGAAAGGCCACTTTCAAAGCTGTGCTGCTAACACTTTCAAAGTGTTAGCAGAATATATTCAGCCCATATACATACTTAGGCAAGCGGAGGAACACACTTTTGGGGAGGAGGAATAAAACTGTATGACTGAAAGCATGAAGTATACTCAATAATAGACATGGTTTAGTAAGTTGAAGTAACTACACCTTCAGGGTCAGATTTCCTCTTGTAACGCCTTTAAAGGAACTGGTTGTTTTTTGGGGGGAGATTTTGTTTTGTTTTGTCTTTTGGTAACATATAATGTATTATTTGCCCCAGGGGTACATGTCCGAATCATCTGGCTTACACATTTCACAGCACTTACCACAGCATATACCCTCCCCAGTGTCCATAATCTAGCCACCCTTCCCTACCTTCCCCTACCCCCCCAGCAACTTCCAGTTTGTTTCCTGAGTTTAAGAGTCTCTTATGGTTTGTCTCCCTCCTTATCCCATCTTGTTTCATTTCCCGTGGAACTGGCATTTTTTTTTCATCTCAATAGGGAAGTTTATTCAGGCAGCTCTCCAGGTTAACATGGAGTGAAGACAGGGGATGACACTTGATGGTAGTGCTGTCTTGATGCAGTTGATAACAAAACAGCCTGGGCGTTCCTAGAAGTCAGGGTTGATAGGTGAGACAAGTCTGTTGTGATATTCTTTGGTAAAGCATCCATCAAAATATCATTATAGGGAGTTCTGTGTAGGAAGAAATAGGGGTAATCATTAGAAGTCTATGCGCCCCCCTCCATATTTAATTTTAGAATTGGAACCTATTAAGTGGCAAGCATTGTCCTAGGTTCTTTCTTGATACACAGTAGTGATCGAGAACCTCTCAGAATCCAGGGCTCTCATACAAGGTCTTTTCATGCTTTAGCTTGTTGAATCTCATGTTCCATCTCATTTCTGCTCAATCTTCTGTATACACTGTACTCTGCTCAAACAGCTGAGAATCTCCTAAACTCTCATATTTCGAGTCTTTATACATGCTGATTTCATTGCCTGAATGACCTTTTTCCCCTTTCCATGTGGGGAGTGACCTTTCCCCCCTCTTCTACTTGTTCTTCAGGATTCAGCTTCTAGAACCACTTCTTTCTGTATGCCCTAGACCCACTTGGTTGCACTTCCTCTTTTCCAGAAGTACTTCCAGAAGCACTTAGTACTTCCATACTTCTGGAAACAGAGTAACATACTCTGTTACTATGTTACAGAGTAACATAGTACTTCTGTAATATTGCTACAGTGCTTAGACTTTTCTTCTCTGCCTCGGGATAGGAACTTTCATCTCTCAGACATCAGTGCCTTGTGTGCAGCATAATATATGTATCACCTCACTATTCACAGACACTGCCTTTAATCTCTTATTCTTAATTTGTTTCCAAAGAATAGGGGATAAAGTAAAAAACTAGAAAGAAAAAGACCATGACCATACTACTCTTTCTCTTAACCTTATACTTTCTTGTTTTTTCTGTAAGTACTTCACAGTACAACTTCTAAAGGTGTCAGTTTTCGCTCCATCCTCATTGTTTTTTTAGTCCTATTTACCTGTTTGTATTGTACAAAGTTTCTCAATTTTTATGACCTCACAGAAGAGTCTCTTCTGCACAAATTCAAACTTTAACATAAAATGAGCAAGGAAGCATTCAGTGGATGAAAAGAAGCGCTAGAGCTATTTCTGGACTACAAGGCTGTTCCTTTACTATTAAGTGGTGAGGGTTACGGTATAGATTTGAAATTTAAAGTTTTGTGTCTTTTTTGTGATAGTGAAAATGGATGTAAATTTAGTTTAATCACTAGACCAAGAAAACCCAGAATGATAATATTCGTTCAATGAATGAAGTTGCTGGAGTTAATGAGGAAAGTTAAATGCTATTGCCATGCAGTTAAATTGTGAACCAAGGAGTATATAGGCAAGATAAGGCGGGCTTAGAAGAATGTAAATGCAAGTGATTGAGATGCTGTAGTAGCAGAGAGCTCCCTTAGGATTTGTTTTTATTCAGTAATTAAAGGAGTGCTACTGAACAATAATCATATGTAGAAACAGATTGTTGATAATTGGTCCATTGAGACAGAATTTCCATTTTAAAAGCTATAAGGTAACTTGAAAAGCATGAAATAATATTGAATATATTGTGGTGGGATGTGCTTTTAATTTAAGGACTAGATTTCCCTATGGACAGCTTTGCAGATATTAAAGATATTAAATATTTAAAGATATTTAAAGATTTTTGTCCTGTATGAGTGAAATACAATGGAATGGACAGTTTGATGTATACATAAATAATTAATATTTTAGAGGCAAGTTGGAAAAGTTCTTATAACCTAGACATAAAGAAGACCTGGTGAGAAATGTTATTAGAAAGGTCAAAAGAAATTTGCCTTCCTCTGAAATGAAATTAAGGTTGTCTGATTATGGAAACTTTTGAAACTGAGCCTTCCCTGTACCTTCTTCTGTATATATGACAGAGAGTATGAGGAGGGGGAGTACATTTGATTCTATGTCCTATTTATAAACTTGAAGGTAGAAATATTAGGATTTGGTGACTAGTTGGGAGGAAGGAAAAGGAAATTATCACTTGGCTGGCTTTGTAGGTAATATCTTAGAGGAAGATGTGGTTTCAGGAGAAGAGGAAGTGATGAGTACCAAAACTTCCCTGGTTCTGAGGGCCTTTGGGGCATCCACATGGATTTTTTTTTCTATAGACATTTGGACATAAAGGTTTGAACTCTATAGAGAAGATGAGGCCAAAGTAGAAGTCATTCTTGTAAATGTTAGTTGAAAGTGTGAGGATGGAGATATTCTTCCAGACAGAATATGAAGAAAGAAAAGATAAAGACTATTCATTTGTTCATTTAACAAATATGTATTGAGGGCTTTCTCTGTTAGGAAAATGGAAATGAACAAAACAGATGAAATGCATAAGCAAAGATTAAACTCTACAGGATAGCAAATGTTAGAGGGGGCGTAGACAGGAGAAGAGAGGGAAAACCAGATAAATGTGGTATCCCTATAAGATGATATTTGAGAACTTCAAGAAGAGGGATTTAGCAGTACCAGTTACAGACCAATGTCAGGTAAAAGAAGGAAGTGGCCCCTGGATTTAGCAACAAGGAAGTCATTGTGTAACTTTAATAAGTGCTATGGAGTAGTAGGAGTGGAAAAGCAAACTGTGGAGTGTAAGAAGGGTTAATGGAAGGTTAAGAATTGCAGACATCAAGTGTAGACTCATCTATCAAAATAAGTATTAATAAAAACTTGGCTATGTAGGGAAAGAGAAAGAAAATGGAACTTGAGAGGGAACAGGATAAAGGGAATTTGCCCCATAGATGTCATAATTGATATTTAAGTGAATTGGTAAAGAAATTCAGTATGTAGAATTTTTCTTGAAAACCAACTAAATTGGAAATCAATACTATGAATCAAGAAAAAGCTGAAAGAAATTTTGAAACAAAAAAAATTGACAGATTCCATCTCTTAAAGAACCTACATTCTGGTGAAAAGGAGCACGGTAGAGGATCTTCCTATGTACCAACAAAAAAAATTTTTTTTTTTTTTTTAATTTAAGTGGCATACTGAAATGGTCATATCACTTTTCAATTTATTTGGTTAAATACAGACCATTATGGACCAACTTCATGATACAGGGAAATGAATGAAAGATAATAACTCCTCTCATTTTATAATGAATAATTTTTAGTAGGGCTATTGGTATAACTGAGTTCATTAAAATGTTAAGAACTTTTAGATTTCTCTATGTAAAGTCAGAAACTAATCAGAGTCTTTTATATTTTCTTCATTCCTATACAAAGACAAACAGTAATGCAGATAATACTATCTGCACAACTTTCATCCCTGTACTTGAACATGGGAATCATCAGTCATTCAAATGGTTCTAAGTCAAAAAGCACACCTGATGTATGCATTGACTAAGAAGCAAACAACAGAGAGTACAGGTCTCCAATTCTTTATTTGTAATTCTTGGAGCCAGAACTGTTTTGACATTCAGAATTTTTCAGATTTTAAAGAAACACAATACACATGTATTTATGAAGTAATCGCTTTTTGGGATCCACAGTAACATCTTCTAATCAAGCACATTAATATTTCTGGGAAGAGTCACCTTAAGTCTCAGGTTGGTGCCAAATGAGTTTCCCACAAGCTTAAGAAAAATCTTTGGAAGTTGTGCTGAGCACAGCATAATGTATAGAGTTGTCAAATCCCAATGTTGTGCACTGAAACTACTATAACATTTTGTGTCAACTGTACTTCTATTAAAAAAAGGGTAAAGAAAAACCTTTATGTTTTCAGAGCTTTTCAGATTTCATAATTGCAGATAAGGGATTGTTACCTATACCTGGTGACTTTTTCTCAAAATGATAGTAGTGTTTCGGTGCTTTTATTTTCTTGAAATTGTAAAACTATGCTGAAATCAAATTACAACATCATTTTTCCTTATGTGACATATTATGGGGCATATTTCTCACTAATATGTGCACATTTTTAAAAATATGAAAAAACAGGAGGAAAGCTGTTTTCTTAAACAAAAGATTTTTCCTTCAATACAGATATATAAAGGCCATAGCAATCTTGTCATAGTTATGATATATATAAGTTAAGAAATGTGGCCTATCTGTTTTTCCTAGTTGTTGCCTGGGAAGGAAAATCACCATATGAAAGGGCCAGAGGCTGAAGTCCTATTTGGGGATTTTCTTAAGGATCCCATTACCACCTCCCGCACCCATTCAGTTTTGCATTTAGAACATATTCAAACTAGTTTTTCTTTTGAATACTGTTTAATGTTATCATTTTCCGGGTGCCTGGGTGGCTCAGTTGGTTAAGCGACTGCCTTCGGCTCAGGTCATGATCCCGGAGTCCCGGGATCGAGTCCCATATCGGACTCCCGGCTCTGCGGGAAGTCTGCTTCTCCCTCTGACCTTCTCTCCTCTCATTCTCAGTCTTTCTCTCTAATGAATAAAAAAAAAAAATCTTAAAAAAAATATTATCATTTTCCCAGTTGAACAACTAAGTTGGGTTTTTTTTAACTCTCTTACAAGGGTTGACGTTTGCCAAGTGTGCTGCTTTGTAGAACACAGAAAAGCAAACTAAAGAGAATCTACTTTGTTGACTTCCTTTTAATTTTTGATAGTAAGTTACAGGAAGTTCCTTTAACATTGGTTGAGAACACCTAAGGGACAATGGTAGGAGTTTCAACCGAAGTCATTGAGAAACCAGTGCATTTCAACCATTAGATGAGTATGAATTTTTGAGATAATTGCAGAATTTACAATTTCATAGTTTCCACTTAAGAGCCTAAAGTGCATCCTACAAATGTTATTAAATATTTTGCTTTTTGATGCTTGCTGAAACCGATAGGAAAATTATTTTTAAACTTCATCTCCTCATTATAAAATACCCTCCTTGTTCAGGGGAGCAGGTGTGGTTTTGCTGAGTTGCTTACTTATGACAGGAGAGAGAAATTTAATAATTCATCATAAAATCCACACAGTGATACTAGGAAGAGCAGCGAGAGCTATAAACTCTAGATAAATTGCTCTCATTGCAGGAATTTCCAATTAGTCTAAGTATCAAGCATGCACATGTTGAACTCTCAGAATTTCCCTATGGGTATATTCTGTATAAATCTGGAGGATGATAGGACTTTATGCATTTTGTGTTAGAACTGTAGTATCAGTCTACTTTATGATATTGTCAATTTCACAGTTACATTTTGGGACATGGAAATCTAACAGATTGTGTTTGATTGCCAGAAAATTACTTGGTGATGATGGGTGAAGGGGAGGAAGGAAAAGACGATACACACTGATCAGAAAGAAAACTCACCAATTTTAGATAAGTAAGGTAATTTGAAATAAAATACACAGAAGATTGTTGTTTGTATGTGTAGATAAGTTAAGAAGAGAAGCCAGGTTTCAGAACCAAGAAGGATAGCCAAGGAAAATGTTAGATTTTGCACAATAGAGTTAAATGACTTATTTGCTTATAGAGTGAACTCTAGATATGCTAATTAAATAAAAGGAATCTTTAAAATGTTATTTTGCATATTTAAAAAGAAGTAGGTAGGCTTTATATTAATATCAACACCTTTGCTATCTGGAACTTTGGAAGAATGGATCAGTTTAGGATAAGAAAATTTTCTATATCTGTTTATATTTTGTAGTTTACCAATTTGGTGTCAGTATATTAATGTTACCATTTTCATTGGGTTGCAATATCAAATGGTTTTGGCATCAGAAAAATCTTTTGGATTTTAGCTCTGCCATACGAGCTATAATTTACGAGCTATAATTTACTTGGACACATTGCTTTAACTCTTTGAACCTCAGTTTTCCCATGGAAAAATGAGGTTAAAAAATAAACAAAGCAAGGTAATTACGAGGATTGAGTAAGAAGATATAAATGAAATGCTTAGTGTTATATCTTTGTGGCTACAGTAATTTATCATTCTACATTGTTGCTGTTATTATCTTAATTTAAATTATACATTTCAGACTTCTAAAATGGGAAGTATATGTAGTTAATTGGTTAATCTCTGGATATCTCAGGAACCTTATTGTAATGTGCTATAGTCTCTGTTAGTGCTATAGTCTCTGTTAGTGTCAATGGTAAATTAGTTTGTTGAAGAGCTACTGTGTACATTGACAGCTCTCCTATTGGCTGGTTTTGAACAGTAATGGTTAGCCTACATTCACCGTGCACATCAGCTTTGGGACACTCATCGTTTTATTATTTTTAAATGACTTTTGTATCAATGGAACACATTTATATACTTGAGGAAAATACTTTAAAAAATTCATAAGTTTATATTAGATTATATATTATATAAGATTATATAATTATAATCTTACATATTATATATATAAGGGAAATATATAAGGGGAGCAGGTGTGGTTTTGCTGAGTTGCTTACTTATGACAGGAGAGAGAAATTTAATAACTCATCATATATTCATATATATATATATATATCCCATATATATATTATATGTATATATTGAGATTTTATGTATTTATTTGTCAGAGAGAGAGAGAGCACAAGCAGACAGAGTGGCAAACAGAGGCAGCGAGGATCCCGATGCGGGACTCGATCCCAGGATACTGGGATCATGACCTGAGCTGAAGGCTGCGGCTTAACCGACTGAGCCACCCAGGCATCCCTATCCCCCTTATATATTATATAAGATTTGTTTATATTAGCATGAATGTGGGGAAGGGGCAGAGGAAGAGAATCTTTAAGCCAGACACGCCCTGAGCATGGAGCATGATGTGGGGCTCCATCTCACAACCTGAGCCAAAACCAAGAGCCAGATGCTTAACTGACTGAGCTACCCAGGCACTCCAGAAAATGCTTTTTAAAAGTTTGTGTATCATTGGCCTTAGAGCTGGTATCTCCATTACCAAGTTGGGCACAGTATTTAGGTAGCAGGTGATTTTGAAATGAGCCTTATTTCAGGTACATACTAAGATAAGTCTTCTTGAATAGAAAATATGTAATCAGGATTTAAATAATTCCAAGAGTCTATATCCCACCCTATTTTATTCTTCCCCAAAAAACCATGATGTGAATATGCTAATAATTTCAACAAGTTCACAGTCGAACTATATTAGAAAATGTTCTCTTCCAATATTCCATCCTTTATGCAGAAATAAGAACTTCAGCTCACCTCCATTTTAAAAGGAAAGTTGGATAGAGTTTATTAGTCCTTTGAGTTAGTACTGAATTCAAGTTATTAACGGGTTCTACTATATAAATACGTCCCATTTTAGAGAAGGGAAATTGTTCAACTCAGGATCTAAACAAAGGCCACACATTACATTAACACTGTTAAGTCTCTTTTGTTCTGTAATAACTATCTTGCTTTTTTTCCTTCTTTTTCTTCTTTTGTCCCCCTCGTTTTGAATTATTTGAGAAACTGGGTCATTTGTTATGTACGTTAAAGCTCACCAGTGAGTAATCACCAATAACATACCTAATTAGTAATCCAAGTCAAGTTTTTAATTTGATGCAGCAAGCAAGACAACATATCTGAGGGACCATGGGGTACCTCAAAAAGGGGGTTTAAGAAGGGTAACCTACAGACTTTGTGAGAGTAGAGGTAGTTATCAGATGGTCTTGGCAGGGATTAGGCCAAAATTGTAAACTAGTGAGTTGCTAGAACAGTAGATGGTCATATCTTTAGAGCATACTTGTTCTTGCAGATGTTTTATGGTCTTACATTGGAACAGGTGGGTCTAAAGTAACTAGAAATAAGAACTCGACCTTAGCTAATCCATGATAAGTATATTGTGACTTAAACTAGCATGATATTTCTGATTTGCAAATTAGTGGAATCCATTTTACAAGTAGTATACGTTTCATTTGTTTGTTCTCTTCATAGCTGTCATTAGGATTATTTTTAAATTTTATTACTACCCCTGTTTACTCAGCCTAAGCTGCAGAATAGACCATTATCTTCTGGAAATGCAATCAGTCTCTATCTACACTGTTGTTCAGTGGGTCATGATCTTGTTTGTGATTGTCATAATATCTCTAGTGGCAGATTTTCTTGCTGTTTGTGTTAAATGATCATTTGACATTATGGTGGCTGCACTGCATTTAAGACTGGAGATCCCACATTGGTGATTGCAATATAGACAAACTGTAGGACCAGGATTATTATATTATCCCTTATTTTCCAAAATCTGAACCTTTTAGAAAATAACCAAGTGACTTTTCATGTAAATTGGATATGAGTTATTTTGCTTTGTCAGTATCTAAAGAATTAACACCGTATCTGGAGATTGTCAAGGACAAGGATCTTGAAGTACCATGACTAAAAGGCCTAAATGTCTAGTAATCATTTAGAGATATGTTGCCCAATATGTAAAATCTTACAAAAATGATTTTCTCAAATCCACCAGGGGCATTTGAAATGCTCAGTAGCCACATGTGTCCAGTAGCGGTTGTGTTAATGAAGTGGTGACTGACGATGTAGAATATGAATCTTTCCATTAATGCAGAAACTTCCATTGTACAGATTTAGAAGCATCAACCAGCAGAAAGGGAAAAAATAAATAACCAAGAAGATAAAAAACAAAAATATGCAAAGAAATAGCGTTTCTAGCATCAGGGGAAGGAGAGCCTTATTCTGATAGCCTTGGACAGAAGTAGTTTTCAGTGTTTTCTGCTTCTGGACCCAAAAGTCCTGGAAATCAGTCACATGTGTGGCAGTGGTCATGGCAGCAGTATCCATCAGGTTATTTCCTGCAAATAGTGAACAGTACTGAGTAGAGTCTTTTACACAGATTTCTTTTGATGTTCTTTCTGCATAATTCAATTCTTAATGTTTATGGAAGGGGTGTTTAGGTGAATGTAGGGAAGCAGAAACTCCTATGGACAATAAGTGACTAATTTACATGATAATATTAGAATAGAATAGAGTGGAATTCTCTATGGAGGTGTAATATAATATCAATTTTGGGGCGCCCGGGTGGCTCAGTTCGTTGAGCGACTGCCTTCGGCTCGGGTCATGATCCCGGAGTCTCGGGATCGAGTCCTGGGATCGAGTCCCATATCGGACTCCCGGCTCTGTGGGAAGTCTGCTTCTCCCTCTGACCTTCTCCCCTCTCATTCTCAGTCTCTCTCTCTCTAGTAAATAAATAAAATCTTTAAAAATATATATATATATAATATCAATTTTATAAGGACTTAGTCACTGATTATTCTGGACATAAGAACAAATTAAGGACACTGACAATTCTCTGAGCTTTTAATTTGTTCATAAAGTATATTCCAGATCTCACTAATAAGCATATTTAAACCTACTGGCAAAAAAGTTTTTACAGAAATTTTTTCAGTCCTTGTACATGAATATATATGAAATGTGTATCTAATTTACCTAGGAAGGTGGTTAATGTAGGTTTTTTTTTCTCTTTTCCTGTATCAATTTTTCATGTATTATATTCATTTTAAGAATAATAAAAGCATTTTCTAAACATTTTGTCATCTGGATGACTCCATTTCAGTGTTTAAATTTGTGCTTGTGTCCATGTTGCAGTAGATACTGTTACTTAATTATTATGGCATATATTCTTAAACTCCCAAAGAACCTTTGCTGTAGCAGACATTGCATAACCAGTGAGAATTTTCTCCCTATGAAGTGTTGCCAGAATGTCTCAGATTTAAAAATCACTGATATTGGTATTTTGCTTTGCCATATATACGCTTCTTACCAGTGAGTTAGTATGGTTAATACATTTGGAATGTATGTATCCCTTTCCAAAAGATTTATGACTATGTACTTCACTGTTAAGGAAGTAGGCTATGAAGTCTCTGTATTTTATCTAAGTAGTTCATGGTTTACAACAAAATGAGAATCAAGATTTCTCATCCAAAATTGGAAAGCTGAGGAAACCTGGGGAAGAGTTGGATACTAGGGAAATACCTTGGGGATGCTTTCGTAGAACCAGCACGCCTAGGCATCCCCTCTGCTCACACGCACATACACACACACCTGATATAGTAAGTCAAGTGGTACCCCATAAATGTACTAGTACTCCTATCACACAAGTGTTCATAATTTAATATAACATAATGGCTTAGGGAACCAGCTTTACATTAAGTAATGATTTGAAACTGGCATATAAAAAAAAAAGAGCCCAACAAGCCACTTTGCTTGAGCAGCTTAGTTAAGCTTTGCTTATCAATATAGATTTACTTTTTATAACTCGAATATAAGCTCCAGGTAGGCAGGGGATTTTGTTATGGTTGTTCACTGCTGTCTACCCCGTATCTAGGAGATGCCTGGCAAAATAATAGAAATGTAGTAAATATTATTTGTTTTTGAATAAGTGTGTATATAAATAATACTGGGTGATAAACATGATAAGGATTTTTTTAGACATAATATGCTCAATGTGCTGGTAGTTGTAAAAAAAATAACCATTACCTTTAGGCAAGAGTTAATTGAGTAAAATTTTGAATTTTATGGCTCTGTACATTTATAGCCATAAAAACAGGACCTTTGAAGAGAGTCATGTACAGAAAGAAGAGTCATATGATTTGTATATTATGGCACAAAGTCATGTTGTGAAGGCACATGGGGCCTAAAACCCATGCAAGACAAGGTCTGTGCCTTCGGGGTTGGCTCCACCTGAGGGGAGGGAGAACTAGCTTCTGTTTGTTAGACATGTTTGTTTATAAATATTTGATATAATTAACAGATGTATGTCTGCCATCCTTTTTTTTATTTGTCCCTTCTGTTTTTTGTCCCTTCTATCCTGTCCTTTGAAATTATTTAAATATTTTTTAAATTCCATTTTAATTTATCTGCAGAATTTTTTTAATATAAATGTTGTTTTTGTTTTATTTTTTTAATTTTTTATTAACATCTGATATATTATTTGCCCCAGGGTACATGTCTGTGAATCATCAGGCTTACACATTTCACAGCATTTGCCATAGCACATACCCTCCCCAATGTCCATATCCCTAGCCCCGCCCCCCCCCACCTCCCAGCAACCCTTGGTTTGTTTCGTGAGTTTAGGAGTCTATTAAGGTTTGTCTCCTTCCCCATCCCATCTTGTTTGATTTCTCTTCTACAGAATTTTTAACATTACTTTCTTAGTCATTGCTCTAGGAAATGGAATATATATCCTTAACTTTCCACAAGTGTCTTAGAGTTGATATTACCATCACTTTGCAAAAAATTTAGAAACTTTAGATCATGTAGGTCTATTTTACCTTGTCCTCCTATATGCTACATATCACATATACTCCCATCTACATATACTATAACCCCTCAAGATGTTAATTTTTGCTTTAAATAGACCAACATATTTTAAGTGAAGGAAAAAGTAGCCTTTTATACTTCTTGAGAAAGTTACCGTTTCTAGTGTTCTTCATTCCTTTTTCAAGTCTCCATCTGGTATCATTTACCTACAACCTGAGAACTCTCACATTTCTTGTAGTACAAATCTGCTGGTGATACAGTGTCTTACTTTCCCTTACTTTTTCTCTTGTTTGTTTTAATTAGTAAATGTCTATTTTCATTCTTAAAATTTATTTTTGCTGGAATTGTAGGGTAACAGTTTTTTTTTATTTTTTATTTTTTTTTTTATTTTTTTTTAAAGATTTTATTTATTCATTTAACAGAGAGAGAACACAAACAGGCAGAGAGGCAGGCAGAGGCAGAGAGAGGAGCAGGCTCCCTGTGGAGCAAGGAGCCCGATGCGGGACTCGATCCCAAGACGCTGGGATCATGACCTGAGCCAAAGGCAGTTGCTCAACCAACTGAGCCACCCAGGCGTCCCAGGGTAACAGTTTTTTATCTTTCGGCACTTTTAAGATTGTCTTCTGGTCTCCCTAGTTTCTGATGAGAAGTCAGCAGTAATTTGAATGGTTATTTCCTTGTATGTAATGCATTTTTCCCCCTCTTGCTGCTCTCAGGATTTTCCCTTTATCTTTGATTTTCAGCAGTTTGACTATTGACCGTTATCTATGACCACGTGCATAGGGGTGGTTTTCTTTGTATTTTTCCTACCTAGGATTCCCTGAGCTTCATGAATCTGTAAATTTATATCTTTTGCCAAATATGGGAGAAATTTGCTATTTCTTGAAATATTTTTTATTCCATTTTTTTCTCTTTCCTTGTTGGACTTCAGTTACACAGGTATTAGGTCCTTTGATATTGTCCCACATGTCTCTGATATTGTTCATTAAAATCTTTTTGTTTCTCTTTTTAGATTGGTTAATTTCTTTTGATTTTACTTCACATTCATTGACTTTATCTCCATTTTGCGTTAAGTCTAACCAGTGAATTTTTCACTTCATATATTTTTCAGTTCTAGAAATTCAGTTTGGTTCTATTTTCTTTTTCTTTTTCTTTTCTTTTGTTTTTGCTAAACTTTCCTGTTTTTATTCCTTGTAAGCATGTTTTCCTTTGCACTTTTGAATAAGCTTTAAAAAAAACCTTGTATGCCAATTCCAACATCTAGGTCATCTCAATGTTGGTCTCCTTTGATTGTCTTTTTTCTTAAGCTTGGACCACAGTTTTCTGATAAGTTATTTTTAATTATATCCTGAACATTGTGACTGTTAGGTTAAGACTGTAGGTTCTGTTATATTCAGAGGAATATAACTTTTTAGGTAATTAACTTGATTAGTCTTAAATTGTAAGTTCTCTTAGGTGGCTGTTCATATCACAGTTCACTTCTTTGATCCTTAGCAGTACTCTGTTTTGTACATGTGTTGGTTCAGAGATGGGCAGGGATTTGGGCACCTTGGGCTCTTCTCTGGCTCTCTCCCTGCTGGGAGTCCCCTAGGGGCATGTTAGTCTAACTGCAGCTACAAATACAGAAGTGCTAATGTGCTTCACATTGCAATTATCTTTTATAGATTAAGTTTTTAAATAATCTCATATATATTGCTTATAAGAACTTTGATGCCATGCTAACTGCTGTAATGGAAACTTTTAACTTAGTGATTTGTGTACATCCCTATCTACATTAAATGATAGTGGTTCTCTGTCACTTTATAGTGTGAAGATTATTTGTGTATGTGATCTAGTGGAAAAAAAATTTAATTGGCTATCCTTAAGTTATAGGTTCCCTACTAACTGGTAGTATAGCTTAGGATATTGAAAGGACTTACCTGACCTTCAGTATTTCTGTCTTTAAAAAGGAATTGAACTAGATAGTCTATAATCCTTTCTGGCATTCAAATATAAACAGTTTTCTAGTTGTATTCAGTTATTTTGTTACTGGGCACACTTCTTTCTGTATATTCTCTACCTCTTTCAATTCTCGTATTTTCTTCTATCTCATTTGATTTTTGTGATTTCATTACCTTACACCAAACCATAAACCACTTAAATATGTAATTACAATTACATGCTCAAATGGTAGTTCTCTGCTAACATAAGTAGCAATTCAGCATTTTTCAATAATTCCTAAAATGTAACTAACAGATGGATATTGAAAAAATTTTTGTTTTAGTATTTAATGTCGATGACTAGGTTTATTCTGAGCCAAATAACTTAGTTCTCACAGCTGCATGTATCTAAAGTCATGTGCCTTTGATAGATTATGTTAAAATTTAATTATTTTAATTTAACACCTTATATTTTTACACGGCATATTTATTTCTGAGTGATCATTACAAGAACATTGGATAATTCATTCTTTTTTTTTTTTTAATTTGACAGAGAGAGAGAGATCACAAGTAGGCAGAGAAGCAGGCAGAGAAAGAGGCGGAAGCAGGCTCCCTGCTGAGCAGAGAGCCTGATGTGGGGCTTGATCCCAGGACCCTGAGATCATAACCCGAGCCAAAGGCAGAGGCTTTAACCCACTGAGCCACCCGGGTGCCCCTGGATAATTCATTCTTAGTTTATATAGAAACATAAGACATTTTATACTCAGTATATATAGACTTTATCTTATATAATTATTCTGTTCACTTGTTTTTTTTATAATATCACAGTACTGTTTTATGATGTGGTTTTAGGTGTCCCTCACTGAAAACAATTGAATAAAGTTATCTGGCATCACTTATTAAATTAATTTTTGTTCCTCAGTCATTAGACTAAAATACCGTATGGTGCTTAATAAGCCCTTACTATTTGCTCTCTTATGCATAGTCTTTTCTATGATTGTGTTCTTTATACACTGGTATGTGTAACTGTTTAAGGAATTTTTGAATTTTTATTTAATTATTGACTATATATCTGTGCCTACTAATTAAGAAAAATAAGATGGTCAAATGTTCATTGTGTGTAAATAATATGTTATTATTTCACATATATTTTATCACTGTTAACAAAGCTTTCTTTGGTATACATTTCAGGTGACATTTGCAGACAAAAAAAGTAAACTCTCAAGGAATTCATACCATTTGGTACCTGTTATTTAGAACAACTTAAGGAGTCTTTGATTTATCAGATCAACTGGCAACAGAAAATGAAAAGTAGTGTGGCACAGATAAAAGTAAGTGTTTGAAATTTATAATGAAGAACATAAACTTGTACCTGTCCTTTAATCAAAAAATGCATTCATAGAATTAGGACATTAGAACCAGACAGTAGAATGGCATCATACACATATCTGACTTACACAGTTTCAAGTGTAACTACATGGTCAGAAGCGGTAGTGTGCAAGAGGGCAAGTGAGAGAACGTGGAAGATGTATGATGTGTGTGTGTTCATGTATATGCACATATGTGTATCATTGCCTGCACAAATCAGGAATGTGCACGTGAGTGAGCACCTGCAAAAGAATAATTTACAGGGCAGGGAATTCCACCATTCTTCTTAAAGATTATACCTCCCTAAATGAGCGTGAAATGGAAGACAGGCATCTCCTTCCTCAGTTAATCATAGTTCCTGCATGTCTATTTACAAGGGAGCCTTTTATTGCATTTCTTGTGCATAAACAAGCTCTTTATTCTGTGCTCTCCTTTAGGCATTATACACTCATTTATTCAACAAATATTCACTGAATTCTTATTATGTTGCAGTGACTCTTCTAAGCACTTTACATAAAATGGTGAACAAAACAATCCATGGTCTCATGGAGTTTGCATTCTAGTGTGGGAAGACAGAAAATAAATTATAAACTTAATCCATAAGTAAATGGTGTGGGATAGTGGTATTAAGAGCTAGACTCATGCTACAGACAAAAGAAATGGGGTAACGTTGATCATTAGCATTGGGGGTTGCAATTTTTGATAGGGAGGACCCACTGAAAAGGTAGCCATTGAGCAGACTCTTGAAGGATATGAGGAAGTTAGCCATGCAAATAACTTGGAAAAGAGTATGCCAAGCAGATGGAAAGGCAAGTATACAGACAAAGAGTCTGGTGTGGCTGAGGCAGGTTATAAGAAAGGGAGAATAGAAAAAAAAAAAAAAAAGACAGGGAGAATAGTAGAACAGTTAGAAGAACCAGTACTCCGTCTACTCAGAACTGTTCCTCTGCCTGTCAGTGGACTTAGCAGAAGAGCAAACCATTCCATTTCTATTCAACTGCACAGATCTACAAGCAGACACATCACTCTTTGGGTCTTGGAGTCAGTAAAGGGGAAGATGTATTTTTATTAATTACAGATCTAGGCCCTGCTCCCTTCCTCTCTCTTCCACCAGTTCTGCCCCTAAACCTCCTTCTTTAAAGAGAACCAGTAGACTGAGCTTAGCAGGAGACATCAGGTGCTAGGCGTGGTACCTGGTAAGTGTTTAATAAAAGGAAATGATAGACTTACAGACTGAGGCAGGCTTTGCTGCCATCTTTTCTAAATTCTGTCGAGTATGATACCGTCATGTATAAGGCTTGGTAGACACCCAGCCCTTGCTTGCAGATCTCTTTTGGTGGGAGTTCACGATCTCAAGCTAGACCCATCTGTCAGTAGATTCTTTCATATATTGTTCTGAAATCTGCCTCTTTGGGGCTTGTACTCATTGGTCTAGTGGCACTTAAGCAGTTAATTAATTGTGGGCCTAGTAGGTGGCAGACTGTGCTAAAAGTCTATGTCTGTGTCCCCTGTGGGGACATAGGGGCGCCTGGGTGACTCAGTGGGTTAAAGCCTCTGCCTTCGGGTCAGGTCGTGGTCTTAGGGTCCTGGGATCGAGCCCTGCATCGGGCTCTCTACTCAGCAGGGAGCATGCTTCCCCCTCTCTCTCTGCCTGCCTCTCTGCCTACTTGTGATCCCTCTCTGTCAAATAAATAAATAAATAAAATCTTTAAAAAAAAAAGCTGGGGACATATAGAAAGGGGAGACCTGTGTGGAACTGGCTCTTGATTGAGGCATATTAGATGAGAGCGCTCAGATTTAGCCGGATACCTTTTACACAGAGGGAGATGTGTCTAGTCTTTTCAGAATCCTCTTCCTGCCCCTCTTACACTGTGCTTCTCCACCTTTACCTCCTCTGGTCCCAGTGGGTCCTTGGTGGCACCCTCCCATCCTAGAAGTAGGTGTTTTCAGTCAGCATGCCCTCCAAACTTAGTGGCTCAGCTCTGTCTGCCATTTGTAGCCTAGTCTGCTTCCCTTTCTCTATCCCGTTAGCCACAGACAAGTCTGCTAGCTGGGTAGGGCCCATTTTTACCTCAAGTAAAGCTCACATCTTCCCCTTGGTGTTCTGTAGACTCATCTGCTAGGTTCAGGAGGGTTCAGCTGAGGATCTGTTGTTTTTCCATTGATCCTTAGCTATCTAGAATCAAGTTTCCTACTTGTTTCAACCCTCTCCTTGCTCTTAAAGACTGGTTCCTGAGTCTAATGGATGCTCAAAGGTCTGGACTCAGGCTCCCTGCTCCACTCACCTTCTCATACTGCTGTCTTTATATTGTTAGAACTTATAGGTAATCACATGGTATAAACATTTGTTTTGCTTAATGAACAATTTAGAGAATTTCTAAAGGTAATTTTGACAATATATTATTTTCAGTGCTTACTCCGATTTATAATCTGGACTCTTTGGTAAAGGAAATAGGAAAATTCAAGTTATTATTTTAATCACATCTCAAAATGATATTTTACTTAGTGAAATCCTGTTCATCTCCAAAGCCTAGTTCACATCCTCTACCCACTGTCATCCCTAAGTATTCAGTTATTGTTCCCTACTCAAGATGTCCTGTTAGCACTTCTGTGTGTGCCAGTCACGTTAACTTAATCATATTTACGAAATCCCGATTCACAACTTCAATATTTTTGGTTTCCCCCCTTGCTTACAACAGATGTTGCAGAGATGTGTTAAAAATCATTAGCACAGAACTGAGGCCTTCTCCCTAATGTAATCAAAATAATTGCTGTGCCTTGTAAAAATAAAAGTAGACTGCAGCTTTGTTCTCTCTCTCCTTTCCTCCTCTCCTTGCCCTTGTCCTTCTCTTCCTCCTCCTCTTTTTCTTTTCACTGTTGCTCTCTTAAGAACATATAATCTGATACATTTAACTGTGGAAATCTTTACAGGTATCTTTCTGCCGTAAGATCATTAATTCCTTGAAGGTTTTTCCTAACTCGTATCCTCCAGAGTGTCTGCACAGGAAGAGCTATGTCTTAAAATAAATGATCAGTAAATACTGTGTTTGGTGTTGCTGTGGATTGAATGAGTCTTGTGCTCCATACTTGGTTTGCGATCTTGAAGTCAAGTTTTATAGAAAACTATGTCATACATGTTAAAAAATTTTACCTCAATTGTGTTGCTAAGTGAAATGATTTTTAGAACTTTCCTATATATATTAGAAACAGGATTTTAAGATGGTTGCGTTCAGTATAAAATAACCAAACTGTGCTACCATAAATTACAAATTTTGATCACATGCTTACTGACCTACATAGATTAGTCTAGTTTGTATATACTATTAGAAAATTTCAATAGTTAATGAGATTCTTTGGCAGTTTACTTGTAATGTTAGACTCAAACTGCTGTTAATTAGTCATAAAATAAAGGAAAGTTGGAGCTTGTTTATATTTCTGTGCAATATAATTTTATATTTTTAAATGTTTCTTTTTTCCATTAAGGAGGCAAGCGTGTAAATATGCAGAACAAGTTGTTCATTATTTGATTTCCTTTTTCTTAGCTTTTAAGGTAAAGCCACTTTTAAAAAACAAACTTTTTCCTTTCTTACAGTTAAGGTTAGTTAAAATGGTTTTAATCCTTAAAAAACTGGTCAATATGAATGTTCATCAGTGATGTAAAAAATTTACCTATTTACAGAGATAAATATTTTGGCTTTTTAATTGTATTTGGATTTTTAAATTGGGATTTGCTCTCCAACTGGATAGTTCGTATCTCTGTCTCTGTGACATTTCTCTTCAGTTTCATGTTACAGTGGAGTTATTTGTTTGTATATCTAGTTATTTTTCAAAGGATTTGAATCATGTTTTTCAAATCTGTAGAGTCTAACATAATGCCATGCATTAGACATTCAAACAATGTTTCCTGAAAATGAAATGAATTTTCACAAATAAGAGTCTGTTTCTTCTAGCTGTTTATTTTATACAGATTTAGTAACCTGAACTAAAGTGGTTTTTATAAGCCAAAGTAGATCCACTGAGATAAGTGCAGTATTATAAGACTTTGATATAACTCTTACTGCTAGAAGACCTCTGGCCCTTAGTCATGTTTTTAACCAAAAAAAAACTTTGGTCTTGTTTTTCACCAAGAGGTGTTTATAAAAGTGATGTTCTATATATTTAAAACTTAATATAAAGGAATAAAATATCAACTAAGTGGCATCAAAAATTTGAGAATTATTTTCTTCGACCTTGAATTTTTTTTGATTAAAAGAAGTATGTGGTCCATAGTGAAAACAGATTATCTGCCGCAGATACTAACCTTGGAAGGCCTGAAAATTTTGTTTTATCTTGCATACTGTTTAGATAACGTGTATTATTCTTATGATTAAAAAAAGTTTAGAATAATTTATAAAGCATTACTGAATTTCTGAGATATATATTTCATTTTCACATAATATTTCAAATAATCCCTCCCCTCTTTCTTTCCCTTTAAAAGCATTCTTCTGGTCATGACAGAAGGGAAAATTATAATTCTTATCAGAGGACCTCCTCCCCAGAAGACAGGTAAATAATTTTATGTGCTCCTGCAATTTAAATTTTTTGTATTAAGTTTTAAAAAATAATTTAGCTCTTAGGTTCTTCATTTTAGGATGAAAAATTTCTTTTAGATGGTTTACAATATTACTTGAATAAGATTGAGGACAAATCATTTTCGAATGACTGTTCTAGGAGTTTCTAGTAAATAATTCTAGATTTTATTTAATTTTGGAGGTAAGAGAGAATAATTTCAGCATGCCCAAAACTACATAAAAGTTTTATAAAAATGAATACTAAATGAAACAATAAATGAAAGTTTGTAAAATGGAAAACTGAGTTGAAATCACCTTACCTTGAAGTGCTGCTTTTACGTTACTACTATCCTTTACATAGCTCTTTATAGATTTTAGAATACTTTTATATATATATCATATCTTATACTTGTGTTAAGATGAAAAGATCTAGAAATATTACTATTAATGTTCATTAGACATTCATAGTAGTACTTCAGTTATTTCACTTAGTGACCTATGATCATTAAAATAATTTAGGAAGATTGAAGCATCCTCTACACTTCCTTTCAGTAGTTTCAGTAGTTTCATCTCTTCCTTACCCCATATGTACTTTCTTCTTTCACTCTGTTGTCTCTAAAAACTTTTGTTTCACAGACATTGAATTGTCATGTTTTGCAACTACTTAGTACCTTTCATCAATCACCTACTTTCTATCTTTAAAAAAAAAAAAACTTCTCTACGTGCACAGAACACACAAGTATTTCTGTATGTTATATAAATTAAATATATACATGTATACAGTTGATTCTTGAATACCCTGTGGGTTAGGGGCACTAAGGGCCCCCCCAGTTGAAAATTTATAACTTGACTCCCCAAAAAACGTAGCCACTAATATCCTGCTGTTGACCAGGAGCCTTACTGGTACCATAAACAGTCAACTAATATTTTGTATATGTTACGTATATTATATACTCTATTCTTAGAGTGAAGTAAGCTAGAGAAAAGAAAATGTTATTAATAAAATCATATGGAAGAGAAAAATAGATTTGTAATACTGTGCTGTATTAGGAAAAATTTGGTAAATCTGCACTATTCAACCCACAACTGTTCAAAAGGTTAGCTATATATAAAATATGAATTAGTATATTTATTACTATGTATGTTTATTATTTGTGTATATATTTAACCTCTTTTGAGGTTCTCTGACTTTATTGATATTTAAAGTTCAAATGGCAGATCTTATACTGTCATACTTGTTTGCTAATAATTTCAGTCCTTTCTCACTGCTATTCAGTTAAGCAGGTTTAAGAGTAATAGCCGATGTTTTTTGGATGTCTCTTGGAACGAGTTAAACTGGTCTTTATGGAGGCCAACCAATGACATTGGTCTCATTTGTTCGTTGCTGTGATAAAGCATTTGCAAGGTGGGCTTTTTCCATGCCAACTCTATATGATATCCAGATACATATCTTTTACTTAAGACAATGTGAATCAGGATGGCAGGTTTGGTTATGTGAATTCCAGGAGTTGTTTTGTACACAAGCTGAAAGCTTTTATAATCAAGACTGAATGGTGTCAACAACATAAGCCTTGAAAAAGTTCGGTAAGACATTTTTCAGTCATAGAGTTGCTTTAGCATAATCAATATATGATTTTCTAGGTATTTTTAACACAGTAGGTTTCATCTTATAACGTTGGTTTTCTTATTTTCTGTGTTAGATATGCAGAACAAGAAAGATCCCCTCGGGATAGAGATCACTTTGATTACAGCAGGTCAGACTATGAGCACTCAAGAAGAGGACGTTCTTATGATAGTAGCATGGAGTCACGGTTAGTATTGGAAATCTTAACTACAGAAAAATCATATTTGTTTAAATTTTCTTTATGCTTCATAAAAAAACAATAATAATAGCAGCTAGCATTAAATGGATATTCTTAAGTGCCAGGCTTTCTAATAAGGACTTCGTGTGAATTAATTCCTTATTGCAGTAAATATATGAAGTAGTTATTATTGTGTGTTTTATAGATGAAGAAACTGAGGCAGAGAGGATTTAAGTCATTTGTTTGTGTTTTAGAATCTTATCAGTGGGAAGTCCAGGTCTGTCTGACATTGAGCCTAAATTCTTATTCATTATATGGGACTGTATTGCATGAGGAGTTGGCAGTGTGAGTTTTTGAGATTCCTTACTGAATGAAAGTCGTTTACATCATATGACATAGAGTGATCAAAATGTACTTTTCTACATGATGGCACTGGGACAGTGAGAATGAAGTTACCAGTCTAGTTTTTATCTAAATATAAATTATTCTTTTTTGGGCCTTGGAGAATTTGACTACCCACCCTATTAGTCACTGAGTTTCAAAAATTTGTCTACGAAATGTTATTGTTCACGAAGGTCTGTATCCTTTTGATGTCTTCCTCATAGTACCCACTCCATGACTATCAAGACTATATCCCCACTAAAATTTTGATGAAACTCGTCTGCAGTTTGGAGCTAATCACCTTATTTGATATTTGCAGCCTAAATTTCCTTCTCACTACTCACTTTCTAATATTTACCTAAAACTAAAATGTCAGATTATATTAACCTCCAAAAGCCAGGCTCATCTGTTGTCACCTTAATGACCCCTCGGGAGAACCAACTACCGCCACCGTAATTGGTGAGCTAAGCATTTTACATTCTTTCTCAAATACCATTAAAATTCTTACAAACTAGACACTATTTTTCACGATTTTGCAAAAAAAAAAAAAGTGAAGTGGGTTTGAATTAATTAGGTAACTTACCCGAGTTTGCAGTTGCCTACCTGGTAGACAATGAAAGTGGGATTTGAACTCAATTTTGACTCCAAAGCCCAGGTTTTCTTCCATAATCTCTGACTGTATTGCTTCATTGTAACTGTGTTTGGCCCAGCATATGTACATAAGTCTCATTTGATCCATACAGTCCCACTGTGAAGTAAGCAGACTATGTATTATGTAGAAAATAAAAGCTAACAGTATGAAAGTTTTGGAAGAGAAATATTTCTATTTAGACTTGAAGAAGACTCTATTACCTCTGCATTCTACAGGAATAAACAGTGAAATAGTCAAGATGCAATTTTATCAGCCAGTTAGCTATCTTATCTGGTGTTTCTCAGAAGAATCATAACCAATGCCAGTAAATCCCTGCTGTAGTTACTCTCTTGAAACATACTCCACTCACAATAAGAAGCAACTTAGTTACAAATCAGTGCTTAGATTGCAAGGTTCACCTGCCTTTGTAACTAACTGGGATATCTATTTGTAACTACTTTTTTTTTACCCCTTCTGTTCACTCTGTCTTGGTGTATACAGTAGTATACTTCAGTTTCAAAACAGCTCCTCTGAATCTACCTGGCTAGGTGACTCCTTCTCTCTTTCTTTGTAAGTTGTATTACTATATATTAAGACAGACTATTTCAAATACACCCCCCCCCCCCCACTCCAAGATCTAACTAAATTCTGTCGAGCGATTTCCTGGTAATAATGATAAATGACATTTGTTTTTATTTACTGTATTCATTTAACTAATGGTTGCACAAAGTATGAGCTGAATGATCTAAGTTTCCAAGGCAGTATAGGTAAAAACACAGTTAAGTGGACAAACTCTTCTCTCGGGAAAGATAGCAAGAATTTACTCTTCCTGTTAGTTCTTTATAGTTTCAGAGAATAATAATCTTGATTGTTTTAAAAATGTTAGCTTAAGAAAGGATACTCATCTACAATAGTCGGGAAGAGTTATAGGTGGAAAGTAGTTAATTTTTTTCCCATTGTCTCAAATAACCAGATGTTTCTGATATTCTGAGGTTTTGAATGCCAGTTCTATCAAAAAATAATTTAAAATGTTACAGTTTTTTAGGACATTTTTTATTCCTGAATTACCATTATTAGAAATACACTCTGGTTTCTTCTTTATACAGTTTATCATGTACATCATGAGCTAAATTGTCTTCTTAAAACACTGTTTTCATGTCACTATTGCACTCAGAAGCTATTAATGAGTCTCCATCAACTCTATTAAAAAAAAACTTAAAAGTCTGTTTCTTGTCTTAAGATTTCATAGTTTGACTCCAACTCATCTTCCAACTACCATTATACACAAATCTTTATTATACTTATTAGCTTGAACACCCTACTCCCTTTCCAGTAGTTATTCTGTTCTCCACTAGTTGCAGAATGCCCTCCTCCCTCCTCCACCTTCCCACCCTTGCCCCAGTATAAATCTTGTCAAGCCTTGAAGCCCTAGTTTAAGTTACATTTTCTCTATGAAGCACTTCCTCACCATTCCAAACCACTTTCCCTTGTCTGAATTTGTGGCCTGCAAATGATCTTGCTCATTTTGTATGCAGTTCATTTAAGTTTGTAATTTATAGGGCGCCTGGGTGGCTCAGTCAGTTAATCAGCTGCCTTTGGCTCAGATATGATCCCAGGGTCCTTCTTGTGTTCTCTATCTGTCAAGTAAATAAAAACCTTAAGAAAAAAAAATGTAATATATATGTCTTTTCTCCATTAAAAAAAAATTAATATTACAGAAGTAGGGACCGAGAAAAACGCAGAGAAAGAGAAAGAGATATGGATCGTAAAAGGTCTCGGAAATCTCCAACTCCTGGGAGAAGAAGCCCAGAACCATCAGTAACCCAGAGTTCCTCTGCTCAGGATGAACCTACTGCAAAGAAGAAGAAAGATGAGCTGGATCCTCTTCTTACTCGCACGGGTGGAGCATATATTCCTCCTGCAAAACTCAGGATGATGCAAGAGCAGATTACAGATAAAAACAGGCATGTCGATATCACTGAATATATAAGGCAACGATACTCTCGTCGAAAAAAATTAACTATGGTCCAATTAGCATTGGCTATTGAGAGTTTACATTATTAATCCACAGTGGTCGAGACCTCAGATTAGGTTTCTCTTCTTTATTCCATAAGCCCCCTTGGAGCTCTGCTTACTATTTGCCCTGACATTAGCTCAACTTCTTTAAATGAGTGTAGCTCTGTTCCTATGAAACTTATTTTACATTTTACAAAAATGGGCTGTGGGCTGCATTTGAGTCATAGATGTAGTTTGCCAACCCCTTTACTAATCTATGAAATGAAGTTGAATCTTCTCTACTCCATAGTTATCTCAGACCATACCATCTCAGAATGTAATTTTTTGCTAAGGCAAACAATCAGAATTCATTTGTGAACATTCACCTCCAAAATACCTTCACTTCCTTTTCAAAACGATTGAGATGAGAGGAGCTATATATGAAAGTATTGCTAAGTTTTTAAGACCTCTTTCTTTAGAAGCATGAGAGGATAATTATGATAAGTGTGGTCCAAGATTGAAATGGTCACTTAGTTGCCAGTTAAGTAATAAAAAAATTGGGATAGAGGGTAGCTACACTTTAAGAAAAATAGATTTCTAGGTGGGCCAAGAAAGAGTATTCCCACATCTTTCATAAGTATTTTAATGGCAACTTAAAAGTACTTGAGACCCTTATATTAATGAAATCTAAATTTACTTCATGAATTAGCTTAAAGTAGAAATGTCATGTATATAAAGTATAAATATTTGAAATAAAATTTTTAAAATTTATGAGCTAGAAAGGGACATTAGATGACATTAAATTGAAAACTAATTAGTAAGTTTCTCTGTATTTGTCATATTCCAGTACATGGTAGTAATGCCCACAGTGTTATGTTTAGAAGGGATTTGGAGATGGCTTCTTTGGTTAGCAGGAGCTTCATAAGCATGTAGGCCTTCGAGCTCTTAGGAGGAGGCAGTAGTGGCAGCTTTAGTGAAAGAGTCATTGTCTCCAATCCAGTCCAAAGCAATCCTAATTATAAAAGACAAACATTGTTATTAAGCCATGTCTTACTTCTTTATAAATAGAGTGGAGAAGAGTCCCCAGTATACGTAATTTTACAGATTCCTGGAAGATAATTTTATATACAGTTTAAATCTGCTCGTAGGCTGTAAAGGGAACAAGCTGAAGTAGAAGTCTCTTGAGAGAAGTCCATAGGCTTTACTTTTAGTAGATACTAAGGGGAATTGTAGGCTTCTTAATTAGGAAGTACAGTTGTACTTGATTATAGTTTTTTGTTTGTTTGACCAAGGTTTAATAGGAGAGATTGTGATTATATAACAGCAGTCTTACGAATTAGGCAAGTTTTTAAGCCATTGATCTTGTTTCTCAAAGAGTAGCATACCAAAGGGTTAGGGCTTGGGGGCCCTGGAAGTATTGCACCCACCTCAAATGCAGGCATTTAGGGAGTACATGATCTATAGGGAATTTAAAAACAATATAATTAACTGCAGGTCAGTCTGCTTTTTGTCCTCACTGTCTGCTAAGGACAATGTCAGTGATAAAATACTCTTCCCCACCAGGATGGACAGCTCTCACCACCTCTCCCTTAATATACCACTCCAGAACAGGGATCCTTAACCTACAGACCTTCAGGAGGTGTATAGGTAGAATTTAGGCGATACATGAATGTAAATGGAAAGAAAAAATTGCATCTTTATTTTTACTTATCTCTAACTAAAATTTAGCATTTCCTTCTATCAGGAATGTAGGCAGCAGACTGTAGCATTAACAGTATTTGCTGCAAATATCTCAAAATATTGCTTATGGCCATGGTACTTGGAAATTAAAGAAGTTATTAGGCCTACCATCACTTCTTGTTATTTAATGTGTTAAGAAGCACATAGAATTCTTTATCAAACTTTTTTTCTTTTCATGCTTTGAAAACTATTTAAAGATGATTGGTACCCTTTGTAATCCTATATATTATATATAATATTTCAAGAAGTCCTTCAGCTTAACGAGACGACCAGAGAAGTATAAGGAAAGATGAAAAAAATAAGACTTTCTGCAGCTGAAATCATATTCCACAGAGAAATAAATATAAAATATAAATATATAAACCATATATATGGTTTATATAAATATAAAAACCATAGAATTACAGAGCTTTAAAAGACCTTATGTGTTACCAAGGTCAATCTAAACAAATCCAGTTAGGCTAAATTATCTGCCTAAGATCTGAGTTAAAAAAAAACAAGCAATACAGATATGGGACTACTGCCTAAATGCAGAGATGTTCTTTAAAATAAAACAGTCCTTCAGCCCCATGATTTCATGTGACTCCCTTTTCCTGTAATTATTGCCATTTCTTTACAATTTAAAATATTTAATCTTATTTTCCTTATCAGGCTTTTATAAGAAAGGACATAATAAAAATCTCCTTTTTATGCCTTATACTTGGATACTTCATATTATAATTTAAAATTTTTAAAAGTTGTCATTTTAAAATATTTTCTTTAAAGATAATTTTAACTAAATGAAGTATTATAATGTAAAATAAGTATGTTTTGAATCTAATAAATGAATGTTATAATTTCCAGTATACATGGATGTACGAACAAAATATTATCCTTACATATCCTATATAATTGTATTACATTATTAAAGAGAAGTGATCTATAGTTGAGCTTATGTACAGAACATCAAATGTAGATTTAGGTATTCATATAATCATTTAAGTTTACTGTGCTTTGAGGTCATTTTGTAAAAATAATGTTAAAAACAAAGGAACTCTTATTTTTTATGTTCTTATTATAATCTCTGGTTATTTTAATTGTTGACTAAGTTTTCATCTTTATTAAAATCAATTCTTTTTAGCTTAGCGTACCAGAGGATGAGCTGGGAGGCCCTAAAGAAGTCAATCAATGGTCTTATCAACAAAGTCAACATTTCTAATATAGGTATTATTATTCAAGAACTTCTTCAAGAAAACATAGTTAGAGGAAGGTAAGCATCAGCTCTTTTCTTTATAGTATTTCATTGCAGTTTTTCAAAAGAACATAATATCTACACGGACAATAATCATTGATTTATTGTGCTACTTCAGTAGTAGTTGAGAATAATTATTTAAAATGCAGTTCTTGTAAAAATGTAAGCTACCAACAAATAACTTGTACTTCACCATTAGAAATTGTGCAGTTTTTGCTTTTTGAGAAGGTTTGATATCACATAATGATTTTTGTGCAGACATTTGTTTACTGAATACTTCCAACAATTTAAACTCATAAGGAATAATGAACATTTTATTTATATATATATGATTTTAATTTCTAATAAAAACAAAGTGAGAAGGTGTAAGAAAAAAGAAAGACCAGTGATCAATCTTAGAAAAGCAGAAGGGAATGACAATCATTTTTTGTGTAGTTTTAATTGGTTGTGATTTTAAAAGGATCAGGAAATAAAAATGTTTTGTGTATTTTTTTTTGTTTTGAAATCTGAGGGATGTTTTCCTGTGTCATTTCACATGACTCTGATTTATCATTTCCAAAACATTGGTGAGGGGGCATATAAAGTAATATGTAACATGTTGTGGGGATTCAGAAAGTTGACCAAGAGGCAGCTACTGTCCTCTAAGGTAGGTAGGTAGAGTGCTCCCATTTTAGAAAGCAGCAGAGGCTATATAGGTTGCTTAAGGTCTCACAGTTTATATAAGCTGGGTTTTCTTTTCTCATTTTCTACTCTGTTGATTCAGTTGTCAAAGTTAAACCTGATAACTATTAAGATACTGTTTTCCTGCCTTTGGGCATCCAATAATTATTTGTCATTACATTGCTAGAAATAACTTCGCATCTCTCCCTTTATCAAATGCATATAGAACCATGCTCATTTCAAAATGAGTTAGAAGTGGAACCTTGTTGATTCTTTTTTTTTTCTTTTATAAACAGAGGCCTGCTGTCCAGATCTGTTTTGCAAGCTCAGAGTGCTTCTCCAATCTTCACCCATGTTTATGCTGCGTTAGTGGCAATTATCAACTCAAAATTTCCACAGATTGGAGAATTAATCCTTAAGAGGTTAATCCTTAATTTCCGGAAAGGCTATCGAAGAAATGATAAGGTATATATGGTGGGCTTGTAAGTTGACAGCTACAAAGGGACAGACTAATAATCCAGTATCAACAGTGATAAGCAATGTTGATTACTACTTAGGAATTCTTTTTAAAAACTGTATTTCATGAGAACATTTTTTTGTTCCATTAAATATCTTTGGCCTCTAACAGTAAGCCACAAAAATGATAGCTTTAACTGTAGGATTATAATTATTGAGCCAGAAATGACACTATTTCACATTAAATAGTTTTTATCTTATAACTTTCTTATATTATAAAAATTATCCTTCTGTGCTACATATTTTAGAGTATGTAAATAAATAGGCTATAGATTTAGTAGTTAAATGAAAATTGGTTTTAGTTTATAGTTTAAATTGTCTCTACCTTCACTTTTCAGCAACTTTGTCTTACTGCTTCAAAATTTGTGGCACATCTTATCAACCAAAATGTGGTAAGTAATTCTTAAAATTTGGTACCATGCAGTGGCATTAGACATCACATGCTTGATGCAACTTCATGGACATATCTCTGTATTTTGCCTTGTAGTCTTTCAGAAAAGTATCTTGGATGATATTTTAGTTTTAAAACTGTAATAAATGTGTTTAATATTCTTAAATATAAAAAGGAACCCAGAACAAGTATTTTATCAAATTGATCAATTTGATCAATTGATCAATTTGATAAAAATATCAATTTTTATTGATAAAATTGATATTTTTATGAATATTAAGAGTTGATATTAATCTTGTACATCGTTATTGTACTCTTAATATTGTACATCATTGTTCAACTACAAATTATTCCTTCAAAGAATGTAATTTAATCATATTTATAAGACAATAAAGTTAATATTTCCTCCACTCTTCTCCTGTACCTATTGTTGAGAATGTAATACTATTAAAAAAACCTTTGCAACAACTAGTATATATAGAGTCATATATTCTTAGAATCAGTTTATAGGGGCACCGGGGTGGCTCAGTCAAACATCTCCATTCAGCTCAGGTCATGATCTCAGCGTCCTGGAATCGAGTTCCTCATCGGGCTCCCTGTCAAGCAGCAACTTTGCTTCTCCCTCTCTCTCTCTCCCACTCATGCTTTCTCTCACCCTCATTCTCTCTCTCAAGTAAATAAATAAAATCGTAAAAAAAAAAAAAAAAAAAGAATCAGTTTATAAAATGTAAATGAAGTAATTATAATCTGTTTTAATTGCAAGTTCCTCTTTTTATGTTCAGGTTTTGTGTTTATTTTGTATTCATTCATTCATCTATTTGAGAAGTTTTTTTTTTATTTGAGAGTTTTGAGTTAGCTTCTATTTAAACTAAAGAAAAATAGAATTTCTCTTATTCATACTCAAAGGTTTCCTTTAGATGTATATTATGTTTCATTATATATGAGGAAGAATTTTGAAGTCACATTTAATCTTACTTATCTACCATTAATATTTTAATTCTTTCCTACATGAAATTCTCTCCCATATTCATTCTTAAAAACCCATTAGATTTTAACCTAATGAGTTAAATTATTACACTAAAAACTTGTTTCTTAAGACCATGGGGACTTGATTTCACATATCTAAGTGAAAGCACAGAAAGTAAGTTTTAGTTTCTGAATGTGTGTTCATTTATATTGAAGAACTTTTTGGCATGGCCACAAAACAATTAAAATGTTAAATATTTTAGATCTTCCAACTGTGGTACAGGGCAATATTTTCTTACCACTGATATAAGACTAAGACTGTTTGATCTCACCACCATCCTACAAAATAAAAGCACTATGTATTTTTGATGTTGTGCTCAAAGGAAAAGGTATTTTCTTAAGTTAAGACTTAGACTGTTTCCTTCCCCATCTCAAAGAAGTATCTGACCTTAGGAAGGCATATGTACAATGTCTTGAAAATGCTTCTGAGTACATTTCCTTTTAACAGCAAAGCTGCACAATAGAATTTTATTCCCACCCTACCTGGCATTATTTAAGTATTAATTTTTTAACATGGCCAGTGTCAATAACTTGATTTAGTAAAAAAAAAAAAAGGGGGGGGGGAAGTATTTCAAAACCATCCTTGAGTCCCAGAAACAGTTAAGATATTTTCTGATAAAATTATTCATGTAATTTAAGAACTATTTGCTGCATAACAGAATTGCTGATAGAATGAACTAGGAAATGGGTATAAAGAGTTATGGTTGTGGGGAAGGGCATCAGAAAAAGTGTAGCATAATTTTTAATTTCTATTTTGAAACTAATTATGGCATTTCCTATAGATATTGTATTGTTTCCTATATATAATAAAATTATTTCTTCTGGAGATAAATCAAGTAGTCGTAATTAATGTAATCAATTTAGATTTTTGGAACAATCATCTAGAAATTTTTAACAGACATAATGAGAGTGAAAGAAAATTGTATCCCATATTTGGAATATTTCTCTATGCATTCTAAAACTTTGCTCATCATATGTATAGTATTATTGCTACAAAAACCAGATTTACTAATTTTTTTAATTACTATCAATAGTAAGTTAATATATGTAAAAGCATTTTCTCAATTCCATATGTCTTCATTCTGTTTAAGGCACATGAAGTTTTATGCCTAGAGATGCTCACTTTGCTCCTGGAAAGACCAACGGATGATAGTGTTGAAGTAGCTATTGGTTTTCTCAAGGAATGTGGCCTCAAATTAACACAGGTGTCACCAAGAGGAATCAATGGTAAGTATATGCCCTTGGTTTGATATCGAGCTTTTGTTTGAGCATTATAATATCTTTTGCTTTTTTTTCTTTTGCTTATTTTATTGCTTTTTTCTTTCATTTTAACTTTAGCTATATTTGAGCGCCTTCGAAACATTCTCCATGAGTCTGAAATTGACAAACGAGTTCAGTATATGATTGAAGTGATGTTTGCTGTGCGGAAGGATGGATTCAAGGACCACCCTGTTATCCTAGAAGGACTTGACTTAGTGGAAGAAGATGATCAGTTCACCCATATGCTCCCTTTGGAGGATGACTATAATCCAGAAGATGTTCTTAGTGAGTTAGAGTTGGGGAGGGGCAGGGTGCAGGGTGAGCTGGAATGTGGGGCACCAACAAATGTAAATAGAGAAAATAAACAATTTTTAATTTATTTTTTTCAGATGTTTTCAAGATGGATCCTAATTTTATGGAGAATGAAGAGAAGTACAAAGCTATTAAGAAAGGTACGTAGAATTTTATAATCTATTTTGGATAAGTAGAAGCAATTCATGTAGTTAGATGATACTGGTAGAAAAGTTTAGATCACTGACCTATCTCTGCTATTATGATGCCATTCTCTTCACTGTTTACCCATGCATTATTTTTCTGTCTGGTGCTTGTTTGTGGCATTACTTCATTCTATTTACCTCATTGTCCCTATCCTCTTTCCCTCTATTTAAATTGTACAGCCCTTAAGTCTCGTTCCTCTTAAAAATGTCTATATTGGGCACCTGGGTGGCTCAGTTGGTTGAGCAACTGCCTTCGGCTCAGGTCATGATCCTTGAGTTCGGGGATCGAGTCCCACATCGGGCTCCCAGCTCCATGGAGAGTATGCTTCTTCCTCTAACCTTCTCTCTTTCATGCTCTCTCTCACTTTCTCTGTCTCTCAAATAAATAAATAAAATCTTTAAAAAAAAAAAAAGAAATGTCTATATTGGGGTGCCTGGGTGGCTCAGACAGTTGAGCGCCTGACTCAGTTTCAGCTCAGGTCATGATCTCCAGGTCCTGAGATTGAGCCCTGTGGCTCAAAACTCTGTGTTCAGCGGGGAGTCTGCTCGAGATTCTCTCCCTCTCCTTCTGCCCCTCTATCTGTGCATGCTCTCTCTTTCTCTCTCTCACTTTCTAAAAAAAAATAAAATAAGTAAATAAATAAATAAATAAATCTAAAAATAAATAAATCTTAAAAAAAGAAATGTTCGTATATTAGTAGTGGCCCTTATTTTAACTTCACTACCACTTAAGAATTGGTGCTTAAATTGATGTCCAATTTAATATTCAGCTAGATGCTATACTTTTATTGTAAAGTGCTGTACTTCATTATTTCTTGAGAGCAGGGTGATACCCTGTTAAAATCAATCACAATTCCAGATAGGCTATCAGTGCTCAATAAATTTATGAATTGATTATTATTATCATTTGTACATCATCAATATATTATAAGCACTAACTTTGGACAGACTTTGCTTTGTATTTTGTCTGTGCCATTACTAGCTAAGTGACGCAGCACAAATTACTTTTTTGATGTAAACATTACTTGTTTGTTTAAGGATAATTAAAATATAGTGCTTTGTATTATCATAGAGCAAGTATTTAGGCAATGCTTTTTTTTGGACATTTGTATCATTTTTCTTCTAAAGCTAATTTTTAGGGCTACCTATATAATTATAATTTTATGAGTTTATTTCCCTTGAGTTGTGATCTTATGTGAGAAGTACTTACTGCTCTGAAAGCTCGAAAAGACAGCAGGAGGCCTAGAGCTCTGTCACTTCCTGCATTCTGACTTTAGTCAGGCTTGGAAGTAGAATGAAGTACAAAGTAAAGTGTAAGCAGCTTTCCATTTCTATACATTATTCTAAAAATCTGGTACAATAAATAGATTGTTCTCCTTAGGTGCCAATTTCCTAGGGGCATTTCACTGCATTAGCCAGATTCCTTTTGCTATTACAATTTAGTTTCTAAACATGGAGAATTCCTTAGACCCATTTTGCCTTCTTATGGACTTCTTTTTCTACAGTATCACTCAAAGATTCTAAATGTTATAGAATTTTTATCATACCTAATATGATTTTTTTTTTAACTTGGAAACTCCACATCCATTTGTTTAGGATATTGGTGGTTAAGCAATGCTAGGAAAATAGTACTTTTCTTTATTATAGCACTTAAGCTCTGAACTTAAGTTCCTTTTATTCTCTTGAAAATTATTTAGGACGCTTAAGGGCTTTTGTTTGTGTGGGTTACATATGTTGACATTTACTTTATTAGAAATTAAAACTGAGAATATTAAAATCATTTCAAAGTAAGAGTAATAAACAGTGTTATACATTACATACTTTTGTGAAAACTACTTTATGAAACAAATTTAAGAAAAATGGCATGTTTTATATATTTTATATGGTTTAATATCTGACTTAATAGGAGATGGATTTTCATATTGTTTGTGATTTCAATCTCTTACAATAGATTGTTTTCATTGAAGTATATGAAGAAAATTTAGCCTTATGGATAATATGTATTTGGAAAAGAGAGAAGCATTTTAATAACCTTTTCAGATAGTGTGTATATTCTTCCTTAATCCTATGCCAGTATTTAAAAGCTAATTGTTTCTTCAAGATTAATTGCAATGTGAAACCTGAAACAATATTCATGAATTTTCATACTCTATTACACTAAAATCCATTGGCCTATCTCTTTGAATGGATCTTTTACCCACGTATGATTTTCCAACATGTTCCATTGGTCATTTAGAAAATATCCATTCACTCAGTTGTTATGCATATCTTCTAAGTGTTAATGTGTTAACATTATCAAAATTAAATCAACACATTAATATATCAAGAGATCGCATTTATTAGTATTGCCTCCTACCTCATCAGAGAAGTCTTAAGTATTGGGAAACTACCAAGCTCGCAGGAATGGATCCAAGTTCTCCAAAATTCTAATTTTTTCTTGAGAATTCCTATTTTATCATGGTAGTAAGTACTGTTAATTATTTTCCTTGAAGTGACAGTCTCATTTTGTTTATATTTAAGAAAATAACTGCCAAATGCCTAACAATTTTAGTTTGCCAGCCATTCTTTCAAGTAAAAATGGAAAACATCACTAATTGACCTTGCAAGTCAAAGAGTCACAAAAGTGCTTTTCTTTGAGGAAACCGTCACCATTGTGCATCTGTCTTTAACAGAAGGGCTATGTATGAATACATGTTTTGCTACTCAGATGACTGTGTATGTTTATACTTCAGGATGGAGATTCAGTGAAATTAGCAGTTTTCTACTTCTTCCTCAACAGCATCCTCAGGTCAAACTGGCTCTTTTCCCGCCTCCAACAGCATGGCAATAAGAAGCACAGTGATGGCTGGTGTGGTTTTGATGCCTTGATTTGTGCTCAGGTTGCAGCAGTTTCAACTCCCATTGCTTTCAGACCCTTATAGATGGTAGCACAGAGAAAAGGCAGATAATGTCTGAGTGTTGTTATGAAAATAGTTGTGACCTCACAGACCACCTGACAGGTCTAACCGATCCCCCAGGGACTCACAGACCATACCTTGAAACCGCTGCTTCATTCAGTTAATGAAATCCAGTTGTCATTGCCTAAGTGATTTCAGTAAGTAGATTCTTAAGTGGAGAGATAAGAAGAGAATGATGTAAATGACTAGACAATTCATTTGACCTTCATTCTTTCAAAAAATATTCTTCTAGAACTGGCATAAAAAAAATGGCCACAGCAGGAAGTGGGCACAGCCTTAGTAATTAGCACCTTATCGTGACCCAGGTGCATTTGTGTTTTAGGTCTTACAGCATTTGGGAAGACAGCAGGAGTGCCTGTCCTCCTACTATTGAATACTAAATAGTTTCCTCTCTTAAAGTCTGTCTGAGCCACATTATGTAATAGGAAACTAGACACTTTAGATTATTTCTTGAAGTCACATTTGTTAGAGATATTCTTGGGATTTTGGGGTCAGCTAAGGGCTGAATGACAACTCTTCTTTTTAATAAAATGATTTATTTTTCACATATGAAGTTTTTTGATAGCCTTAAATATTATATGTGGCTCCTGATTTATAGTGCTCAGTTAAATATAAGAAATTAGAATTTCCTTAAAAGTAAGTTCACCCTAAAACTTTATCTTAAAAACTCTGATTTTAAAAGAAATGCAAGTGAAGTGTTCACCAGATTTGTAAAATCTTTTATCAGATCAACAGAGTATACACCATTGGGCAAAATATAACTTTAGGTTTTTTTCATTTGTTAACTATTAATGTGATGACTAGCCTTAGGTAGTCTCTTATTTACATCGCTGTTTTCATGCAGTTCTAAATGTAAGCTGTACTTTAAGAAGTGATTTTCCAGTGAAGTGTTCATCTTACCAGGTTTTTTTTTTTTATGATTTTATTTATTTGACAGAGAGAGAGAGAGAACACAAGTAGGCAGAGAGGCAGGCAGAGAGAGAGGAGGAAGCAGGCTCCCTGCTGAACAGAGAACCCCATGCGGGGCTCGATCCCAGGACCTTGAGATCATGACCTGAGCCGAAGGCAGAGGCTTAACCCACTAAGCCATGCAGGCACCCACCAATTTTTTTTTTAAAGGCTTTTAAACTTCTGTTTCTGATATGGAAAGTCATGAGATTAATGCACATTAGAATAAAAATCTCATTACTGTTTATTTAAAGTAAATACTAAATTATGCAATTATTTTTTTCCCTTCTTTGTCTTTCATAGCCTAAATTCTTGTTTCCTATATCTAGCCTTAGCTTTGTATAATAGACTGTATCCTTTCTGATGCTGAACTAATAATATTTTGACTCCAGTGTACTAGTTTCTAATCATAACTTTTTTTTCCTGTGCTCTTGCTCTTTTGGAATATTTCATCTACTTTTGTTGTTGTTGTTGTTGTTTTTCTCATCCCTTCCTTATTTTATGACCATTTTCTACTTGGCAGAGGAATGGTACATATGGCTTTCTGACCACCTAAGCAGTAACATGAGGCCTGTGTACTCATTTTATTGGGCGATAAACTGTAGCCACTGTGGATTTTGGCGAACTGAGAATTATCTTCTCAGAATGAGATTCATGTGTATCACTTGCTCATTAATATTTTCCCACACTTCATTCTGATAGAAATTCTTGATGAGGGAGATAGTGACTCAAACACAGACCAAGATGCTGGAAGTAGTGAAGAGGAAGAGGAAGAAGAGGACGAAGAAGGAGAAGAAGATGAAGAAGGTAAAAGTACAGCTCATTCAAGAAATACTGTAAAATACTCTAAAATTAAATTAATTCTAATGCAGTCCTCTAAAGTAGTGATTCCCAGTCTGTGGAGGGCTGGAGGCTGCTCCTGCCCTCTAGTAGGTGAAGCTGTTCAACATCCTATGAGTCACAAGACTGCTCCCTCCACAAAAGTATTATCTAGGCCAGAATGTCAGTATTGCTCAGGTTGAAAAACCCTGCTCAAAAAGTATTAAACAAGGAAATCGTTTTGTAATACCAGCATAATTTTAATTTGACGTTTTATGCCTTTGAGTATAAACTGTGAAAAAGATGCATTCATGTTGAGGGCATGTGATTTCTGTACCCCGGCCATGAATGTGACCAGTGAGAGTGGCCAATTATCTATTTGCTGTTCATTTTGGCAAAATAGAGTGGGGAGGCCAAAAGCAGTGTCTGTACAAAGCAGGCATGATGTTCTTCTTCAGCTTTGATTGCTTTATTTCACAAAAAAATAAGCTCAGACTTTATTTTGGTTAAGTCTTAGTTAAAACCTCAGAACATACATAAGACTGGCCATTATTTACTCACATTGCATATTTAAAAATATTAAAAGTGTGTCTTCCCCTTTTAGGACATAATGTATTTTGGTTCTATCTTAAAGTATAGTTATTCTTCTACAACATATTTTATAAAAATAAGTTCAATTTTTTTCCCAGTGTCTTTCTTAGTTAAAATATTTCCTAACTATGTACTACATTTAGCTTTAGGATTTCTTTGTTTTATGTGAAAATACTGTTCAAATAAGAAATACTAAATATAGGGAAGGGAAGTTGTCATACATTAGATAAGAGAAAATTTTGACAAATACACATATTTATATTGGACCCATCTAGTCTGTCATAATGACCCAGTGTTCTCCGAGACTCAATTTCTACCCATTATTTACAGTTCTTCCAAATTATCAAGCTACTGTTTATAATTCTAGAAATAATATTTTACCAAACAACAGCATGAGTGCTGCCTTTTATGTCTAAATGAGCAGACGACACAGAAACAAAAATAATAATTCTGGCTTGATTCTGAACTTCTTTGAACTGACAAAAGTTATTAAAATACCCAATGGCAGAAGACTAGAAATAGCTGCTTTGAGCTGTGCACAATACTATTTTACACTGTAGAAAAGAGCACTATTGTTAAACTCATAGATTCTAAATGTTTATGAAAACTTATTATCTAGAGATATATTTTCAGTCCTTCACATTTATTTTTGCAGTTTCATAATTTTGTTATATTTAATTTCTTTCAGGACAGAAAGTGACTATTCATGACAAAACAGAAATTAATCTAGTCTCATTTCGTCGTACAATTTATCTTGCTATTCAGTCAAGGTAAGATACTGTAGTTTAGTTGATCTTTATTTTTGATAGGGGATGAACAAGAAGATGGGATTTTTAGAATCTGATGACAGAAAACTAGATAGCACTTCAGGGATTCCCAAACTACCTGCCCAACTTCATAGATCCCTGCTGTTGAGTCTTTGCTTCAAGAGAAAATTATCTGTATTTGTCTGTGTTATATAATTTAATGGGTTTGCTTTTTTTTTTTTTAACTCTGTCATTCCTTATAGTTAAATATCACTAATAAAAACCTGAAGACAACTTGGTGTTACAGAGTTGGCACAGCATGTAATTGTAGTGGAAATTTAATATTTTTTATTTGGTTTCTAATTCTGATTCTAAGCAGAGAAGCGCTGTTATGATAACTTTTGGACACTGATTTTTTTTGTGTGCAGATAGGACTGAATATATATGGAAATAGGAATTAGGAAGGTTCTGAGGACCCTTTCAAGTAATGTTAAGTAAGAACTACTGTGATGTCATACGAATATCTTTGAAGGCTATGAGTTTGCTTTGGAAGAGAAAGAAATGAAATATTAAATGCTTAGTACATCTGTTGTTTTTTATGCGAATCACCCTATTGATTTAACGGGCACAGTGTTTACATTTTGCACTGGAGGAGGAATGTTTTCTCAGTTTTGTTTTCTTACTAGGTTTTGTATATTTCCATTTAGTATGATGTAATAGCAAAAATGATTCATATGTAGGAGTCATCCTGTTTTTATTCTGTCTGAAAACTTTTTGGCTGAGATTCATCTTCAGAAAGAGAAATGTTAAAAAGCAAAACATTGGCTAGAAATATTTTTGGTGTGTCCTTACCTATTTCTTTGCCTTTCACATGAAAGAAAAAGCTATTAACTATGTTTTCATACAAACTTAAAATGGAAAATGAGAATTTTTTTGTTATAGGTAAGAATTCTTACAGTTTGACATTTCATTTATCCTTTTTTAGAAATTCAACAGTAATCTGTTGTAAACAGCAGATTCACTGTTTTAATATTGCTGTTAACATTAACTTTGAAGAGTTAAAGTGGAGCTGTTTGGATGATTACTTAAAGGAAACTGTTTTTTTAGTTTACCAAACCTTGATAATCCTGAACCACACAAAAGATTTAAAAAATGAAAGCATTAGACAGGTGACGGTCACTATTACAGAGTGATACCAACTCTAGTAACAGCAATACTGTTCCATGTGTTGGTATTTGTTAAGCGTTCTGAGCCCCTGAATGTCTAGTAGAAATAATTTATATATGACAAAGTTTACTATACTTAATATCTCATACATATTTTGGAAAGAACCACAAAGTCTTTGGTAGACAGATGTTTAAAGGACATGGTTGAGGGATTCATGTAATGGGATCCTGAATCATAAAGTTACTGAACAAATATCACTCTAGACTATTATTGGTCATTAAAACAGCTAAAGTGATTTACTTTATTTTTTTTTTCAAAGCAACAATACTCCATATTAATGACTTTAGTGAGATACAGGTAAACACTGGTGGGAATTTAAATTGGTACGCTCTTTACAGAAAGCCTTTTAGTAACATGAATCAAGGGCTTAATGTCCATGCCATGTGACCATTCTTATTTTTTTTTAATTGACAGAGAATTATATATAGAATTGTTCAGTACAAAGAAAAAAAGACCATCTTGTCCAATACAAATAATCTGATATCCAGTTTATACCACCATTGAAAGTTAGCCTAATAGGAAATTGTTATTGATGTGGGCAAGTAGTCTGATTTAATGTGAGATGGGGCCAAAACTATAGACTGTAAAGTACTCTACCAGTAGTATTATCTTAACTGTTTAAAAAGCTAAACACATTCTAGAAGTGATACACTTAACATATCAACCATGATTGCCTTGAGAGAGTAGATGTTTTGTGTCTATGTTTTCCAGTTTTTTGTATTTCTCAAAAGTCTATGTTTACAGTATACCAGTCTCTACCAAATATAATATAAATCAAGAATAGAATAGAATCATCTAGTCAGATGGCAGTGAGGGCATTTTATACAGTTTGCTTTTGGAAATCTTACAAACAAAACTAAGGTCTGACAACTGAACTGTGTGGTGATTTTATTTTTTTTATTTCTTTGCTTTTGTATTTGTTGACTGATCTCACCAGTACTCTTATCTTCTTACAACCCGGGCTCCTTAATGACCCTCTCTCTTTTACATAAAACATAAAATTATACAGTTGATTTTGTTATTGAAAAGTAAACATTCCTGTTTGTTTTTGCTCAAATGATTTTGCATTATTGAAGCTGTAGCGTCAGAGGGAGGTGGGTCTATCATTTTCCTACCAAAGTTTCTTAGATTGGAAACATCAACAAAACCATTTGTAAACACAGCTGGAAAATCATTTTTTTTACTCTTCCCTCAGTCACTATTTATTTGTATTAAACCTGAAATTCATTTGATTTAGCAACCTAAGACAACTGAAATATCAGGCAAATTTAATTCATTTAATATTTACATTTAGTACAACTTCAAAACAGTCTTATGTAAGGTGTTACCGATACTTTTCAAATAAAACAAGAACAAGGAAAATAGACTATCATACACCTAATTTTCTCACTGGTACTCATTAGATAAACAGAAAGTTGTAAAATATTTTTCTTAATTAATTGACTCATTTTTCAGAAATTGCAGGGTTTTTTCCTGCCTACTAATTCTGTTTTTAAAAAAATTAAAACTAGAAAAGAAAGTGTCACATCTTTCAAAATACTTTCTGGTAATATTGCTGTATTGTTAAAGTTTATCAACTACAGCTTAATATTTTAATGTTAGTGCCAGATATGGTTTAATATTACCTATTGCAATATCTCTTTCTGATATATTTCTTTCTTCATTTTAGTTTTTTTTATCCCATTACATTGTACCATCCTAGGTTATTACTCTTTTGTGCTTATGAAACTCAATAAGTATCAGAAGCGGAGGAATCAAATGAACTATAAAACTAAATTCATAGTCATTCTATTTCAGTGACTATTTTATACTGCTGTTATCAAAAGAATAAAGGTTGAACATTCTACACAAAGTACAAATATATTAGCAGTATTGAGCTCACATTAAATTTGGTAATTCTCTTAAGTATATTGGAAATATTTTTAATGAAACTTAATAAATATTGTATAAAAGCAAATGTTTTTTCCTTGTAAGTGATTTTGATTATTTACTATTTTTATACTTAGTTTTTGAAAACGTAGAAGCACTGTGGTTGGGTATGAATCAGGATAACTTGTAAATGTGGTGATTAAGCACTAGATGTCATGCTGGGCTCTGAAGCATCTTTGCCCTCTTCCTGACTTGGGTCAGAAATAAGTGGAAATATTTAGCAACATCATAAAAATTTGTCTGCTCTCTGTCTATATATTTGCCCATTCTGGACATCTTATATAAACTGAATCATACTTTATGTGGTCTTCTAGATCTGACCTTTCACTTCACATAAATCAAAGTTCATCTATGTTGTAGTACGTCTCAGTACTTCATTCTTTGTAGAATTAAGAGTTATGTCTTTTCTATATACACGATATAGTCCTGTGAAGTTACAGTAAAAAAAGTTAGTTTAAACAATTGAAGTAAGATCCTTGTTTATGAAAGAATGCTATAGTTTAACAGTGTTGCAAGTTTTTAACCTATTGTGATCACTTTATCTCTACAGTTTAGATTTTGAAGAATGTGCTCACAAATTGCTAAAAATGGAGTTCCCTGAAAGCCAAACAGTAAGTTAAAATAATATTGTTTATAAAAATGTTTAAGACAGTTAATATAGGTTTTATGAATTGAAATAATTACTCAGTATTGAATATTCATTTTTTAATGTAGATATTCTAAAATTTTAAAATAACTTAAAACTTAGTTCTGGAGTGCTTCATAAATGCTACTCATTGCAGTGAATTAAATGGACTGCTTAAATGGGAATGAAGGAAAGGGAGGAAGTCTCTTTTATCCATTTCACTTTACATGAAATTTTGAGTGGTTACCTGTAAGTCAAATGGTAGCTTAAAATACAATAGGAAATTTGTTCCTTAGTGAATTGCCTACTCCATCTCCTTACTGCACTAAAGCATTCTTTTGTGGTAGAAATTATAATGATCACCATACATGTTATTGCATCACTTTAATTGGCTATAGAAGACTCTGTCATTTCTTTTCATTCATCAGTTCAACAAAATGTATTCAGCATGTATTACATGTCAGACTCGCTACAGGATATCAGGGATTCAGTAATCCCTTAGCCCCCTCTTAGTCCATGGGACTCATAATCTTATAACTTAGTATATACTTAACTGTTCAAAGTATCATAGGACCCTAATGCCAAAAATGTTAAAGACTGGATTGAGTAGATTATCTTGGGTGTTTTTTCTAATTGCATTCTTATTTATATTGCTCCCTGCCCATCTACATTTTAAATCCTTGGAACCTGAGCCAAGACTTTTGGGGTTTTGTTTTTCACACCCTGATTTACACATGGTAGACCCAGCAGAGATGCCAGAGTGAATATTTCAACTCTAGGCTGTTTGTATTTCTAAAAGATTTTGACTATCTGAGCTGTTACTGTTATGTGTAAGCGCTTTGTCTTAAGGCTCTAAATATGATCTGTTACGGGGATTGGCAGACTGTGGCCCAGGTCCACTATCCATTTCTGAAAACAAAATTTTATTGAAATACAGCGATGTTTGTGGTTGGTGTATTGTGTATAGTTGTTTTCACCTTATGGCAGCAGAATTGACTGGTTGCGACAGACACCTTATGGCCTCTAAAGCCTAAAATATTTACTATCTGGCCTTTGAAAAAGTTTACTAGTCTTTTTCTAGATTATAGATTTCTTCTTGAAATGCCATGGTATGTAATTTTGAGAAGAAATTAGTCTTTTCAAATTTAAAAATTTCTTTTTTCCTTCTTAAATTTTGTTTATTAGTATATTAGTAACAGTACTTATTTGTACCCGGGGTGCACTTGATGTGTTCACTTTTGAAACGAAATAAATTAGTGAATTAACCTTTAAAATTATAATTGAAACTGAAATTACTATATGATCTTGTCACATTTTTTGAGGAGTATAATTAAGTCATTATAAATTTTGTTAATACTAATTCAGAGGGTAGTTGTTCTAGAACTAACCTCAACATATTTTGATAGCATTTGGAAGAATGTCTTAGTGCATCTATTTTCATTCACTCAAAAGACTCTCCTAAAATTGCTATAATATTTAATTAAAATGTTAAAATATTTAATTAATATAAGCCACGGGGAATAACTCTTATAATTGCATTTAGTCTAGGGAAGAAAGTAATTTGTTTTGCAAGTAGCACTGGCTTAATAGCAATGCTATCAGCATATTACTGTGTTATTTTGTTTAAAACCTGATTAACTGTTATGTTATTGTAAATTACAATGTTAGTAGAAAGAGTTGAAAATGCATTTTAATATATCAAATTAACATAATGTGGCAGAACTCAGAAAACCTCATTTTAACTTTTTAGTACTATACTAAATTTTGACAAAGTACATCTTTTCAAAACTTAGACATTAATAAGCATTTTGTTTAATTGAGGTGACTTGTGACTAATCATGAAAAAATAATTTAGCAATGTAATGACATCTGAAAACAACTTCAAATTGTGAATTAAGGCCTTTTGAGTAGATTGTTTTATAAGTAGATTATCAACTTCC